>OY744610.1:44437359-44444859 GCA_963556255.1 Allolobophora icterica | reverse complement strand
GACGACAGGAGAATGACCTGACTAAAGAAGAGTTTAATAAACTAAATGACTAGATGGACGGATAGGTGGATGGATAGGTGGATGGATAGGTGCACGGATAGGTGCACGGATATGTGGATGGATAGGTGGACGGATAACTGGACGACAGGAGAATGACCTGACTGAAGAAGAATTGAATAAACTAAATGACTATTGTTGATGTTAACAGTTGGTCAACTGAATCGACAGCATCTGTCTTATCTGCACAGTTTCTTCAGCAGCCGAAGATGCTCCTATCCGTCTGCAGTGCGTATCTTCTCCTGTCATCCTCGCACGGTCTGGGCAACGACCAAAAACCTCAACCAGCCATAACCAACCATAACCTCATCAGCCGTAATGAACGATAAACGAATCTCAACAATCACAACCAACCATTTCCAATCATAACCAACCATTTCCAACCATAACCAATCATTTCCAACCATATATCCAACCATTTACAATCATAAATAATCCTTTTCAACCATTCTCAACCATACCAAACATAACCAACCATTTCCAACCAATTCTAACCATTTCCAGCCATAGCCAATCATTTTAAACCATAACCAATCATTTACAATTATTTCCAACTATAACCAACCATTTTCAATCATTTATACCATTTCCAACAATAACCAACCACATAACCACTCATTTCCAACCATAACCATAACCTCTTCAATCATAGCCACAGAGACCATAGCCAGCAGCTGAAATTAAAGGTAACCGTCGTCTTCCCGATTCTTCCTACCTCCCGTGGCCATGTCGGAGGCGATCGCCATCTTGCGACGTACCCTACGACTGAGCCACCTCGCCTTCTTGTTGGCCTTTGACCTCTACGCCACCCTGACGCTGACCATATGTCCAACGCCGCTGCCGTGTCACTGCATCAGCAACCACACGGTCTACTGCGCCTTTCTGCGTCTCGACGCACTTCCCTACTTCCTCGATTTCCGAGGCGTCTGGCAGGAACTCGACCTCTCGGAGAACTTCATCAATCACCTTCCGCCCGGAGGATTCGACGGAACGAAGATCCGGCATCTGAAGGTCAACCGGAACAGCATCAAGTCCATCTCGACGGACGCCTTCCGCGGCATCGTCGGTCTCGCCGTCCTCGATCTGTCGCACAACTACCTGACGGACATCGCCGACGGTATCTTCTCGGGTCTCACCGAACTGAAGACCCTCCGACTGCAGTACAACCAGCTGACGGACATCAACGCAAGGGCGTTCGTCGACATTCCCCATCTGCTCGAACTCGACCTTCAGGGCAACGACATGAAGGTCGTCCCAACGGAGGCGATCGGGGTCATCCGGCGACTGAAACGCCTCAACCTGCGGAACAATCGCCTGCACAGCATTCATCCGTTCGCCTTCCGTCGCCTCTCCCTCGAAATCCTCGACCTCGGGGATAATCTGTCGCCGCTCGTCATACACCGTGATGCCTTCTGCGGCCTCGAGCCGAGGGTCGTCAGCTCAGAACCGGGCGCCATCGACTGGTCAGGGTTGAACACACTGCTGCTGGACCACAACGGACTCACGTCCATCAATCCGTGCATCACGCGGATGATATGGACGCTTGAGGTCGTCGACGTGTCCGGGAATCCTCTGCGCTGTGACTGCGAGGTCCTGGCGTTGAAGGAGTTCTCGTCGAGGGCCAGCTTCCCCGGAGCGCAGTGTGCCGAGCCGACCAAGATGGCGGGTAAGTATATGTCCGATTTGGACCACAAGGGCTACAAACTGTCCTGCCAGGGATACAATAAGACGGACCACTTGTGCTGGCAACCTTGCTTTGCCCCACCGTCTCCCCTCAGCTACTCGGGGTCGGCCGTTTCACCCCACGCACCCGGATACAACAGAGTTGCTGTGATCGTTGCAACGACCTTCTGGTCCGTTGTTGCCGTAAATTACTTACTTCACTTTCCAAGATCGAAAATGACAATTGTTACTGCCATCAGAACGCACCTTCCGTAAGATTATTTTCGGAAGAAACTTATCAAACAGCATTCGTCGATAGATCACTAAATCTAATTAATAACTAATATAAATTAGCGTTATTAAAATAGAAAAGGTGCTATATTTTGTTTAGGTTTAATTAGGTAAATAATCGATTAATTTATAAACAACTGTGGGTCGGGTATCTGATGGGGTTGCTTGATAGAACTATCATCACCCAGCGAACATTTATAGCGAATAATTAATCCCACTCTGCATAAGTTCCAGCTGGGTGCAGATGTTAGGTCTGTTTCTTCTGGTGCCCAGTGATCCACAATCCTCTCTGGTTCAAAGAGAATTTTCTTGTGTCCATCACACGCTCTTGCTGTAAAGTTATGTCATTGGACGTTGAGAGTTTGACCGTTATTTTAATTCTCCAACAATCATGTAGTAACGACAAGATGATGTAACAGTCCATTGAGACAAACCCAAGTGGTAATCATGGGAATGGCATGTTAATGACTTCGATTTTCTTAGCCTCGGCATATGAGGGCGGTCGGCCATCACTTCCCTCGTTGCCTATCTTCCCGCCTACAGTATACAGTGTGTGTTCTCATTGAGAGTTCAGGGCTCGAAGTGGATAGAAAGCTTCAAGACAACATCCGCCGATGAGACATTGACAAAGACCGTAAACGCGAAATCGACAAACATGTGGTCCACGCATCACACAGCCCTTCAAAGTAAACAAGTAAGACGATCATTTCCAACTATAAATCCTCGTTAGAGCCACAGCAATGGTCGAATTCCAAGCTTCTGAACACGTGGAGGGGGCAGTGTAAGACAGTCCATTATTGCATGGACAAAATCCAATGCAAATAGCAGTCCATATGAATAGTATTCGTTGCAAAGTCTTCTGGCGGTGGCGCTATACAAATGTTTGACCATATTACATTAATCATGTGTCATTAAACGTCGGCTTATCACCAAAGCCACAAAAGAACATTCGGACGACGTACGGGACGGACGGACAGACGGACAAACGGGCGGACGGACGGGGAATTGCCCGTGGAGTTAATAGCCGGAATTGCAGACGGAAAGAGATGTTTAGTGTCATGATCCCGTGGAAGGAGTTTAGCCGTTCATCCAAAGGACGATTGTTCTGCTCTTGAAGCCAGAAACGGCAACTGGAAAGACCTTTCCTTTACCTCTGCCTTCAAAGGAAAACGAAATTGACATTAAGCATAGGACCCGAGTCGTATTATTGTAGATGACATAACCGATAACTTTTCGGCTACGAAGGCTATAGGTCTATAATTGAACTTACGCTATCGACAGCAGAGATTTATGCTGTTCCGAATCACTATATCCTACATATCACGCACATTGTTGGTTAAGCGAGCTGCTACGGCCAGACTTGTATATAAGGACCAGTACTTTGTAAATGTTATTTAATACACGATTTATTACAAGAAGAAACATAGCAGCCCCTCAGACTAACCCTGAGAGGTATGAATTGTTAGCGACTTATTTTTCTGAGCATCGACCTATAGGACGGAGTAGCCAGCCTTCTTCACGGGTCGCCTCATCTTCCCACTGACAGTGTACGGTCAGTGTACTCATTATAGCTGAATTGGCTAAGGGGTCCATGTGGCGGGGATTTGATGCCCCGAACTTTCAACTGACTGCAGTCCAGCTCAGTAACCGCTAGACAATTGCGCATCCTATTTATAAGCGCTGGTTTAAAAGAAGTGTGGTCGTCAAGTCTATAGGTTTAGAGCTATACTTCGATCTAATCCAGCAATATGGGTCGCACCCATCAAACATGGTTTCTCCAAACTCAAAGACCATTGTATAACTCTCTTGAAGCTCAGTGTATGATTGTATCTATGTGTATGTATGCATATATGTGTGTATGTATGCGTGTATGTGTATACATGTACCAGAGCACTTATGGGGATATAAGTTGGTCTGAATATCTGAATGGCTGTTCGATACTCCACAACGACCACTGGGATAACTTATTGAACTTAATAGCTCTCAACATTCGCTGCGTTCTCTTAACACCTGGTTGCCATGATCGATCTACTCTTCAGAAGTTTCTCTGGTCTCCCGAGCAGCATTTCCTTGACGCGCAATGACTCTGCGCTACTTTTCCACTGGATAGCTTAACAGAGCCACTACGCTTAACGATTTATCCATTCATCTCCGGACGTCATAGCCTAATGGCTGTTCGGGCCTTTAAGATCGGTCAGCGTTTGACACATGGCATCTCAAGGTCCCTGACAACCGGTCTCTGGACAGTTGATGGTCGACCCGTGGTCCCTTCTTCCTCTGACTCCTCCGCGGAGATATGTTTCCGTGATGAATTATACGTTCTTCGTCTCTGGACCTGTACTCTACAGACCGATGCATCAACACACAGACAAAAGGTCCTGTTATAATCGGACTGGGTGCACATACGCAGGGCGCTGAGATATCTGTGCGGCATGTGTCTCTGTCTCCGTCTGTCTGTCTCTTTTTGTACGTCTATGTGTCTGTCTGTATATCTCTCTCTCTCTCTCTCTCTCTCTCTCTCTCTCTCTCTCTCTCTCTCTCTCTCTCTCTCTGTATCTCTCTCTCTGTCTTTGTCTGTGTCTTTCTATGTATGTGTCTCTCTCTGTCTCTCTGTCTCTGTCTCTCTGTCTCTGTCTCTCTCTGTCTCTCTCTGTCTCTATCTCCCTGCGTCTGTCTCTCTCTGCTATCTGTGTCTTTCTCTGTCCCTCTGCGTCTTTCTCTGTCTCTCCATTTGTGTCTCTGTCTGTCTGTCTGTCTGTCTGTCTTTCTCTCTCTCTCTCTCTCTCTCTCTCTCTCTCTCTCTCTCTCTCTCTCTCTCTCTCTCTCTCTCTCTCTCTCTCTCTCTCTCTCTCTCTCTCTCTCTCTCTCTCTCCCTCTCTCCGTATACATGTGGCCATCGCGCAAGGATCAGAGATCGATGCACAGAGTCTAGTTTATTCGGGTGCCATTGATCCGGATATCAACTCCCCAATGAATCAACAACGGATCCGTTTGAATGCGAAACCGAAATCCGGCAAAATACACAAGAGGCCGAAACTTATCTGAAGACGGCGCATGGGCCACACACGGACGAATGAACAGACGCACGCAGTCAGACAGACGGACAGACAGGCGAAGATACATCTTCATCCAATCAAATCCAAGCCATCCATGGTCTAGTCCGATCTAATTCGATGCCCAACTTAGTCTAATCTAATCTAATCTAATCTAATGGGGCTTAGTAAATATAATCTGATCTATCAGTCCTAGTGACTTCTGCGACATCTATATAGGCCATATATAATATATATATATATATAGTTATGCATATATATATAATATATATATATGTATATATAATATATACATATATGTATATGTATATATATATAATATACATATATATATATAGTTATGCATATATATAATATATATATGTATATATAATATATACATATATGTATATGTATATATATAATATACATATATATAATATATATATATATTTCATATATATGTATAATATATATTTCACGTCCCTATCTGCAGTGGGTCACGTGGCATCAGTTAGGGTCTTGCCACGTGATCGATCAATCAACGCAGAAAGAAAAGACGAATCTTCGATCCAGTGATCCGAAGGGGTCGACCAGTCCATCCGAAAACGATGGATGGACGGCAGGAAGGAAGAAGGGAAGGGGAGGGAGGAATGGAGAGGGGTGCTGTGTGGTGCGGATGATATTTAAGCTGGAAGAGATCGGTCACCGAGGTTGGACGGCTAACGACGTTAGGGAACCAGATGAAAATGATGAGGAGGACGGTTGGAGACAATGGCTTGGCTTTGACAATGACAATGGCTTGGCAGTTGTGGCGGATGATGACGAGTTACGACGAGAAAGATCCGTCAGAGACGACGTTGGAGCAGATATTATGATCTATTACAGACGTAGGAGGAGATAGCAGCATCCGTTGTTAGGAAAAATTGATCAGGTTATTAAGAAATCGACTCTGCATTTCTGTTACTGTTATTATTATTATCATCGATATTATTACTATTATTATTATTTTTTCTGATTCTTATTGTATTATTACTATTTTTTATGCCCCGAGGTAAAAATGATCCCTCAGACACTTCAATATTACTAAAACTGTTTAGTGTCTGGAACGGCTAGAACTCCTGGGCAAAAGGTTTTATTATTTTTTTTGCCGCCCGAGGTGTGACCCTCAGGCTCTTAGAGATTAAGAAGGTGCGTGGATAAATTGGTTTACTGTGCCTCATCCTCCCCCATTTGTGCGAATGTGCCAGTGAACGCAACTGCGTTAAATCTTATTATTAAATATTATTATTATTATTATTATTATTATTATTATTATTATTATTATTATTATTATTATTATTATTATTATTATCGTACTACCCGAGTGTACATTAAAAAACAGCTGATGTCAAATGCGTATTTATAAAGCCTCTGAAATTTCCTGCGTTTGTTTCTAATCTAAATAAAAATGATGGTTTACAGATTTCGTAAGTGGCTAAGGCTTAATGTAACAACTGAGAGGTCAAATAAATTAGTTTCAGCTCTTGACATTAAACTGATCGTGATTACGGCGATAAACCAATCATTGGATTACCTTAAAAATTCTAAGATTAGAAATGTGTCAATGATTAAGTCATTTGCTCTCTCTCTCTCTGTAATGCACAGACGACCTCACTTCTTTCACAACTCCTGCCATCCAATATGGAAATGGATGAGTAAGAATCTCCTGGCGAAAAAGACCCGATGGCGATGAGCCTTAGAAATTTGCGCGTTTATTAGATCCAAACAAAGAGCATCTGACAAATGTAAACCATTGTTCGCCCGGACCTTTTGGCGTTTATACGGTTTATAACCAGCGAGATCAAATGTCGACAGATTGAAAACAACTGTAAGGCTGAGACCATTCATCTATTCATTCATTCAGTTATTCGGTTTGCAAAAGGACTGACAGCCATGCACCAAACGCCCGTAAGAAATCCATTCATCAAATACGACTAACAGAAGTAATCCATTGGGCAAATGCACGGAGACCGCGCGACAAACGCTGGAAATAGATTCACTTTGCTGTACACAAAAGCACAAGAATACATTCAATACAGGACATTAATCCACAGAGCGGAGACCAATCATCCATTAAACAGAGGCCAATCTTCCATTCATTTGAGACCAAGAATCCATTCATCGAAAACCAATCAGCCATCGTCCAGAGGAATGGATGCCATTTTGTGATTCTATAGAAGCTATAAGCATTTCAAATGAACTCCAACGGTCGCCATATGCCCTTCCCTCCCTCCCTCCCTCCCTCCCTCCCTCCCTCCCTCCCTCCCTCCCTCCCTCCCTCCCTCCCTCCCTCCCTCCCTCCCTCCCTCCCTCCCTCCCTCCCTCCCTCCCTCCCTCCCTCCCTCCTTCCTTCCTTCCTTCCTTCCTTCCTTCCTTCCTTCCTTCCTTCCTTCCTTCCTTCCTTCCTTCCTTCCTT
>OY744610.1:44327359-44432359 GCA_963556255.1 Allolobophora icterica | reverse complement strand
CTGTCTGTGTTTCTGTACATCTGTCTGTCTGTCTGTCTGTTTGTCTGTGTGTGTTTCTGTACATCTGTCCGTCTGTCTGTCTGTCTGTTTGTCTGTCTGTGTTTCTGTACATCTGTCTGTCTGTCTGTCTGTTTGTCTGTCTGTGTTTCTGTACATCTGTCTGTCTGTCTGTCTGTTTGTCTGTCTGTGCTTCTGTACATCTGTTTGTCTGTCTGTCTGTTTGTCTGTGTGTGTTTCTGTACATCTGTCCGTCTGTCTGTCTGTCTGTCTGTTTGTCTGTCTGTGTTTCTGTACATCTGTCTGACTGTCTGTTTGTCTGTTTGCGTTTTTATACATCTGTCTGTCTGTCAGACATGTCTGTCTGTATGTCTGTCTTTACCAGCACGTGTATGTTTTCTAGATCCCAGTGGGTCTCACTTATTTTCTGGGTCTGTTCTTTCGATCTTTCAGTCCGTTTGCTCATCTGTCCGTCTGTCTCTCAGCCTCAGCCTCAGCAGCTTCCAGTGGAAAATCGTGCCGCATCAGCGACGGCGTCTACCGAATAATCGTCCTAATCTGCCGACACGTATTCCCGGGGGAGGGATGAAAGAGGCAAGACGACAGAGAGGGAGAGAGAGAGACAGACAGACAGACATAGACAGATAGACAGAGAGACAGACAGAGAGACAGACAGACAGATAGATCGATAGAGGGATGGGCAGAGAGACAGACAGAGACGGAGAGAGACAGAGGCAGAGAGAGACAGAGGAGACAGAGATAGAGGCAGACAGAGAGACAGAGAGACAGAGAGAGACTGCTCGGACGTCATCGATTGCCCTTGACCAGTTGGGTGATGGAGGCACTGCTGGGTTGCAGAGGAAGATGATGACCAGGCGCATGCTCACGCCTATATTAGGCGCAGGAGGAGGCGGACGATGAGGAAGAGGAAGAAGAGGATGAGGAGGAAGAGGAAGAGGAGGATGAAGAGTGGAGGGGAAGAATTAGGAGATGGTGGAGGAGGAGGATAAGGAGGTCTAGGAGGAGGACGAGGACGAGGACGAGGAGGACCATGATGAGTAGTCGGAGGAGGAAGAAGAAGAAGAAGAAGAAGAATAGGACAAGGACAAGAAGCAAGAGGATGAGGAGAAGGATGAAACGGTATACAAGGACGAAGGGAAGGAGGAGGAAGAGAATAAGAAAGAGAGGGAGAATAAGAGAGAGAGGGAGAATAAGAAAGAGAGGAAGAATAAGAAAGAGAGGGAGAATAAGAAAGAGAGGGAGAATAAGAAAGAGAAGGAGAATAAGAAAGAGAGGGAGAATAAGAAAGAGAGGGAGAATAAGAAAGAGAGGGAGAATAAGAAAGAGAAGGAGAATAAGAAAGAGAACAGAATAAGAAAGAGAGGGAGAATAAGAAAGAGAGGGAGAATAAGAAAGAGAAGGAGAATAAGAAAGAGAGGGAGAATAAGAAAGAGAAGGAGAATAAGAAAGAGAGGGAGAATAAGAAAGAGAGGGAGAATAAGAAAGAGAGGAGAATAAGAAAGAGAGGGAGAATAAGAAAGAGAGGAGAATAAGAAAGAGAGGGAGAATAAGAAAGAGAAGGAGAATAAGAAAGAGAGGGAGAATAAGAAAGAGAAGGAGAATAAGAAAGAGAGGGAGAATAAGAAAGAGAGGGAGAATAAGAAAGAGAGGGAGAATAAGAAAGAGAAGGAGAATAAGAAAGAGAGGGATAATAAGAAAGAGAGGGAGAATAAGAAAGAGAGGGAGAATAAGAAAGAGAAGGAGAATAAGAAAGAGAGGAGAATAAGAAAGAGAGGGAGAATAAGAAAGAGAGGGGAAATAAGAAAGAGAGGGAGAATAAGAAAGAAGAGTAAGAGGAAGATGAAGAGAAGGAGGAAGAGGATTAAGCCGATATGGAGAAGGAGGACGGTGAGGAGAAAAAGACTAATCGGAGCGAGGAGGAGGATGGAAAAGAGGAGAACAGAGAAGAGAAGGAAGAGTATTGGATTATCACTCTGCAGGTTCAAAGAGACTTGGCGCTAAAGCGGCGGATGTCATCTGTCAAGGCCAGGGACGAAAAGTTCATTCGTTCATTATTTCAGTCACTCATTCACAAGGTGTGATCGTTGCTTCCATTCACAAATTCATTCACACGTTTTCAATAAGCTCATTCATAAATTCATTCGCGGATTCGTTATCTAACATCTATCGTGACCGCAAAAGCATCTTTACTATAATGAACAAGACATCAATTTTTCATTGTAATTTTGTAAAGGTTTATGTAGCGCCTCTTCAGAGGACACTCATCAGAGGCTCGTATTTGTAATCTGTTGGCGGAATCCGGTCGTAATCGGTAGTCTACGAATATCTAGTGAATGTCAAACTGAACTTCTTTGCATATACATCGTAAGCAGTGACACGGTGAAATAGAATACTACGTGTAACTTGCGTGCATACTTCAACTCCCGTCAACTAATAAAAACAAAGTTGCGAAGCTTTTTAGTTGTGCCTAACAGAAGGAATTCAGTTTTAACAGATTGGTTAACAGGAAGTGTGGAGCCAGCCATCCTTGACTGCAAAGTGCCGAACATAGAAGCAATTATTTACGTAGTTCCGAAGCGGGAGTAGACCTGGAACTGCCAAATAAGAAGAATTGTTGGGTAGCATCAACATGCAAATGGTAGTCGAGAGAGCTATTAGAAGGCAGTAAGCCAATTTAGCCAAGTGGTGTGGTGTTATAGTGTAAATAAGAACTGCCCGGAACAGAACGAAGGTCCTTGGCACGCCACCGTTACATTGATCAAAGTAGGAAAACGGATTCTCCAAATGGACAGGAACTACACAGCCACTACACTGCCAAGCGAACGGAGGGATAAGCCAACGGACAGACAGACAGAAAGACAGATGACTGACTGGCTGTCGGACTGACTTACTTACTTACTGGCTGACTGACTGACCGGCTTCCTGACTGGCTGGCTGGTTAACTGACTGGCTGGCTGGCTGACTGACTGACTAACTGGCTGAGGCTGACTGAGTGACTGGCTGGCTGGCTGGCTGACTGACTGAATGAGTGACTGACTGACTGGCTGGCTGAATGACTGACTGACTGACTGACTGGCTGACTGACTGGCTGCTTTACTGACTACAGATCCACAAACCCACGAACACACTGAGATACATACACTGAGACACAGAGCTACATTGATTGCAATGGCACAGAGACACAGGCAGTATGTAGGAGAGACTGAGAGATTAAAAGTAACAGAGATATTAGGGATTAAAATACCTTGAGCAAATCCTTCACGCACAATTGCTCATCGCCATCGATGCTCTGTTGTATGATCGTGTGTGCACCTGTGAACTTTTTGAAGCAGGGCAATATCAAATGGAGTTGTATTGTAATGCATAGTACTGTGTTGTATCGAATCTTCCTTTGACAACCCAACAACACAATACAATACAACACAATACAACACAATACAATACAACACAATACAACACAATACAATACAATACAACACAATACAATACAACACAACACAATACAATACAATACAACACAATGCAATACAACACAATGCAATACAACACAATGCAATACAACACAATACAATACAACACAATGCAATACAGCACAAAACCGTTATCATAACCGTAAACTTCAAATTTCTAAACGATAACTAAAGCTATGCGCAAGGCAACGGCTTATTCACGAGCGCTTCGTCACGTCTGACTGACGTGTTGTGTTGTATTGTATTGTGTTGTA
This sequence comes from Allolobophora icterica, assembly GCA_963556255.1. Lineage (NCBI taxonomy): Eukaryota > Metazoa > Annelida > Clitellata > Crassiclitellata > Lumbricidae > Allolobophora > Allolobophora icterica. Next base: position 44,428,617 of record OY744610.1, on the reverse strand, counting down.
TTGTATTGTATTGTGTTGTATTGTGTTGTATTGTATTGTGTTGTATTGTGTTGTATTGTATTGTATTGTGTTGTATTGTATTGTGTTGTATTGTGTTGTATTGTATTGTGTTGTATTGTATTGTGTTGTATTGTATTGTGTTGTATTGTATTGTGTTGTATTGTGTTGTATTGTAATTTGTTGTATTGTATTGTGTTGTATTGTATTGTGCTGCATAGATGCGATCACATCAAAACAGTTCAAATTCCTTCCTTATAAATGAGATTTATTGAGGAAATATTGAGAGGATATGATGAGTTGAGATGCTCTTTATGTAAGCTGTGAAATGCCTCATCTTCAGTAGGCCTACCAACATCACCACCAACAACCCCGCCACCCCACAATCACTATCACCGCCACCGCCAACGTCACCCCAATATCGCCACCACCACCACCACAACCACCACCACCACCATCACCAGAAACATAGCATCGATGAAAGCGGCGAAGGATGCGGCAGCAGCATCAGCAGCCAAAAGAACGCCATGTGCAACGATCGTGTATTCTGATGATCAATCAAAGTCCAGTCTCATCAGTCGAGATCAGCCTCCCCATCCTCCTCCTCACTTTCAATTCTCCTCCACTTCCTCTTCCTCCCTCCTCGCCATCCTTTCCATTTCCTCCTCCTCCGCCACCTCGTCCTCGCATCATCTGTGCAAACAACGTCATAATCTATGGCGCGCCGACTATTTCTTAAATTGATTTCTTAATATGCCAATCTGCGAAGTGCGTGTCCGACGAGGCGAGGGAGAAGGCGCACCCGACGTACTTGGCTTCTGCGTCACGAAGTATCTGGGAGACGCATAAAAGATGGCGTCAATTGAGCAAGAGAAGGCTTCTGTGAAACTCTAAGCACCAATTTCGCGAATATAGTTCACATAAAATTCTCTCATCTTCACTCAGGAAAGTAGTGCTATACACAGGCCTACCTTTAATGTCTATTTTATAAACTATAACATCTAAAATATACCTAAAAATAGGAACTACTAGTTATATAACAATTCCGTAATATATAGTTTATAAATACATCGTATATAACAACTAGTATATAATATAAATTTACAATATACGAAATAAATAATATAATAGGGGCCTGTACATGTGTATATCTATTTATGTAACGTAGGCAGATTTGAACACTTTTATAGCACCCGTATAGGCTTTACACTTGTCTTGTTTCAATGAATTACTCGGCAGGCAGGCAGGCAGGCAGGCTGGCAGGCAGGCAGGCAGGAAGGAAGGCAGGCAGGCAGGCAGGAAGGAAGGCAGGCAGGCAGGCAGGCAGGAAGGCAGGCAGGCAGGCAGGAAGGCAGGCAGGCAGGCAGGAAGGCAGGAAGGCAGGAAGGCAGGCAGGCAGGCAGGAAGGAAGGCAGGCAGGCAGGAAGGAAGGCAGGCAGGCAGGCAGGCAGGAAGGCAGGCAGGCAGGAAGGAAGGAAGGCAGGCAGGCAGGAAGGAAGGCAGGCAGGCAGGCAGGCAGGCAGGCAGACGGACAGCAGACAGACAGGCAAACAGGCAGGCAGACAGACAGATAAGTAGAAAGCAGAAACAGGCAGACAGACAGGCAGACAGACATACAACCAGACCAGTCCTCGGGAGTGCCGTCATAAGATCTTCGGCTGGTGCAAAAACTCGACAACCATATAGTCTAACAACCGGACAACCGCCGTTGCTTCCTGGTTGGACAACGAATTGTCAATGTCACGTGACGTCTTACGGAATTCGAACCTCTGCCACTGCACAGGTGGTAAGCCAACGAACCGGATGATTGCACTTCAATCCAGCAGTAGACATTTCATAAAGATGGTCAGACAAGAGTTCTCATAAACTGTAAATATTTATAGAGATGCATATCATATATATATATATATATATATGTATATATATATATATGTATATATATATATATATAAGCCTAAACTGTAGGCCTATAGGCCGATAATATCCATCGTACAAAGAATAAACTATCCGTATATAATAAACATTTATCCTAAAAATAATAAATAGACGAAATATAGATAGAAGTACATATGAATAAATAAATAAATAAATATATATATATATATATATATATATATATATATATATATATATATATATATATATATACGCACACGAGTTGGCGATCCGAATCATCTCTTCATATTAAAGTCCTTTCTATATCAACTTTATATAATTTACAAATATCAGTCCGGTATAAATCATATAAAAAACTCAGTGAGGCAGAGACAGAGACACACATACAGAGAGAGAGAGACAGAGAGAGACAGAGAAGGCAGGAAGGCAGGAAGGCAGGCAGGCAGGCAGGCAGGAAGGCAGACAGACAGACAGAGGGTGAGAGAGTGAGAGAGAGAAAGAGAGAGAGATAGAGACAGAGAGACTATAAGAGAAAGAGAGAGACAGAGAATGAGAGAGTGAGGCGAGAGAGAGAGACAGAGAGAGAGAGACAGACAGACAGACAGACAGACAGAGAAAGTGAGGAGAGAGACAGAGAGACCGAGACAGAGTGAGGGAGAGAGAGACAGAGAGAGAGTGACAGAGAGACCTGTAAAGACATTATAGATATTGATTTTGTCAGATTGTGATGCCGGATATATATGATCATTACTTGTGTATTTTTTATGCGTGGTTTTGTGTGCGGGCGTGTGTGTGTTTGTATGTATTTGTGCATCCATGGCTGCCGAGGAACTAAATATATATATATATATATATATTCTCTTTTGGGCCTATATAATTATATATATATATATGCCCAAAAGAGAATATATGTTGTATGTTTTGTTTGTTGTAAACATGTTGTATGACATTATTTGTGTGTATATATTCCATAGCATAAAAAATCTATATATCCTAAATATATAAGATATATACATATGAAAATTATATATATATATATGTATATATATATATATATATGTTGTAGTTCCAGTGTTTGGTCACTGCACAGCTGCAGCCAGTGATTGACTGTCATTCAGTTTTGTTCACTTGTGTCATTCACTTGTAACCCAAATTAAATCATATTGTGCTGTTTCTGTCGTTCTGTCTGTTCGTTCGTCTCTCTGTCTGTCTGTCTGTCTGTCTGTGTGCTGTCGGTCTCGCTGTTAGTCTATCTGGGCATTAGTTGTGATTGCAGATAGACTTTGTATTCTATTTCATGATCAAGATTGATGGCCATAGAGACCGAATCCAGTTGCTATCGCAGAGACAGAGAGACAGAGACACAGACAAACATACAGAGAGAGAGACAGACAGACAGACAGACAAACATACAGAGAGAGAGAGAAACACATACAGACAGACAGACAGAGAGTGAGAGAGAGAAAGATAGAGAGATAGAGACAGACAGACAGACAGATCATATTCATATATGTGTAACATAGATTATTTAAAGGCGCTATTTAAATTTTCCATTCATCTGTATATAGGTCTAAATAAAAGCTTTGAATGTAGGCCTAACAGCATAATAACTTGAATTTCGGGCATCCTCAAATGGGTCCTCTATGCCTGCTCGTACCTTTTCAGGCTCTACAGAGCGGGCCCCTTCTTTGTCAGTTGCATTTCAGTTGCAGTTGCTTTGCGTACCCTGCTGGCCCACAGTTACGCCGCTGTGTAGGCCTATTTGTTACAGGCAATTCGTAAAACCAGGGATTTTGTAAAATCCCTGAAATTTTTAGGTACTTTGTAAAATCCCTGATTCACTCAGGCACTTTACAAAATCCCTGAAAAAACCAGGGATTTTGTAAAATCCCTGAAATCAGAAGACGAAAATTTGACAGATTGCCTGAAAAGAAAATGACGAACATAATCGAAGTTTATTACGCAAACAAACCCTATTTTCAAGAGATCGACAGTTTAAGATGGTATTTTATTTTAAGTTTAGTTCTCATGTTGTACAACCAGGAATTTTATAAAATGTCTGACAGTTTATTATGCATGTTCTTATTATATATGTTCTTCCCACCAGTAGGAATGATCGCAATACAGTTATCTGATGTCACTAACCGTTTTAGGACATAGTAGCCTACTGTCTGTTGGTCTTTGTTGTTGTATCCTTCATCGCTTCTTTCAGCTCATCAATCAACTCGAAGTACGTTTCCGTCTTCATCAGCGCTGTTTTCTTATCGGCATTGTACATAACAAGCAATTGCAACTGTTCCATAAATTTTACCTCTGTCATATTATGCTCACTATCCATTTTGTTTAGAACTGACCTAACCAAAGGATAACCAGAAATGAAATAGTTCTTGCTGGGTTTTAATTTATAGCAAGGCTACTCGTCTGACCACAGTTAATCTCAGCCAATCGGAAAATATTTCGGTCAACTTCTAGTTGTTGCGACAGCACATCAAAGAATTATAAGTAAATAGACAATCAAAGTTCTCTGAGTTCTGCGAAACAAATAATAGGTACAGATTTTTCAAACGGAAAGTGCAGTTGTCGAGCCGTATTGTTTACTAATTTGTGAAGACTAGTATCAACAACTTCAATTATCCTGCAACTTCAAAGTCTACTGAGTGCTGCAAGACAACTAGCTGCAAATTTTTCAAAGGGAAAGTAAAGTTGTCGAGCCGGATTGTTTATTAATTTGTGATGTATTAACAACTTCAATTAATTTGCAACTTCAAAGTTAAAATTTTTCAAAGGGAAAGTCAAGTGTCGAAACCATTCGAGTAGGCCTATGTCGTGTGACAACAAAAACTGATGTAGAACTGAACTTAAAATAAAATACCATCTAAAAATGGTAATCGTTTGAAAATAAGACTTCTTTGCATAATAAACTGTCAGACATTTTATAAAATTCCTGGTTGTACAACATGAGAACTAAACTTAAAATAAAATACCATCTTAAACTGTCGATCTCTTGAAAATAGGGTTTGTTTGCGTAATAAACTTCGATTATGTTCGTCATTTTCATTTCAGGCAATTTGTCAAATTTTCGTCTTCTGATTTCAGGGATTTTACAAAATCCCTGGTTTTTTCAGGGATTTTGTAAAGTGCCTGAGCGAATCAGGGATTTTACAAAGTACCTAAATATTTCAGGGATTTTACAAAATCTCTGGTTTTACGAATTGCCTGTAACATATATATAGCACAGAGTATTTGGATACGAATTACTAGCGTAGTTATAGATACGGATAGTAGGCTACATACTTGTAAGGTTTTAATAGGCCGCTACATTGCGATATACAACTATTAGTAGTAATGTAGGGGCGATATACATATATTAGTTCGTTCATAACTTAGAAGTTAAGCCTACTGGTTAATAATAATAATAATAATAATAATAATAATAATAATAATAATAATAATAATAATAATAATAATAATAATAATAATAATAATAATAATAATAATAATAATAATAATAACAATAACAATAACAATAACAATAATAATAATAATAATAATAATAATAATAATAATAATAATAATAATAATAATAATAATAATAATAATAATAATAATAATAATAATAATAATAATAATAATAATAATAATAATAATACGTGGATCATTCAATTCAATTTATACCTATAGGGCCTATAGAAAGATTACTATTATATTACAGTTTTGTAAATATAAATGTATGCTCTAGACCGTTATGCAGACACTGTATGCATATATATATAATATATATATGCCTATGTAGGTATATATATAATAAATATAGCCCAGACATAGTGTACATATCTATGTGTAGGGCTATAAGCGTATAGGCCTATCTGTCTAGATCATGTTATTAGTATATGTCATATATATTGCTTTTCTTCTGTTCCGCGTGGTCATAAATTCACCACATATATGACTCGGAATGTCATTTATCCCATTTGATGTCCTTTTTCTATGAACCTGCTGCCTCTGTACGTATATAGAAAAAACCGTTGAACGTTATTACGTGGATGGCCGTGTAAGCGATCTATATCTGCCAAAGCTCTTCTCTATACCATATAATATTTCATATCAACTTACACGCAGTGTTCGTCCGCTTCATGTAATTTTCTGGCACATACTATGTGCACTGCGTGGATATATTGCCCTTCAATGATATATGGATGAGATTATGAGATTCTATATATAGGTGGGTTTTCCAATTCTGGACATTCCAATTCCGCGAAAAACCTCGCTATGCCTAATCGGATTCCTAGCAGATAATAGCATTGACCCAAGCTATTGTCTGTAGGGAGTGCAATTTTCCCCAGAGCCACTATTTCCTTTTTGTACAAAGGGCCACCCCTCTGCCCCTCGCCATGACATCAATCTCGGTCCCTTTTCAAGCTGAAGAAGACTATGGTAACAGCTTGCCAATAATTGTCAAACACTTCAAATTCTTTCTACGAAAACTATTAACATTTGACGAAACCTTATGTAGAAGCAAAAGAGATTATTGTAACCATGGGTGTCCGCTGGAATTTTGTAGGAGGAGCAAATTTTGTGGGGGGTAGCCTGCAGGGGCGTAACTTTGGTCCAAAAAGTGGGGGGTACCAATTTCCTAGACTGCGATCTCTGGGAAGGCACAATAATAAAATATTGATATGCATCGTTCAAAAAGTGGGGGGTACGGTACCCCCCAGTCCAAAAAGTGGGGGGTACGGGTACCCCTCGTACCCCCACAAATTACGCCTATGGGGGTGGGCTAAAATGACGTTTTTGCATAGAATAGACCTAGCTATCCATGAACACAGAACACGTGACAACTTTAAAAATAAGTAATGGTCAAGTACTTTACCTAAATAATTTAATGTCTTTTTCATATTGAAAATCGTGTTGGGACTGTTGTAATAATCATAATAATCAAAAGATTTTATTTTTGTAAAATATGCGCGAAATCAGGAGCAAATTGCCCCCTTTCCCCTCCGGACGCCCATGATTATAACATCAATTGTTGAACTGGATTACTTCCATAGCTGAAATACGGAAACCCGCATGAAAACGGGAAACTTCTGTTTCCAGGGTAAGGATAACCGGGAGACGGGAGATGTAAGCAATTTCCTGGAGAATCCCGGATAAAACGTGAAGGATGGCAACCCTATTTATAGGCAATAGATCTTATATCTTTGTATAGCAGTCATAATCCCATCTTTTCCCTTCAAGCATCTGTTACCTTTTGCCACGAATCATCGTTAGGCCTACTATTACACAACGACTATCACACATCAAACCACCCCACATACGTCTCCCTCTCTGTCTGTGTCTGTCTCTGTCTCTCCTTCTCTCTGTCTCTGTCTCTGTCTCTGTCTCTGTCTCTGTCTCTGTCTCTGTCTCTGTCTCTGTCTCTGTCTCTGTCTCTGTCTCTGTCTCTGTCTCTGTCTCTGTCTCTGTCTCTGTCTCTGTCTCTGTCTCTGTCTCTGTCTCTGTCTCTGTCTCTGTCTCTGTCTCTGTCTCTGTCTCTGTCTCTGTCTCTGTCTCTGTCTCTGTCTCTGTCTCTGTCTCTGTCTCTGTCTCTGTCTCTGTCTCTGTCTCTGTCTCTGTCTCTGTCTCTGTCTCTGTCTCTGTCTCTGTCTCTGTCTCTGTCTCTGTCTCTGTCTCTGTCTCTGTCTCTGTCTCTGTCTCTGTCTCTGTCTCTGTCTCTGTCTCTGTCTCTGTCTCTGTCTGTCTGTCTGTCTGTCTGTCTGTCTGTCTGTCTCTCTCTCTCTCTCTCTCTCTCTCTCTCTCTCTCTCTCTCTCTCTCTCTCTCTCTCTCTCTCTCTCTCTCTCTCTCTCTCTCTCTCTCTCTCTCTCTCTCTGGAAAAATACGTGGAGGCTGGACTGAAATTTTGCTGAGTCAAACAAGATCGGTTAAACTGGGTTGATGACAGGTCAAGGTCAGGTTCCGCCTTGCTGGGCTCCCGTTATAAAGTTCTGGGCCAACCACTGTGCCATATAGCCTACACATACTACACCACGTGCTATATATGGCACATATACCATAAACAGAGCGTCATATACATAATTATGCATACGCCAGTGCACCATATTCATCATTGCTCGCAGAAGAGGACTGACTGGTCGAATGCATCCAAGGGTCGATCCAGGGGCGACTCAGGCCATTGAGCATTCGAAGTTGTTGTGTTGCCATTGTGGTGCATCCTTCCGAACCATTGAAATTGTAAATTGAAAACAACTATGACTGTCTATGTGACTGTGTATGTATGTGTATGTGTATGACTGTGTATGTGCATGTATATGTGTATGACTGTATGTGTATGACTGTGTATAGGTATGTAGCCTATATATGTATGTGTACGTGTATGACTGTTTATGCTAGGGAAAATAAAAGGGAAAATATGATAACTAAAGCTATAGGAAGTCGAGCGAATGCGCTAAAAGGCATGCGTTTTGTGAGTCACTGAAAAGATGCTATATAAATTGCTCTGATACCGAAAATGCGCTATATTAAGTGAATTGATACAAACATATATGACACACACGCACACCCCCACACCCCCAATATTTATGGCTTTCTCTCTCGTTTGGTCCAGGCATCGCTCGCCTAACTGATAGGCTAAGACACTGTCGTCTCATTCATCCACACCATGGGTGAGTCATATACGAGAGTTAAATCGAAATAGAGTGTCCCATTCATCGTCAGTTATAGCACAGAATAGATAAAGCGTAGCTTTATTTATTCTGTGGTTATAGGGATATAACCTGTCAGTGATATGACGCCAGCTGAGTGGAGTACACGGTACTCAACCGAACGTAACATACGGATCAGCATAGATCACATACTATAAATGCGCTGACGGAGGCAACACGAAATTAAGTCCGAATTATTTCGACCTATAGACGTCACACCATCCATCATTTTGCCTTGTCCATCTGTCGCAATATAAACACAGCTTTTTCATGCATACAGAGGCGGTCTCTCGGACCAACCGCAAGTCCTATGAAGGTTACGCCACAGGAGGTATACCGACTACTCGACCCAGCAGGGTGATTGCAAATGGCAGGGAGAACAAGCGGCCGTGGGTGGGGCAGGCGCCCGTGGAAACGAGAGCGGGGTAAAATGTAGGATATAGTGTTTTGAGTGTCGTGTAGCCTGATACTTAGCCGGAACCCAATCATAGAACGAATGCTTTGGTGGACTGTCGCAGTGAGGCAGCACACTCGTCAGAACCAGCTAATGGCCACGTTATTTTACGACTGACACACGGTCATCCATACTCAGTAGGACTCTGTATATATATATATATATATATATATATATATATATATATATATATATATATATACGCCCACACAAGTATATACATATGTATGCGCATATAATTAAGTATGCATGTATGTGTGCATGTATGCATATATATATTTATGTAGACCTATGTATGTATGTATGTATGTATGTATGTATGTATGTATGTATGTATGTATGTATGTATGTATGTATGTATGTATGTATGTATATGTATGTATATATATGTATGCATGTATATAATTATGTAGGCATATGTATGTATGTACGTATGTGTTAATTTGTATGTGTATGGTCGAGTGGTGACGATGTAGTGCTCCGACACTCGAAGATCACGCGGAATGCAAGATTAGGATAAGGACGCGATGGAAGTGATTGAGGAAGAGGAAGAGAACGCGGAGGAGCAGGAGGAGGAGGATGGGAGGAGAAAAAGAGGAGGATGAGGAGCAGTGCGCTGAGGAAGTAGGCGCCTCTGAGGCACAAACAGATGTCGACTTTCATCACCAGTTTATACACGCTGCTTGGGCTTTTTCTCTGTGGTAGTCTATGCGTTCCATATTATTCGCCGTCCTGGCTATACATCGTGTGGTCAACCTATAAATACATGCACTCAATCGGAAAGGGCAATGCAAATTAAGGTAGTGGCTCCGTATTACATGGCCTTAATTAAGACCATACATACCTACAGGGCTGTAGTGGTAAAATATTAGAGGTGAGTACACGCTACTGGTTAGTTTTCCTAAACAAATTAGAAGTGAGTATACGCTACAGTATTTTGTGAGTATACGCTACAGTATTTAATATAAATTAATATAAATATTTTGTGAGGTGAGTATACGGTCTCTAGAGGTGAGTATACGCTGTATACCCGCGTATAGCCTACCCTCGACTACAGCCCTGCATACCTACATAGGCCCTACGTGCTTACTTACATACATACATATAATTATATTATTTTTTACCACAAAGGCAGAAAATAGCAACAAAACGACATAGGGCCTATAGATAGTCATGGGCGTCCGGAGGTGGAGCAAAGGGACATTTCCCCCCCCCCCATGGATTTTGAAAGTTGTCACGTTTTCTGTGTTCGGGAATAGCTATTCTACGCAAAAACGTCATTTTATCCCCCCCCCTCACCTGGAAAACTGTTTCCCTCCAAGAACATTTTGCCCTTCCTGGAAAAATTCCTGCGGACGCCCATGACCGCAAAATAGTCCCTTTGTATAATATAAAGAAACACTGTTGAACTCAAGAAAAACATCACTGATCTTCAACAATCATGAATTCATGCATTTTCACTTCATCAGCAATAATCTTTACAATTGTGATCAGGCGTTTGAGGAATTTTTCCTGAAACCCAGAAGATAACGACCTGCAACAGGTATGACTATCTAATGAAATTTCCTTTCTTGGTTCGGTAACCAACTGTCAGCTTAACTCATTCGTTCAGTGCATTTATATAGCTCTATTCTATTCAGAGACGCTCCCAACCCAACCCGACCGCAGAGACCAGTGTTAATTAAAGGCACGACGCAGAGTAGCGCTATAGAATTTCGGGGTTTACGATCACGACGTTGCCTAGTTGAAGTGCGTGGAGCGGCCAGCCAAAACTGAAAGAGGACAACAAAGGATTTGAACTGCGGCCGCTAAGGCGAAGGCTAACAATCAGCCACCATGTCACCTAACGTGTCCAGCCAGCCAGCCAAAACTGAAAGAGGACAACAAAGGATTTGAACTGCGGCCGCTAAGGCGAAGGCTAACAATCAGCCACCATGTCACCTAACGTGTGACCTCCTTTAGACCTAATCATATCGGCCGGAAGGAGGACCAATAGTGCGGCGAAATCTCTCGTCCCAAAGGCAGCGTTCAGCAGACCGCCAAGCCCTTACAGATTGTGCCATTAAGGGCGGCTGCAGCGGCGCGCTTAAGACCAACAGCCCCGCAGGAGGACATTAAAGACTGCTCGATTAGGACTCTCGATCAATAGCGTCGCCAAGTTGCGCTTTTGACAGCGATGCTTTTTAGACAAATCCGAACGGCTCTAATTCGGATCTTGCGTCTTCCACTGCCATAGGCATAATTTGTGGTGTACGAGGGTTACCCGTACCCCACTTTTTGGACTGGGGATACCGTACCCCCACTTTTTGAACAATGCGAATCAATATTTTATTATTGTGCCTTCCCAGAGATCGCAGTCTCCGCCTTGCTTCGTGTATATAAGAAATTGGTACCCCCACTTTTTAGACCAAAGTTACGCCCTATCCACTGCTGTCGATGTAGACCTACTTTGCAGTCTGCTAATAAAATCCAGCTTATACGCTAGGCCTATATTCCTCCACGAAGCCTTAGCTACTCGTCTACTCTAAGCCTACTCGTCTGGCCATAGCAGAAGTCAAACCTTGCACAATCTGTAGCCACTGTCTTTGTTGAGTGCCTGCAATCGTCAAAAGAATCTTATGACTGGGATTTTGTAGCACGAAGAAATTTACCCGTGCTCTATATAAAAGAAGAAGAAGTTGATGAGGAAGCCATGGGTATGAAGTGATAGCGACTTCACTTTTCTTAACCTCGGTTTATGATGGCATGTGGCCAGTTCTTTCCCTCGTCGTCTGATCTTCCCACCGACAGTGTACGGTCAGTGTACTCATTATAGCTGGCTATAGGGGGGGGGGGGGGCGCAGATGGAGCCGAAATTTCGAAACAACTTTCTGTCCTGGTGGGAATTTGAACCACCGACCACTCGGTGGCAGTAGTCCACTGCCCAGCACGCTAACCACTAGAATGACTAGATAGTCTATCACACACCTCGTGTTGTAGCCTGTAAGTTACGATTTAAATTAAAGTTGTCTCAACAACAGCAGAAAAAAACTGATAGCTGAATGCCTACACATATGCCTATCAATCAATCAATCAATCAATCAATCAATCAATCAATCAATCAATCAATCAATCAATCAATCAATCAATCAATCAATCAATCAATCAATCAATCAATCAATCAATCAATCAATCAATCAATCAATCAATCAATCAATCAATCAATCAATCAATCAATCAATCAATCAATCAATCAATCAATCAATCAATCAATCAATCAATCAATCAATCAATCAATCAATCAATCAATCAATCAATCAATCAATCAATCAATCAATCAATCAATCAATCAATCAATCAATCAATCAATCAATCAATCAATCAATCAATCAATCAATCAATCAATCAATCAATCAATCAATCAATCAATCAATCAATCAATCAATCAATCAATCAATCAATCAATCAATCAATCAATCAATCAATCAAAGTTTATATAGCACCCCTCAAAATCTCTACTCAGAAGCGCTGATGCCTAAGTCTAACTCGACACTTTTTAGTAATTCTTAATATAATGCCAGTGTCTGTAGCGCCATGCATCAAACGATGACGCTGCAAAACCAATCTGTATTAAATCCGATGAATATATGGAAGAAGTCAATTCACTTAGACAGAGATCGAGGTAGTCTATGGTTCACATCTGCGTTAAGGACTTGCTCGTCGTCTATACATACCGTACAGTGTACACAGACATCCAGACATTTCCAGAATGTGGAAATTAAGTCCTAATTTCTCGGCTCCCTATTATAGAGACTATAATAGGGAGCCGAGAAATTAGGACTTAATTTCCACATTCTCCTTAGCGTCTTACGCTGCGAACGTCTACGTGTACATATTCTCTTCCTATCCAGTGTCTGCACACTGGCAATCGTACTATGCAGCCGAATTTAGCTGCAGCTGTGTGCTCAGATTCTGAAGAGCTTTCCTATAACAACAGCCACGTCAAATGAAGACGCGAGTGCGGTTTACCTACCAGCGTTTAAAGTGGGTGGGAACGACGTTGAGCGTTCCCACTGTTCTTGAAATTCTTTGCTTGCGTTCCCCCTGCACTCTTCTTTGGAGTTCACACTACTCACCCAAACCACTTTAACCACGGGTACCTGAGTCATTTTCCGGTAATATGTCACATTCACTAATTGAAGAAGCCAAACAATTTTTTTGGCAAATTACATTGATTTTTTTTGGGAGCAAATCTTCAATATTTCTATTTCACTAATATATATTTGGTTTTGCACTAATATGTAAAATTATGAAGTTATTAGCAGAAAGAAAATAGCCCTACGAAAATGTTTGTCCACTCCGTTACTCCGTTACCAAAACACATATGGGCTATTTATATATAGTAGACGGCTTCCTACTGCGTAGTTTGACATGCCAATATGTTCTTAGTATTAATGTTTATAAAATAAATATAAAAGACATTACAATACAAATGATTATTTAATTCCATCACATTTTAAATTTTGTTAAGGTGTTCCACTCCGTTACCGAAAGAAAAATAGGGAATCTAATCAACGTAAAGTTGACTGTATTTTTTTGGGGCCAAATAACAAAATAAAAATCACTTCAGCTAACCATTACCAGTGATCAAATGAACAAAAAAACATTACAATATTTATGATGTTGTCTTAAAAATCTGCTCATAACATCAAAATTACATAAAAAATTACCATAAAAAGTTCCGCTCCGTTACCATTTGTCGAGAATTGAGCACAGAATGTGAAAAGTGAACTTAAAAAAAACAGTATGCCGAAGCAAAAATTTATTTTAAATGTCATATATTGTTATATAAGTTGTATTAGAAATGATAATTTAAGTAGACGACTTGTCCTGACAGTGGAATAAATTTTAGTACCTCAAGGGTCACAATTATGGTAACTGAGTGGACAGGTAACGGAGTGGACAAATTGTGTATCAGCACGGTAAATATCATATTATCTCTCATGCGTCCACATTAATCGTCGGTACACTCATTATATAGCTTATAAATGTTATATTAAAAATATTATTTAAATTAAATTTATTCATAATCATTGCAAAAATGCAGTAACGGAGTGGATGTATTATGAAAAAACACATGAGGTACGTAATAAATGAAAATTTGTAAGAAATTTGTCTACTCTTAGCATTCAGATCCTGTATTAAGACATACTTACTTACATAGATCTTCACAGAAGAGATGTGTTAAGTTGCGGGACCAAAGAACTTGAAGGGTTGTGAGATACGAGATAATTTTCACATGTTAACGGAGCGGACATAATTTTCCGGGGACAAGTTAAAATATATTTTTAAAAATTATACTGAAGTTGTAAGTTTCTAAGTTGTATTTAGAAATATGCAATTATGTTTATTATAAAAGAAACAGTCACATTTTTTGGTTTAATGCAAATCATTTTGAAATTGTAGACGAAAGCAATATGTACTATAGCCTAGGGACGGTAACGGAGTGGAACATTTTAAATTCAAAATAAATTGTAATAAATTATTTTATTGCTCTGAATTACTTTCAAAGGTTTTAAATTGTTGACTGATCAATAACGTTTTAATTTAATCACTTAGCATGATCAGACCTGGCATTGTTTTCTTAGAAATGACTGGGGACAGCTGAATTGTCAATTTACGCATTTACCGGTAAATGATTCGTCTACCATGCCAGTAACAGCTAGGCAGTCAGTCCAGTTTAATATAATAGCATTACAGAAACACCTAGTTGTCAGCAATGCCGAAGTAATGCAGTGTGGGAATTGTAGAAAAAGACTGGAGGAGGGTTGAACATTTTATCCGTATTTTGCAAACTGATGTCAACGAAATTTGAAAGCAGCTGATTTCAACGCTAGCAGTTTTGCAAGTCATACTCGAATGAATCGAATCAAAATCAATTCCTTTGCTGAGAAAATTCAAAAATGCATACATGGTATGATGGTACATATGGAAATTTCTTCTCGTTGTAACTTGTTAGAGACTCAGAGGCTCGGAGCCAATTAGTGCTAAATCCCAGTAGGACAACTGAGAGGTTTGGAAATGACCCATTGGGGGTGTGCAATGAAGACTTAACTGGGGGGGGCTAAGAAAGACTAGGGGGTTGAACCCCCAACCACCGAAAATTCTCACCCTGAAGTTATGTAGGCCTATACGCTGCCAGTGTTAAGTTTACTCCTGGCTGGTCTCAATAACAAGTGTAGCGTTAGCGATGTTAACACTAGCATAGGAGCAGTAACTTTGTATTGTTGTGGTGATTGCATGTCACCACCACTTTTAAAGGTGGTGGCAGAGGCGTCTACACTATAGAGACCTTGGAGCAAATGCTCCATCCAAGAAATAGGGGGAAGATCTGTCAGTGTGTGCGTCACCATTTTAGGGGGAAGGAAGGGGAAGAGGAAGAAGGGGGAAAGGTGAAGCTGCTCCAATGACTTAGGGGGTGGGGGGAAAGACGCCCCTGGGTGGTGGTGACATGCAATCATCACCACTTTTGAGCTATGTGCTGAAATATTATGCGATTTTTTTATTTGAAACAAGTTCAAGCAACGACAATTAACGGCAGTGTATTCTTGCACACTTAACTACCGCAACACTGATAGGCAGTGATGGGCACTAAACTAATTTTTTTAGTTAAACTAAAACTATTTTCCAACTAAAAAAAATTAGTTTAACTAAAGTTGGCAACTGATTTTGAAAATTAGTTAACTAAACTAAAAAAAGTAGTTAAACTTTTTCCAACTTTTTCCATCTTTTACGACAAACATTTTCACAATAACAGAAGTTAAGTGAACTGTAATAATGCAGAGCGTCAACGACAATTTCACCTTCAA
Source organism: Allolobophora icterica (assembly GCA_963556255.1). Taxonomy (NCBI): domain Eukaryota; kingdom Metazoa; phylum Annelida; class Clitellata; order Crassiclitellata; family Lumbricidae; genus Allolobophora; species Allolobophora icterica. The sequence continues at coordinate 44,412,723 of OY744610.1, read as the reverse complement.
ACTATGCATTTTGTACTGTTCTAGCAAACAGTTACAGACGCGTACTGTAAGTGGTGTATGAATTTGAAAACACAGGCTGTAAATGCTGAAACCATGCAGTGTTAATCGATGAGATTCGCTTTGGGCTGTTGATAGTGTTTAATATTCATTGAGGAAATAGTTGCGTATTGCTGATTTTTTTAGTTAAACTTTTTAGTTAGCAACTAAAATTTTTTAGTTAAACTATGGTTTTAACTAAACTATTTATTTTTAGTTAAACTTCATCCTTAACTAAATTTTTTTAGTTAAACTAAAGTTATCAACTTTTTAGTTGATAACTATTGCCCATCACTGCTGATAGGTGCCTTCAGTTCCTTCACGTTAGCTTGCTTAGGGGGCCTACTTATAGCACTGTGGGGGTGATCTTACTGCTTACGTCCAAACTGCATCCGAAACCATATGGAGTCTCAAATTCTCAATCGATCATCTTTCGAAGATTGTAAATTACAGCATCATTCTGTTATCCGCGTCCCTCGGTTCATCTGTATTAGCGGGAACTAAAATTAATTATTATAAGAACAACAATAACAGGGTATAATAATAACACTGGTCAACAAATAAAAAATTTTTTCTCGTTGCCAAGGATATTTGAACAATTCTTTGGTATTTTGGGGTCGCTGAATTCAAAAATGGAAGTGGTTTTTTCGAATTGGCTCTAGTTCATGAGATAATGGACACCTCGAAATAAACAACTAAATATTTTAATTTTGTGTTTTGTAGCGAATTTGCCGGCCAGCATCGCGTCCGCGTGTTTGTCTCCTTGTATGTGTGTTTGTATGCTTCTTTGTATGTGTGCGTATGTGTCTTTGTATATGTGCGTATGTGTCTTTGTTTGTGTGCGTATGTGTCTTTGTATGTGTCTTTGTATGTGTGGATATGTCTGCCTGTATGTGTGTATGTATTTACTTGTTTGGCTCGGACTATGTCTTGATGTTAATTGCTGTCCCTCTGTACTTTGTGAACTGTCCGGACACCCTGTCCGGACCATGTCCAGACAATGTTACCTACCCCACTCCGGACACTTCGAATGCTATATAAGTTGGAATCGTAAACTTATCATGGATTCTGATTTCACAAAATGTATGATTGGTCCTGAAGCTTCTGCCTGTTGCCGTTTTGTCTTAGTTGTGCAGAACTTTTTAGGCAACAGCTAAGCAGACAATTACGAAGAACTGGTGCAAAACATGCTCACAAACTTAAGAAATTTGGGTACTAATATGAGCATTAAGGTACACTTTCTTCATAGCCACTTAAATAGATTTCCATATAATCTTGGACATGTCAGTGAGGAACAAGGTGAGACGTTTCACCAAGATATAAAGGTCATGGAAGAAAGGTATCAAGGCAAATGGGACAGACACATGATGGCAGACTATTGCTGGAGCCTCCAACGTGATTGTCCTGATCTCTCTTCTTTCTTCTCTTCCATCAGTGATCTGACGATGAGGCCTTTACGAAACTTCTCCAAAGTTCTCTATTCTTGATTGTCTCGCCGATTCCGGCTAATTCTGTGCCTTTCTCCCTTAAGTCCTCCTTGATGTTGTCCATCCAGGTCTTCCTCTGCCCTCCTCTACTTCTCTTCCCCTCCACATGTCCATGTAATGCAGCATTTGGTAACCTCTTTTCTCCCATCCTGCTTACATGGCCAAACCACCTGAGTCTCCTCTTCCCGATCTTTTCCACTATTGTTTCTTCTACTCCCAGCTCTTCTCTTGTTTTCTCATTTCTGATCTTCTCTCTTCTGCTTCTGCCTATGATTCTTCTTAGCCAGCCCATCTCCGCCACCAGCAGTCTTTTCGTCCTCCTTCCTCAAGCACCAGCATTCTGACCCGTATAGTAGCACCGATTGTCCTGATAAGGGGCCATCCACATATTACGTACGCACTTAGGGGGGGGTCGGATTTTGGCGATTTTGCGTACGGGTGCGAACGGGGGGAGGGGGGGGGGTAACAAAATGTGTACGTACCCAAAATAAATTTCTAATTATGACGTCCACATTAGCCTATTTATAACTCTGTATTATCCTATAGTCGTCCCATGGCATTTTATTACATTATATAAAAGCCATGTGCAGTTATTCTGTGCTGTGAACGACACCTATAATTTGTCTATATTGGCCCTTCAATAATCTGGCCTAAAGTGCAGACAGGCTGCCTGGAGACACTTTCTGCAGCTGGTCATCGGGGGGGGGGGGTGCGTCAAACGTACGTACTCAGGGGGGGGGTAGTGGAAGAAAGTACGCTTGCGAACAGGGGGGGAGGGGGTCCAATTTTCCAGGATTTTTGTGTACGTAATATATGGATGGCCCCTAACGGACATAAAAGAAAATCGTACAAATGGCGTTTAACTATGCATTAATTAATTAATTAATTAATTAATTAAGTAAGTAAGTATATTCTGAGCATAAAGGCTAAACAATCCCTTTACGCTCATCGCATCTTGATTTCTCATGGGCTCTCGGGCCCCAGGCTTCATGACGTCATGAAGCCCTGGGCCCGAGAGCCCATGAGAAATCAAGATACGATGAGCGTAAAGGGATTGTTTAGCCTTTATGCTCAGTTTTTGAATATAAGGAGAGAATTCAAACTTATCGGTTATTTCAATTCCTAATATTTTTTAATGAAGAGACCCTTGAGATTCCGCATATAGGTGGTGGATAGGATTTAAGGATCGTCTTGGACTTGGTGAAGATAATGTAGTTGGATTTAGAATGGTTAAGATGAAGATTGCATCTCTGGGTCCAGGCATTTATGTGATCAAGTTCTGCAACAGTGGTGGAGATATTAGAAGCCAGTATGAGAAGATAGCAGTCATCTGCTTATTTGAAGATGCGATTAAAGTGGTAGAGAGGTTTTAAACCAGACTTTGGCACAACAAAATTGGTGGGACCCATGCCGGAGCCCTGTATGATACTTGCATTAATTCAGGCCAGGGACGATGTGATACCATGGAACTTAGTGCAATGGCCAGTTGGTCGGCCAGGAATGAGTGTCTGACAGTGTCAAAAGCCTTAGAAAAGTCTAAAAACTGTGATTTTTATCAATCAGCTCACCATGTTTAAATGTTATCAGACCGAAGACAATGCCGTTATGTATTTTATGTGTGCACTTTGGTAAAAAATTTGAGACAATTTCAATGCGATTTGTTACTGTGCTCCGTTTAACCATTAAATTCTCATAAATTCATAATTAGTCGAATAACTCAAAAACTAGAGCCAATCTAGCAAAACCGACTCCATATTCGGAATCAGCACCACAGGTTTACCCTAAAATCGCTCTAATATAATCGGCAATAAAATCATTGTTGACCAGTGTAATAGCCTCACCGAATTTATATAGGCTTACAGAAAGAACTATTGTTTTCCTGGTCCTGCTAGGCTGCTCCAAGACCAACGCCAACGATTTCCAGCGTAGCACAGTGCGGTCTCTTCGGCTTAACCTCCCCATATTCTGACCAGTCACCGAAATGGCCCAACTGTGGCTCTTGCGGACTTGATTTGGTACAGAACCGATTTTTATGCTGGTCTCCCTGACGCGGCTTTTGTGGCACTGCGAAATATCGGAGATTTATTACTACTAGGCCTACTACTTGGGGTCATCATGATAAAGGACGTCCGCAATGAGGGGAGGGAGGGTCATCGAAATGCGGACAAGGGGAGGGGTCATCACCAATGCGGACGTCCGCATCTAAACTTTTAAATTTGGTAGATTTTAAGCACCACCTGGTTTCAACCTCCCCCGAAAGACAAAAAGGTCAGTGAGGCGATTGCCTAAAACCTCATGCATAACCCTACTGCAACTTTAGAGGCTTTATTAGGCCTACTGCACATCCTAATATTAAACCTGAACTATCACTTAACTGTGCACAGCAACTGTGGAATAATTGTAAAAATGACGACATTAAAAATTGGCTTTGGCATGGGGACGTCCGCAAAGGGGAGACGGTAAGGTCAAATGCGAACAAAGGGGAGGGAGAGGTCCCAAGCAGGTCGTATTTTGCGGACGTCCTTTACTGCTAATAATAATGTTAGCACTACAGAAGTGTTGTGTCAAAGGTGTTCATCATGAAAGCTACCGGTTCGTGCCTGCACTGCTGCGGCGCCACTGATGACTGCCCCGAGAGTTATACTCTGGCGACATGTCCTGATGTCAAGTGCTTATATATTGGCCTCGAGTTCTAACCCCCCATAGACTATGAATGATCATTTTATTTCAGGAAGGATCACAAGTACTAAGACCACGGTCATATTTCAAAGACTGCTGTAATTGACAGCCAGTAGTCCCCTCTGACCTCGGGGTCACGGCTGGGCGACGGCGTCTGCGTGCAGATGGGAGAGGTCGATTGCTGAATAGGAGGGGCATTCCGCCATAAACCCTCAACTAGTCTCCAGTAAAAGGTTACCTAGTGCAACAACCAGGGTTGCCGTGAATAATAGCGCCCAGAATGCAGTGTCCGGTCCAGACTGCGTTACCAGGAAATCAAGTTACGTGAAGAAAATTAAGTTAGGGCAACTGTCACGTAGAATCAAATGAGAATCTACGACACCGGCTGTTTCAGTATAGCACCCTACAGTCAGACAACATACACTAAAATCCATGAACTGGGACAGCTGAAACAATAGCAAAGTCCAAAGCCCTAATGGGACTCTTGAAGATAAATTGCATCTAGTTTGGAAGGTATGATGACAACATTAAAGTGTCAGTTATATCACTGCAGTAGTATATGGGCCTCTATTAACATCATGTATGTTATCATCAGGTGACGACTACAGCCAAATTACTTTGATCCCCACTTGCCTTAAATAAAAAGTTATGCCTACGGATAAATAAATATTCAGGGACATCTACACTACATTACTTCTTACAAATTTATGTAGAGCTGGTAGTTGTTTCACATGCATATAAATATAGCCAGTGGTTTGGTTCTACACGAGTAATGCATTAAGTTTGAAGTGAAGCATTTATCTTTTCACCTAATCAGCAACTACTACTGCGCCCATTATAATTTACAACAGCTGCCACTTGTTCATTTACTAGTAATTAATACAAGTTTCTATCAACAGTACACCTCAGATGTGTAGTCCTGGGATTGAAAAATATTACAAACTTGCTATGCTATCCAAGATGACAAAAGCAATTCAACAACTGAGCAATCCCTTCCTTCCATGTTATAAGACTAACAAATTATTAATTTCACAACATGGGGATTCGAACCCTTGACCTGTAGAGATGAAAGGTAAATACATTAGCAATCTGCCACCTAATAAATTCCAAGGCATCAACTGATGACTCACTCAAACCTAAGAAGCAATAAAATTCAAAGGCCAACGCAAAATCCATCAAAACTGTTTGCAAATGCCTCTGTGGCCCCAGAACTGCCATCAACCTCGTCCACTTCGATGCAGATCGTCATTTTCTCAGGTAAATAAAAGACAGACTGTTTATCTGAAACTGTTATGATTCAGTGGAAATGTTACGCATAAAAAAAGACCGACAGACACAGAGCAGTCGCTGTTCAAAAAACACAGCAGTCGAGTTGCCATGACGCCAACTGAATTAAATCGAGGCTCGTAGAAGTTGTGTTCGCTTCAAATGATGTCATTTACTGGAACCTAGAAACAGCAAGCAAACAATATGCATGTAAGTACGTATGTACGAAGAAGAGCAGTTCTTGGGCAGCCATGGGTATGAAGTGTTAGCGACTTAATTTTCTTAGCCTCGGCATATGAGGACGGGTGGCCAATTCTCTCCCTGACCATCTCATCTTCCCATCGACAGTGTACGGCCAGTGTAATCATTATAGCTGAGATGTCTAGGGGGCACAGATGGAGCAGAAATCTAATTTCTGCCCTGGTGGGATTTGAACCTCTGACCTCTCGACTGACATGGACACTAACCACTACACTAACTGAATAGATATACATATGCATATATTATGTACTGAATATTTATATGGTAACATTTAAGCTTTTCTCAAAATATGTTACTGAAGCCGCTAGGGAGGGCAAATTCCTACCTTCTGCTAACATGAAGTATTGCATGTATTAAACATCTCCTTACTATCAGATGCTCGATGTTTGAACAAGATGATGGTGCATTATATATCCAAACAGCTTAGGCCAGACATTAATGCATGAAACCCACGGCTATTCAAACATCTCAACCCTACTCTGAACGGGTTCACCCTACTAGAGGCACTTTACAAATGTTTAACTACAATACAATTAAATACAATACTCTACCTAATTTACTAGTCTTTTTCTCTATAAAAGTACCCTTGACATGACGATATTTACAGACCCAAGAAAGGCAGCTAAAAAAGGTTATTCATTTGGGCCTCAGGTTTACATTGACATCCAGTCAACTTCTGTCAAGCCTGCTTGCTACAGCTGGGAAAAGCAGTTAACAGATAAGTTTTTGAGTGATTGTGGCTAAAATGCCACGATCACAAATAAATCACACATAAATTAACAAGCGTCTTTCACAACAGCTGGTCACCTCTTAGAGCACAGAGCTTCAACTGTACGAGATGACCAACTGACTGGTCACAAGAAGGCACCTCTACATTCAGGAAGCCAAATCATTTGTTAAAAAAACAGTTAAAACTGTACTTGCTAGGTAACTCCGAGCATTAGCATTTGCGCTGACAGCAGACGATCACAAATATTCACACTGTGTGTGTAAACTTTAAAGCATCCTAGAAGTAGCTTGCTACCAACAATGCTATATAAATTGTCGTAATTACAATTACATTGCCACTTAGCTTGGAGTTTTCATTGGGGAGTTTCCCCTTTCCATCATGGAAAAGGTTATAAGGGTTATATGGAGAAACCTGGTCGAAATCGAATTGGTCAGGGTGACCAATTCGATTTCGACCAGGTTTCTCCACGAGATTACGACTTTTGACAATAGCTTCACTGGAAGCAACCATCGACTTATGCCGTGTTTTTTTTATCATAACAGTTCTGTAGAAGCCATCAGTTTATCTTCATTACGTTAGAACTCACCCCCATAGGGTAAATTAGTAGCGACCCCCACGACCCGGCGGTGACGTTGTATTAAGGTAGAGCTCCACATAACGATGCTCTACAATGTAAAGAAAACTGTTCAGGTATTTGTATTGTCATCTGAGATTAAATAATATAATCAGACTAAACTTCAGTAATATACTGAATCGCATAACTGTACAAAACAAATTCATGATCAAAGAGTTCAATAAGAAGTATTTTCAATGTCAATTCACGTTAAATTTTGATAAAACTTACACCACTTAATTATCTCAAATTTCTACAACTAGATGATATTAGTTTAGATCTAAAATGCATTTGACAATCGAAAAAAGAGTTTAATAAAAGACATATATGATAGTGTTTCTCAAGTAGTTTCTTTCAGAATTAAATGTACCACAAAAAGCAGTACTGTCATACTACCATTGAGAGTAAAAATCATACCCATCATGGCTTTGTGCTTTTTCAACGCTTCCTTAGCATCTCGTGCAAAATTAAAATCCACATTCGCATTTCCTGTTTTGCGTCCGTTGCGGAAGTATTCAATCACTACATTTGATGGAATTAGCGGTTCAAAAAACTGAAGAAAACAAACAAATTGTCGTTAGTTTCCACAACCTGGATGGGTTCAGCACACTTCACTTGGTTAACCCCGCTACTGTTACAAGCTTAGCTGCCTGTGCAAGCTTATATTCACCATTTTGCACGAAACAACCAAATTCAGAGCATGAGCATTAGGTGTTTTTACTGTTTGTATATACTTTCTATATATGAGAACATAAGGCACCTGTAGCTGATCACTTGCAATCGTAAGTGGAACATTTCTGCCATGTATGATAAATATTTAACGACCGTAATAATCATATTTTGACACTGCCACGCTATCTGTCATGAGGCGTCATATTTCGACGTTACTATGTCACATGTATATTGAGGTATCACTGAGAAAAGCTCACCTTGACAATGTCATCTTTTGTGACAGAGAATGGAAGACCTCGCATGTGGACAAAATGCCCTGTTCGTGACACGAACTCACCGTCCACGTCGTTTGCTCGGCTACGGCCATAGCTGCCACCCCCACCAAAACCTCCAGACATTCCTCCCATGCCACCACCCATTCCACCACCCATACCACCGCCACCGAATCTTCCTCCAAATCCACCTCCAAAGCCGCCTCCAAATCCACCCCCAAAGCCGTCACCAAATCCTCCTCCAAAGCTCCCAGAGAAACTATCAAACAGACCTGTGAACAACCAGAATGATCAGAATATGAGCACAATAAATTCAACGAAAAACAGGTTTTAGACATCTATACATTTTGCACACCAAAAAAATTTGTTTATTTATGTATTATCAAAGCACCTGGGACTCTTCAAATTATTTATCATATGGCGTTACTAAATAATCGTGAAAAGCATCAATCAAATTACATCAGCGCTTAGCGCTATGCATGAAGAAGAAAAGAATTTTGCTTTAGTTAGCCCTGGGTAGGTACTAGGTATGAAGTGCTAGTTACTTCATATTTCTTAGCCTCAGCACTTGACGGCAGGTTACCTCTTCCTCACCACATATCTTCCTCACTGCCAGTGTATTCATTAGAGCCGAGCTCACTAAAGGGCAGTGTGGAGCAGAAATCTCAAAACAAAGTTCCGCCCTGCAAAGCATTGAACCCCCGAGCTCTCGGTTGACAATCCAACATGTTAAACACTAGGCTATCACACTAAGCATGAGCCTACAGTTTTTCATTCTACAAGCTACATGTACATTATGGCTTCATAACTGATTACTCTTACCACATACGTTCCGTTGTCCACATGTATGTAGCAGATTTTGTGTGTATTAATATGCGTCTGAACTCTTTATATAGCGCCTTTTAAATGACCTCTCAAATGAGACAAATGAACATCGTCAACAATCAGCAAAAATAAAAAATCGAATGGTTATGTTAACATGTGCTATCAGCTGATGTATTGTGTGTATTAACAGGATACTGCAGAAGCGCTGGTACTACCTACAAGTGTTGTTAGAAACTTAGTCATTTAAAACAGTTATCATGACATACATTATCATTACCTAACGAGGTTAAAATAACGTTTAATTTGCTGACCCGATATATACGTCATTGAATCTAGAACTCACCCTTTATGTTTCCTCCTTTTCCCATTAGCCCTCTACCAGGGCGATCATAGGGACCTGCCCTGCTTCCAGACCAGGAACTCGGTTTTCCAACTTTTCTTTCGAGTTCTGCTTGACAGCTTTTGTAGACTTCAATATATCTGAAACAGTCATAAAAAACATCTGTCAGTTTCACCAGTCAACCCGTGTAACACCTGGCAGGCAAATGTGCAGTGGCCTGAGCAGAATTAGCATTAAAAATCCTGCTTAAAAATTGTCAATCCCATCCACAGTCAAACTTTATGTTAAGCAGAGTTATGCAGGAAAAATTTCACTCTCAAAGTCTAGAGATTTCCTTGATGGCAAGCACAATCATGTCATTCAGCACCTGACTCTCAGAGTGCACGTTAAAGGATAAAGCCACAAGTGACTTGACTGAACTAGACACTGCTGATGTTGTAACATGTTTCTAAACGTCTTGATGTAGTGACTATAAAGATGCTCATTTTAAACGCAGGGCAAGAGTTGAACTGCACTTAAGTTTGGCTTCATGCATTATGAGAAAACCAACTACAGCAACATAAAACTTCAGCTTTCACCTTATAAGAAATAATTTTACATAGGTAAAACACGTAAAATTGTTTGAATGGAACTGCATATTGCTGTGAAAGTGGTATCTGTTTTGTTACTTACTAGAACACAGCATTTGCAACAAATGATACATTTTTAGTACAAGCATAACTTCTCATCTGATACCAAAAACTGAAATTCTATTACTTCAGCACAGCACTACACTAGGTCACACATTTACATATTCCTATTTAAAAAAATAAAATACAAATTTTATATTTATTTTGGCATTCAAGTATGTTTTTATAATGTTTTTTTCACAGAGCCAATATAAAAAAAACGAAGGAAAGGTTGTTAGAAAAATTAGATTTAATCAGAATATCAGAAATAACAAAAAAACAAGGAATAAATACACAAGACAAGAAGACAAACGTAGCTTTTAAACCTTATAAAGATTACCAGAAAAAGACAGAACTAAATATGTCTGTAGTCACCACAAGCGCCACTAACCAGGTAGCTAAGTAAGTAAGATGGTGCTAGCTATGCCTCACCGTGTCCCGTTTTGACCAACCTTGGGCCAAAGGGGGCCACTGATCCGTTGATGACGAGCAAACCAACCGGGCAGGCTCACCCTGAATGTGCATTAACCATACCGTCAAAAACCAAGTGCCAAACCCCAACCGGTCAGCCCACCTGTGCTTAATTTTCTCCTTGTGTTTTTTCAAAGCCTGTTCTACCAGGTCAGCCGAAGTGAACTGGACAAATCCATCGCCCGCTGTCCGACCGAGGTGATCAGTAAGAATGGTTATACCATTGGGAGCAATCGCCAGCCCTGTCAACCCACAACCCAAAAAGAAACATCAGTTGCAAAGCCATCCGTGGCAGTCAAGTAAAAAAAGATCAACCGTGTCACATATACCAGACAGACCAGGTAGGACCAGTTGAAGAGACAGACCGTGTAGTACCATTACCAGATATTCATATTCCTAGTCTTCACTGAGTAACTTTAAAAACTGTAAAGTGGGAAAATGCTGTTGCATCAAATTGTAAGTTAATTAGCAAGACCTTCAGACACTTCACAATTAAGTGATGTTTAGCAGCAAACAGATCACAGATCTGTTACTGAGAAGAAGTTGAATGCAAATTGTTATTCCTTATAATTGTCAGCTTCCTTGATAAATGAATATGTAGGGTTTAACCCAGTAATAACAAGTGTGCACTAGAGTGTATTAGGGGATTGACGACGAGCGTATACCAAAGTGTACTAGCCATGTACTATTATAATGACGTCTGTTGACCTATCAAAAGCATTATATTTTTGAAACTTTAAGTCATATAGGCCAACGTAATATAATTAAGTACATAAATAAGTGGAAGATATTTTTATAATGGGAACCTCAACGAAAATGGGATAGAAATCGTGCCTCTGAGTAGGCATCAGGTATCTTGAAGAGGTGCTATATCAAATCCTTAGAATGAAACGCATAATTCAACGAATCAAAATGGACATTTAAATATATCGCATATTTAAATGAACCAAGATGGCGAAACAGACGTGGGCAAATAGACTTGCTGTTTGCTTGAGTAATTAGATGCAAGTGACAGTTTCGATGAATCTGACAATGAAAAACTGTCTGACGAAATAAAGTGGCTTTCTGACTTTGAGTTTACAGGTTAGTGTATATTGTCCAAACGCGAAAATGGGATAGAAATATCGGGTGACTTGGGCGAGATAGACTGGCTAAACAGATTAAGATATTCCTGTTTCACTCAAAACTGGGCAGGTGTGTAAGAAGAGGAGATAAAGTGCCATAGATTGATGCTAACGTTATGTCTTTATTTAAAAAACTAACCAAGATATGATAAGTATAACATGCTGACATTTAATGTATTTCCTTATTTTTCCTTCACAGTTTACAACTATAGTCTCTTTGCAAGAAAAATTAGAACTCCTTCATTAATGGAAGTATTTTCAAATTTCTTTATGTTTTGTCTGGCATTAATTTCTGCACATTTTCTATGCTCAGATTGTCACTAGAAATATTTACATACAGGGGCTTGAACATAGAAGTGAAAAAAATGGGAGTGGTATACTTAGGGGCAGCTTTGAGTACCCCCAAAAATTTTTGTGTCTAATTCTGGATGGGTAGGAAGAGAAGATAAAATGCTAAAGAATTATGTTTACATTCTGTAGGTAGGTCAAGAACTGACCAAGGTATCACAAGTTCAAAATTGTTGACTTCATAGGTCATTATACGCTCGTCGTCAGGCCCTAGTTGATAAAATTCTTCTTGCCACTTAAGGGTTACAGGGGATAAGAGACAGAAAATAAACCTACTTGGAGGCCTTGACTATATTACCATATAAGGGGGCAACTGCTTTTGTAGCACTTGCAGACAAAATGTCTAATACGTCTCGTGAAAGTCATAGTACGCTCCACTGCATTCAAGAAAATGAGAACGACATTCAGAAGGTCTTTACCTAAGAAGAAATTAGCCACTTCTTCTTTCGTGCATCCGAATGGCAGGCCACGCAGACGTACGATTGCATCATCACCAGACAGTTCAGCAGCTGCAGCAGCTTTCCGCTCGTCATTTCGCTTCAGAGCATAGTCCATGTCCTTCTTTTCAGCTTGGAAAACTATGGCAAACGGTACACAATATTTTATAATTAAGATCAACACAGAATGCTGACAAACACTTGTGCTTCCTGACAGAACAGCATTGCGTTCTTGGGCATTCCCACTGGATGGTCCAAAGGCTTGGAATTCATTGCCAGTTATGTGCATTCCGTCAGCTCTTTAACATCATTCTAGACCAGTGGTCCACAATCTTTTTCAGACAAGGGCCACTAAACGATTTCTTAAACACTTCAGGGGCCAAACAAGTTTGACGACTCACCTAGTTCAGATGAATGCATGCCAAATAATTTATGAAGAGGACGTGCACAGTAAAACACATACAAAACTAAATGCAGTACAGCACATACAAAAAGAAACAAAAAGAGTTCTACAGAAAGGGGACTCATAGTACTTCTATATTACTACAATACTATAGTTTTTTCCCAATGACCACAGTGGGAAAGTTACTGTAGACTTAATGTCAATGCCTGGCTCTTGAATAGTTGCTTTTCCCGTTCAACATGACGATTTGTCGCAGGTCCCAGGTAGCCCGCGGGCTGGACATTGTGCACCACAAATCTTCAGACTCATCCGTTAGAACTTGCTTACCCAACAGTGACCCATCGGATTTTGACCAGGCTTCTGTTGTCGAAGCCCAGTCAAAATCCAATAGGTCAGGGAAAGCTAGGACTATGGTTTCAATTGAAATAACAACTGTTCATTTATGATAGTAGCCCTACACAGGCCTTCTGTACATGATAACAGCACTATAGAAGTCTTTAGATTCAATCAGAAAAAATGCCAATCATATATGTGACTCAGGACAAAAGAAACCCTAATGTGACCACGAAATGCCAACTGCATAATGCTGAATGAGATGAATAAACGTTGGAGAAATCCTGAAATCATTATCTATATAGCGCTAACTTTATTAACCCCTTTAGCGTGGAATAAAATTTTTGTTAACTCTCGGCCAGGAGGGCATTTTTTTGCAAAATTTCTTTTTCAGATATTGATGCTATAATTATGCTATGAGTGCTCTAGAAGTAATCCTATAAGTTATTTTGCATTATACCGTCACCCAACAAATTTTTTATTCACTTGAAAATAAGTTTTCTGCACATTCTCGGCAGAAGTACAACAGAAGAACACCGGTCATGCAACATGTCACAATTTGTGGTCAGTACCACAAAAACAAAGAGTTATCATAGTGAAAGTGACCGCTACAACGTAGAGCAGTATTTGAATTTGGTGTGATATACAATTCAAAGCATGGAGCAGGGCATAGTCCAACTTCACCACACTCTCTGCAACTGTATCACGTTTGCGACCTAAGATTTGGCCTAAAATACGGACACGACGACGATGACGACGGCCGGCTAGTAGTCGCCAGTGACCACGTGACTAGGCCAAGGTTACCCCAGGGCTGCTACAGCATACATACTAAGACACCCTCTGCACAACATACATGACCTTCTAACGTTATCCCGAGTTTATACGGGCTCCACGCCTACTAGGTGGTGAGTTCTATCCTAGCCCGAGTTAACTCGGGATCCACGCTATGGGAACGGGTTCCTCAGCCCGAGTATACTCGGGATCCACGCTAAAGGGGTTAAACTCATAGAAACTTAAAAACAACTCATCATAGGCACTAGAAAGGGGCCAAACACAGGTCTAATGCCTGACAACACAGGGAAATCAACAACAGTCTAGCTAACAATAAGTGGAAATTTAGCAGACATGAAAAGACACAAACATATGTTAAACTAAATCTCGTCTGCAAACTCCCCTTCCAATTAATCAGTTCAAGCAAGACATACAACCTTCAACATATCGACGTCCCAGGCGGTTTTTGTTCTTGCTTAACGCTAGTGTGACATCTTCTTGCGAAGCCAATTCGACAAAAGCAGTGCCATTTGGCCTCCCATCTTCTCCATGGATGATGTGTATACCATTCTCTCCTCCAACAATTATACAACCTGCAAGCAAAGACAGATTCCAAGTCATTACCACTGAACTTAACTCCTTAAAACAACTGCATAAACTTTATAATATGCATGCCTACACAAAATCATTTATCTTCCTAGCCTAGGTTTCTAAGAGCAGAAAGAAAGACAAAAAGGCACACGTGCTTAAGTGTTTAACACTTTAACGACAAGCTGCATTGGTTTCCCAGTTGCTCTAAGTACACTTTCGTCGTTAAAGTTTTAAAGAACTACGCAGCTTTGTTAAACTGCATACAAAAAGAACACAACCAGTCTGACAAGAATCCAACTCAGAAACAGAGTTACACAATTTCTGGAACTAAGCCAACTCATTCCCGTGATTGACCTTAAAAGTGCCATGTCAATCACTGCGTAAAATACATTTTTCTTCGTTCCTGTTAATCTGATGTCAGTGTCGACTTGATAAACAGTTTCAATTTCATTCTTAAATAAAAGCTAACTGTCTCAACCTTATGAAACGAAACAATGGCTCAATTTGTAGCAGAGCCGTAGCAACAAAGAACGTAGCCCCCTCCGAACATACATCCTGGGCCCCTTACAATGCGAAAACTGGAATGCGGTTATATACAATATACAGGGTTCATATTATGTATACACAGGCCTACGCCCTACAGTGTACATGTTCCATTTCCGTATTTACGCAATAGCATTATGTGTTGTATCAAAACAGTATCATAATGACTTCACGCCGTTCACGATTATTTTTTGCTACTTTTAGAGGCCCCCTTCCAGGAAGGGGCCCCCTCCGGTCGGACGGTACGGGAGAGCGGTCGCTAAGCCTCTGATTTGTAGTTAACTTTCTCTCCAAGTAATAATGATGCAACAGGTGAATTCGGTAACAGATAGACTAAGTCCAAAAACACTTACCTTCCAAGAAATTCATAATTTCTGATACACTCGCAGAAAAAGGAAGTCCTTTCAAACTGACAACTAATTTCTCGTCATCATCGTCATCATTTTCATTATCATTACGCTGCTTCTTTTCTTTCTCCTCATGTTTTGATTCTTCCTTGTCAGGTTTGGAGAATTGTTCTTCTGCTTGTTCTAATTGTTCCGTCTGCTCATCAAACTGTTCATCTGTTAGTTCAATAACTTCAGACTCTTGAGCCAAGTCTGTACAGAAGACAAAGAACTGTCACCCAAATTGGCAAAACAAGATACACAGCCTGGAAAATTTTTGCAGTATTTAGCCAAATGATAGAAATACTTCATTTGGTCCAATGCACTTATTTTTCAGTTTTGACAAATGCCAAAAGCAATAAATACAAAGAGATATGTAAAATGGCCAGTGCAGGCAACCATCAGACCTAGAGTTTGCTGTGTTTGTAGCTGAATAAAAAGTGGGACTCAATACAAAAGTCATAGTTAAATCAGATTCAAAGTTTGAATCAGTAACACTGTTGCGAGCCACAGAATGGAATCTGAACAGGAAATAAAAATTGCTGAAGTAAATCTGCGTTATACAAACCTCCATTGCCCTCTTCCTGCTCCACTGCCGCCATTTAAAATTCTGGATAAAAAGAAATCATTTAATCAAAATTAATATCTTATATTACTACACAAAACTGACAATTTTTAATATATCACCCTTAAAGTTAGTACATGTATGGCTTTTATGCTTGTCAGTGACATGTTTGATTAGCAATCAGCTACTTACAAAGTGCTAATTTGTGATTTCACCCTAGAAGCAAGAATGGCTGGTAAAAGATGTCTTCACTTTGTAAAATGAGATACAAGGACAACAGTTCCACAAAGCTGGTGGTATCAATTCAAAACGGGCATGGACACGATGAAGAAAATTCGGTGTGCAGAATTTATCCCTGTATACTAATTATCTTACTATCATGCTGCGTTCTTGTTATAAGTCCACGTTAATGAATAAGTATATTTGTTTACTAACTCTCTAGCAGGTTTGCCCCTACCAGTTGCAAGCCTGGATAAAGGTGCAGCGTTGGGCAGCAGGAAGCAGAGATCACACACCGTAAAATAAAAAGATGAACACAATTCATAATATAAAACATCATGTAGAGGTGTATGGCATAGATCTGACAGTCATCAAATGCAACACTGGCTCTAACATCGCCCCTGGCCACCAAAACCCTTCATCCAGACATAACATCTTCTATCTCTGTTGACGTTTTTTGTCCATTACTCCTGCTGGCTGTATTGTTTCTTTCCCAATTGACTTGACTAGGCTCTGGTGGCATGTGGCAGGGATCAAGTGCACCAAATTGTCTTAGAACTCTATTTGCGTTTGTTATGCATCCAGTTTTAAACCTTTTTTTTAAACAATGTTTTATTTTGTCATGTCAGTGGTTCACTGAATCATTAATTACTTACTAACAATAATCCCTCTGGCTGAATGCAGCACTTTAATTTCTCTTGCAGTCCAACAATGGTCATGTTAATTTTTGTACAGAACTGAATCTGTGTTGGTTGCACATCTTGCATGCACTCGGGTATTAATATTGCTTATGGGTGCAGCACTTAATATCAACACCAATCTTTGGAGTTCTTGTTACTAGTTACATGGAAACCATCCACGATACCAAATGCAAAACTGTGCTGTAATGGCAGATCAAACAATGACCATGGTCCCAACAACTGTTCAAAAATCAAAGTCAATTATGATTTTCTGTCAGACCATGATTTCTGTCAGAAAAGTTTGAATGGCTAGCCAAGTCATTTCCATACCATCAGCAGTCTATATAACTAATGGTGAAATGGCAGAACAGCAAATGTGCTTTTAATCACATGTATGGAAACCGAGAACCGGTTTATTCTTTATCAGTTTGCTCCTATCAGCTTGTAATCCAGGTTAAGTGAAAAATCGGTCAAAGCGCAGCCACTCTTTAAACAGAGATATATCCAACAAACGAAAGTTTCAATGTTTAGTTATAAGCTGCAAGGTTGCAAGCAAAAAGAAAAAGGAAGCTAGGTAACTCGCGACCTCAACATGACGCGAAAAATAATATTTTAAACTGGTCTTAATTAGATCACGATCACGCAGTTCAATGCACGAAAGTTAGACAGCACTGCATAGGTAAACTTCTGTTAAAACAGCACAAACAAATATTACGTCTACCTGAAATAGCAAATAAAACACAACTCTGTCTGCAGTTACAACTCGAAAACACAAAATGGCCGCCTCGCAGGAGAAGACAGAAACAGACCATAGACATCATCGTCTAACAGACACTTTACCATAGATTTCACTGTTACCTTTACCAGATCCACCACTTTGCTATTCGATTCCCGCAATGATTCTCGCATAAATTTCATATACCCGTAATCGTAATCTCCAAACTTCTAAAGCGCCACTCGAAGGCCAAGCGCAGGGCACCAGCCTATTCATAAGCGCTACGTCAAATCAGAGGGGGTTTCCAGAGAGTAGTCTAAAAGAGGTCCAAGTCCGATTTCCAGGGTACCAGATCAGGAGAGGCAGAGCAGCTGTCAAGGCGGGTGTCGTTTACGGCGAGAAGACTTGGAAGGCGGAGGTACGGTAATAGTAATCACGAAATTCTACGACGCCTAAAAAACAAGTCGCGGGAACCAGCTTATTCACCGGCGCTTAGTCAAAACAAAGGCGATAAGCAGAGTGGTAAGTAACATGGTAAGTAATCAGGGCCGTTTTAAGGTCGTCGTAGGCCCTAGGCACTCTTGCATTCGTAGGCCCTTCCATATACCTGTCGACTAACTCATCGTCTCTTACATTCACCTTAGGCTCCCCCCGTCCGCAATCTTGGTGTTACTTTTGATCCACACCTGTCCTTCTCTAACCACACCTCCAACCTCTCGCTCTCCTGCTTCACCCACATTCGTGACCTCCGACGCATCCGGTCTATGCTCGACCTTAAACTGCCTCCACCATTGCTGCCTCCATTATTCGTTCAAAGCTTGATTACTGCAATTTCCTCTTCCTTAACCTTTATTCCACACAAATCAGGCGTCTTCAACGTATCCAAAACTCACTAACCAGAGCTGTCACTAGAACACCCAGACATCACCATATCACTCCCATCCTCAAATCACTCCATTGGTTAAAAATCCCCGAGCGAATCCACTTGAAAGTCCTATCACCAACCTACAATTCCCTAAAATATTCCCAGCCCAAGTACCTCGGTGATCTCTTCACCATCCAGGCAACCCGCCCCACCCGATCCTCCTCCTTTCTCAGTCTTTCGACCCCCAGTCACTTCTCATCTCATGTTCTCCAACCGAGCCATATCCAACACCGCAGTGACCACACCACGCCTCTGGAACGATCTCCCCTGAATTCCGCAGATTCTCAGTTCCTCCATCATCATTGCAGCCTGTCCTCCATCCTCCTCCTCACGTTCCTCTATCTATCACCACCGGGCGTTCAACTCAAAATTGAAGTCTCACCTTTTCAAGCACTCGGCATGACTCATCTGACCCTTCGCCTTCCAATTCTTCTCGCCCTAAACGACACCCGCCTTGAGGGCTGCTATGTCTCCTCTCTTTATCTGGCCCTGTGGGAACCGGACTCGGACCTTTTTTAAGACTACTGTCTGGAAACCTCCTCTGTTTTGACGTAACGCTCGTAAATAGGCTGGTGACCTGCGCTAGGCCTTCGAGTGGCACTTTAGAAGTTTGGATATTACGATTAAGTAATACGACCCCAACTAAACTGTCAACTCTGGATTAAAGCTAACTGCACTGCTTTCAATTGAAAACGACTTAATGCGGAAATGACATTTGAAGACGTTATAACTTATACATGTATGTGATTTTGCTAATGCAAAGAGCCGCAAAGTTCATATAATGTAGGCTAGCACAGCTTTAATTTAAACTGTTCCAGTACAAAGTTATTAAATTTGAACTTGCTGATGTTTGCAATTTTCCTTCTTCATTTCCCGATCACTCATTTAGTATCTCATTTTCAGATTTTCAGACTTTCGTAGGCCTCTGAAAGCTTCGTAGGCCCTAGGCACAGTGCCTACTGTGCCTAGTGGATAAAACGGCCCTGTAAGTAATAGAGCAGCCGGCTAGGATGTTCAACTATGTTGCTAGTTCGTAAATCGTAATGGTTATAAATGAACTTTTAAAATAATTTCAGCATCATACATATATATATAGTTTACTAGCTCTGTGTGTCCATCGTAAGATAAACGTACGCTTTGGAATATTTTCATACCTTACAGGCCCTTGGCCGCATTTCAATGCCTGACAAGCCCTTGACAGGGACGTCGTTTGGGGGAGGGCAAACGGGCATTCCCCCACCTAGATTTTTTAAATAAAAGGAAAAGGATGGAACAAGAAAAGGAGGAAGAAGACAGTCGCTGTACTCATCTCAAGTTCTCCAACCGAGCCAAATCCAATACAGCACCACGCCTCTGGAATGATCATCCCACTGAATTCCGCATATTCTCCGTATCGCCATCATCATTGCAACTCGTTCTCCATCCCAGGGTGAGAATTGTCGGGGGGTTGGGGGTTCAACCCCCTTAGTCTTTCTTAGGACCCCATGGTAAAGTCTTCATTGCACACCCAAACTCCACATGAATCAAGGTCTAACCCCCCAGTCTTTTTTCTACAATTCTCATACTGCTCCATCCTCCTCCTCATGTTCCTCTATTTACCACCTCCCGGGCTTTCCACTCAAAAATGAAGTCTCACCTTTTCAAGTACTCTTACCCGGACTCATCTGATCCTCGGCTTTCCAATTATACTCGCCCTAAACGACACCTGCCTTGACAGCTGCTTTGCCTGCTCTCTTGATCTGGCCCTCTGGAAACCGGACTTGAACCTCTTTTGGACTATCTGTCTTTCTCGATCTCCCAGTCATTATAGTACGCTCATCTCAAGTTCTCAAACCAAGCCATAACCAACACAGCACCACGTCTCTGAACGATCTCCCCTCTGAATTCCGCAGATTCTCGGTTCCTTCATCGATCATCTTTGCAAACCCGTCCTCCATCCTCCTCCTCGTGTTCCTCTATATATATCTATCATCCTTGGGCTTTCCACTCAAACTGAAGTCTCACCTTTTCAAGTACTGAGCCTGACTCATCTGATCCTTTGCCTTCCAATAATTACTCTCGCCCTAAACGACACCCGCCTTGACAGCTGCTCTGCCTCCTCTCTTGACCTGGGCCCTTAGATATCGGACTCGGACCTCCTTTGGACTACTCCCTGGAAAAACCCCTCTGATTTGATTTCGCCTTCTGGAAACCGGGCTCGGACTTCTTTTGGACTACTCTCTGGAAACCCCTCTGATTTGACGTAGCGCTCGTGAATAGGCTGATGCCCTGCCTTCGAGTGGCGCTTTAGAAGTTTGGAGATTATGATTACGATTTTAACCGATCATCCAACTTCTAGTTTGAGTTTTATTATTTAATAGGTTCATCGATCATCCAGCTTCTATAGTGTCAGTAATATTTTCCTCAATCCAACTTCTAGTTTGAGTTTTAGTATGAAAAGTTTTCAGCGCTCATCGCTCATGCTAAATAGGCCTAATTTCCGACGCTGAACTACACGTTTTCAATTTATTCCCGAGAGTTGATTTATTAAGCCATCAGCCATCTGTACAATACTACGGATTAGTAGGCCCATATCTAAGCGGGACTTATTGTGTCCCTTCAAGGTTCATATATTGTTTCCCCACGCTTATCATGACATCCCATATCGCTTATTGTGAACACTACTCAATTGTAAATACAGGATAGCTATAACTGCAATAAATGTCTTTTTCGGGAACAATAAACTTAAACTGATCTGATCCTCCGCCTTCTAATTCGTCTCGCCCTAAACGACACCCGCCTTAACATAGGCCTACAGCTGCTATGCCTCATGTCTTGATCTGGCCCTCTGGAAACCGGACTCGGGCCTCCTTTGGACTACTTTCTGGAACCCCTCTGATTTGACTCGTGAATAGGCTGGTTCCCTGCGCTTGAACTTCGAGTGACGCTTTAGAAGTTTGGAGATTACGATTCCGATTACCAAAGGCGTAAGCCCATAAAAGTTCAGCGCTATAAAACCAGATGGAGTATCTAGCGTTAATAGAACGTTCACATCATATGATATGGCTCTCAGAAAACAAACTTATTGCGCGAAATTAACTGTACTGGGAGTAAATGTGTTTCACCATTTTACACGTACTATCATGCTCGTTATACTCTGGTAGCAACTGAGACTTGATGTTTAAAACTGAACTGGTACGGGTTTTCGTCACAAAACAGTTTCGGGGATCCTGCGGTAATATTCGGCGATTCGCTACGCTTCCTCTGACGACCACGCATTTTTGTCAAACATGACTAGAGAAAATTTTTTGAACTTCTTATATTCTGTCAGTTTTTAACATATGCGCATAAGGAAAGTACCAATCTTTAGGATTTTATTCCCTCTTTCTATCCGTCCGTCCAGTTTTTTTAAAAAGAAATTTGTAGAGTAACCAAAGGTTTATCCCACATTATCGACCGCACATTTTTTCAAACACGGCCAAAAAATGAAACTTTTTGAACTTGTTATATTTCTGTCAGTTTTTAACATATGCAAATAAGTGAAACACGATTCTTTAAGATTTTATCCCCTCTTTCTATCCATCCGTCCAGTTTTTTTAAAAGAAATTTGTTGAGCACCCAAAGTTTCCCAAAACTATGCGCCCCCTTCACGACCGCACATTTTTGTCAAACACGGCCAAAAAAATAAATTTTTAAAACTTGTTATATTTCTGTCAGTTTTTAACATATATGCACATATGGGAAACACCATTCTTTAGAATTTTATACCCTCTTTCCATCCATCCGTCCAGTTTTTAAAAGAAATTTGTAGAGTACCCAGTTTCCCCAAACTGTGCTCTCAAAATTGTAATATATTTTATGTTCAAGACAGTCTAAACACAAATTTTCAGTGACAACTTACGTTATTTGAGTATAATAAATGTGCAGAAATTGTTGACATACAGAAAAAAATTAAATTGTCTAAATATCTCAATAGTCCAGTAGAGTCAAAAATGCTGTGGGTGCTGAATGTCAAAGTCTTCCAGTTGCTTTGCCTTGGTACTGAACGGATCTGGTAGATCCAGTCATTACTGAGTGGATGTTCTGCACTGACCTACTGCACAGAGAGGATCTTTTTATGTTTCATGTCATCTGGCACCTCATCATCAAAAATGCCAGTGCTGTGAATTCCTCTGACAGGTACCAAGGATGCCATAGGAACATCTCTATAGCAATGTCAGAGATAGTAGAATTTATGTCCTTATGGAATGTCATTATCCTGGATAAGCCGAAGATCAATTTGGGGAGCTGATATACTCCATGCATAAAGACGA
The DNA here is from genome assembly GCA_963556255.1 of Allolobophora icterica. Taxonomy (NCBI): domain Eukaryota; kingdom Metazoa; phylum Annelida; class Clitellata; order Crassiclitellata; family Lumbricidae; genus Allolobophora; species Allolobophora icterica. The sequence continues at coordinate 44,390,071 of OY744610.1, read as the reverse complement.
CAGTAAGTTTGAATATTTCTCGATATTCATCATGTGATTGAAATTGCTGTAGCTGATCTGTGGCAAAGGCGATGATATCACGGGCAGAACTTTAAACAGTTCTGCTCGTAATATCATCCGGGGCTGGTAGCTGACCTGTCAGCATATTCCCAGTGGATGCATTTCAAGAGCCTGAAGGTCTGGGCCTCTGGAAGGTCCAAGAGCATGTACAACAACTGCTTCTAAAACTATTTCTAGGATGTGACGCTGACAAGTAAGCCACAATGGATCCAGTTTATTCTATAGAAGGATACATGCTCCACTTCGTTGATTGCTGTTGTGTAACGGCACATTCCATTAATTGGTTCACAAATGTTCCAGGCCTTAGTTTGGCTTAGTGTTTGAAGAGGCCTTCAATTTTCTTTATGGCATGCTTCTTAATGTGCAGTGGAATATGGGCCTTTGCCCATTCAAGAACAGCATTCGGTGTTGAATGACCAGCATCTATTACTCTTTATTTGGTTATTTTTTGCAATGATAAAACAGTGTCATGGCTTCTTTCCTGTTTGGTTGCTTTGTATTACTGAGTGTGTCTGATATCTGGCCAATTAACCAATATTCACTCTTTTCCTGTAGTTGGCTTTTGTAGATAGAGTTCAAGCAGTTACCATTACAAGTCTACAAAAATTAGTGACTTCTGTTGCATTGGTGCAAATGTTGTGCAGACTTAATTAATGAAACTAAGTTACAATTCAGTACAGTGATGGAAATCAGTAGCAGTTAAGGCAAGTCTGTGATTGTTAAAGAATTTAACTAATGTTGTGTTTGACATTTCACAACTATATCCAAATGACCAGAATTCCAACATATCTTCAATCAGTGTATCATATTACCTAAAACCTGTTGGAAGACTTTTCTTTCAGCTGTAAAAGATACTATAATTGAAAAGATCAAGTTGACTAGATGTACACAAATCAATTAGTAAATAGCATTTCAAGGCATATTTTTCAAACATCAATCACATTGACTATCTGCTTATATCAGTTAATGTTAACTTTTATTGCATAAACTGCAGTGGTATCCATAAAATTCTGCATTAGACACAGTAAACATTCTCTTTTTGTTAAATGGAGTTTTGTTGAGTCACCTTCTTCTTCTTCACCAAAGTAGTCATGCTAAAACAAATGTACTATTACTCGGATTAAAAGCCATCATCTCAGATGTAAAAGAAACTTTCAGAGCTGGTAGTGACCTTTAAATATAGTTTTGAGTTGAAAAAATTACAGAATTCTCATTGATAGAAACAAAACTAGAGGGTGATCCATGAGGAAAGTACAAAAAGTTTAAAAATAAGGACCACCCTAGGCAACACTGAATGTGCTTCAACATGAGGGAGTATATGTCTGCCAGTTTTCTGCTTATAATTCCCAATGTCTGTTCTGCTCAGACATTACTTTTAAGAGTGAAGAATAACAAGTGGATGAATTAAATTGATATTTAATATTCGACCTTTTTTTATTTGATAAATTTAAAACAGGTTAAAAAATTTGATAAGATGGTAACACCGTTTGTGGAAGGAACATCGTTAAGGCACTTGATGAAGGAGCTTGTGGAGGGAAAGAACTTTTGAAGTGTTTTCTTATTCTTAAAATTTCTATGAACAGTTTTGATTGTTGCTTTTTAAACTTACATTCTGTATGATCTGCAATGACGGATAGCTAACCAATAACCTAGGGGTCTGGTTTACTTGATTTTGGCTGATAGTCTTGATAGGGTTGACAATTGCAGAGTTCTAATACCTGTCGTTTCTGCTTCAAAATCACAAAGTTCTGTGTGTTAGGAATTTTTCAAGCCATGTAACCTACTGGCTTAGAAAAGGATTGTCCAGTTTTTTAGTATTGTTTTCATGCTTGTGCTTTAGCCGAAGTATCCTTAATTGGACCTAGAGCAAAGCCTTTGTGCTCATTTGCTTTCTGCCAGTGATATCTATGTCCTCTATTGCTTTCTGGTGCTATATATATATAAAGAAGTTGAAAGGTCTCTCTTGTAACAGTATAGATTTAGTACTTGATTACATATACATGTATTGCTCATGCGCTTCTTACCATTTCCTATGTGAATGCTAAACAGAGTGAAGCTGGCTGTGAACAGAGAAACACAGGAAGCAGTTGCAGTGAAGATAGTCAACCTAAAAACGACAGAAAATGTTGACAAAAATATAAAAAAGAGGTAAGAGATTATTATTATGATTTTGAGGTGTTACTTATTTTATGTGATTAGCATGCTGGACTGTCATGCCAGAGGTTCATAAACCCCCGGTTTAAAGCCCTGCCAGAGCAGAGAGATGTGTCTCAAGTTGCATTCGTAATGAACTTGGTTATGGAATGAGTACAATGTTGACGTTACGGTTAGCTTAAGAAAGGTGTTGCATCTCATTGATCTTTGATCTTCATTCAAATTATTGAGTCACATTTCTTGAAATGGCAGTCTTTTGGTTCCTGAAACTTTGAGTGGATGTTACTATAGGCAGCTGATTTTCAGTGAAACACCAGGATAACTCGCTGTCCATCGATAAGACAGTTATATGCTAGTTATAAGTTACTACTTATTACATAGCCTATTTATATAACACAAGTCACTTGATGTTGGTCCCAATTTTTTCCCAGTGTACCTGGAAAATCCTGTTTACTGAGATAGAATAAAACCTGATGGACGTTTCTATCTGGGTAAAAAACAATATAAATTGGGGATAATTGAGACAAATATTAGTAGCTAATATTAACATAATATTATTAGTATATTATCTGTAAACATGTTTACGTTGTTGTACACCAAATTGCGGCTTGCAAAATGGTTCCAATAAAGAATATTCTATTCTATTCTATATTCTCAACAAAACATAGGCGACGACTTTTGCTTTTGTCTCTGGGTTCATGGGTCCTCCCTCCCTTCCCCTACCCCTTTTCCGTCGCCCTTCCTCCCTCTTTCCCTCCACTTAGGTAGGTGAGTTTTAGCGGATTTTCGGAGAAAGAAAATTGTTTTCTTGTCAAGGGTTACGAGGTTATAAGAAGTATTGGAAATCGGTGACGTTTGGACGTTCCAGTGTTATTATTTATTTATTATTTTAAATAATAAATAATTAAGTAAATAATTTATGTACTGGTTGTGACTGTGAGATCATGTGTAATGTAATCCCAACAGCAATATGGTGAACATATTGTAACCATGTGACAGCTCCACATATGGTATTCATACCTCTACCATTATCTCCTTAACATTACATATTGTGTGCCACTTGTACCAGTATAAGGTGTGTGTATGTGTGTGTGGGCGAGCGCGCGTGTGTAGCCCGAAGTTGATAGGTGATTCAGCAGACCCCGCTATGCCCGTCGTTAAAGAGTGGATTGAATGACCAAGTCTCCATTGTTGCAATAATATCAGTCGGAGGTCTGCATGTGCAACTATATTTCTGCCTTAAAACATGGCTGCTCATAAGTTTTATTTGGATTTGTACTCCTTCATTAGCAACAGCACCTCTAGGCCTATAGGATTTGATTTTCTGAAGCATATCTTGCAATTTTTGCATGCACTTATAATGTAGATTTTTGGTGGTATGCATGTTGCATACTCCATATTGATATACCCAAAGGATTTACCATATGTAAGCCAAATAGAGCCCATATGGGCAATTTTGTCATATGGTTAACGTGTCTTCACCATATGACGTTGCTGGTGGGGTGCCAACCAAGTCAGCCTCATATTATACATTTTATCAGATGTATGTATATATCTGGACTTTCATAAAGCTCATTTATGAACCCTCAAAGCGCTTGATCCACGCTCAGGTTCATCGATATACTTACCAGCCCAACACTAAGTGGTACAAGTGTGCTTAATCCACTTAAAATTACCAGTTACCTCTTACAGAAAACGTTTACAGATACCAGTAACACCTTTACAGGTACTTCTTACATGTACCATTTACACTTCACAGGTTACCAGTTACACCTATACAGGTACCAAGTGGTATTCAATTTAACTGCAAGCATACACATAGGTTATGAGGTCATTTAAATTAACACGGCATCTAATATTAATCTTATGTTAATGAAACTAGTTCCCAGTGTATCTTCTAGTACCTATTTACGTGTACTCAAATGACGTCCCGGCCTCCCCCTGAAAAAAACTGAAATGACGTCCCTGGCCCTTGGCCGACTTCCCTAAGGGCTGCAGGTGGGCCAGGGACAGACGCATTGATAGACAGACGAACAGCGGTAATTAAGTGTCTCTGCCTCCCTCCCTCCCGCCCTAGCTCTGTCCCTCCCTCCCTCACTCAAGGCAGATCGGCCATATACAGACGCATTGACAGACGAACAGAGGTTGATAAGTCTGTCTCTGCCTCCCTCCCGCTCTCGCTCTGTTCTTTACTCCCTCCACTCAAGGCCTAGCTCTGTCCATCCCTCCCTCACTCAAGGCAGGTCGGCCATATACAGACGCATTGACAAACAGACGAACAGAGGTTGGTAAGTCTGTCTCTGTCTCCCTCCCGCTCGCGCCCTGTACCTTACTCCCTCCACTCACTCCCTCCCTCCCTGCATCACTCCCTCATTATGGCACACGATCTGATGGCAGGTTGAGGGGAGGAACAGTCCACACGACGTCACACTTGAAAATGCTATAAGCTTATTGTTGGTAAATAGTCCTTCAAATTTCGTTGTCCCATGAATGAAGAAAGTCCCCAAGAGCGACGTCTCAACCCGTCAACCCGTCATATGACGGGCAAGTACTCTAGTTCATAATATATTATACAAAATGCTGACAAAATAAGTGATCAGAAGCACTTTTATTAACATAAGTTAAAAGGTTCTACACAACATGTACAGTATGCATACAAAGTTAAAAGCCCCCATAAAAATCTGAACTCTTTAGGTCCCTGTGCAGTTTGTGAGGCCCTAAGCTTATGCCGAAATCCGACACTGGCAGCACTTTAATTTTTTTGTAACATTCTTGCACGTCTGCTTTTGTTACTAGGTATATTGAAACTTTTAGTAGGCCTACATGAAGCGTAGGCCTAATTAAGATTGCCTATTCAGAAAATGCTGGTGATTCTGGCAATTTCATGAAGAAACTATAAATCGTATACACAGATAAGTCTTTTTACTTTCTTTTCTACAACATTAGTGTTGTCGCTAATTATATGGTATAATATATTGTGTCAAAATAAAAATAAAATTATATTTAATAGGCCTACCTATTAGACTTTGCAATGACCGAGCGGGAGTTTTAAAATGGATTGAAGTTGCCAATTACTTGTAGGCCTACATTATAATCCCCTTTCATTTGGTACTGCCACAATACGTAGGCGTATATACATTCATGGGCGTCCGGAGAGGGATAGTGTGCATGGGCGGCGATCCGGGGGGGGGTCGAGGGGGACAAGACCCCACCTTTAACAGTGGGGGACACGCCATACATCGGACCCCCAAATTCTGAAGAAACACCAAAAAAGTCATCAAATATCAAATTTTGTCGCACTGAGGTCATCAAATTTTTTCGGGCGTGAGTGTGAACAATTTTTTTGACCTCTTTTTTGACAATATCAGTTCAAAACTTTTTTCACCAGATCAGTTTAATTTCCCCCCCCCCCCCACCTGTCAAACAAGATCGCCGCCACTGGTAAGGTGGGCATTTTCCCCTGGATATTGCGCATTATTTTACAAAAATTAAATCTTTTGATTATTATGATTATTACAACAGCCCCAACACGATTCTCAATGCGAAAGAACACTTAATTATTTAGGTAAAGTTCTTGACCATTATTTATTTTTAAAGTTGTCAGATGTTCTGTGTTCATGAATATTTCCATGCAAAAATGTCAGTATGAAGGGTAGCCTAACTTAAAATTATGCGCAAGAAGCTATCACTAAAAAGCTAACTTGAAATTCATGCGGCAGAAGAAATTCAAATTACCAACATTAATATTCAACGCTATAAGCCCTTTTTATAAGGTTTAACGTACTGTAAAACACATTGGCAGCGGTGGGATTCGAACCCACGCCCCCGAAGAGACTGGTGCCTAAAACCAGCGCCTTAGACCACTCGGCCACGCTACCTCGTTATAGAATGCGGCTCTATAGTCTTTGAAGCCTTGTTTCAAGTTAGCGACATTTTGTTTAAAATAGTGAGTACTTTAAATGTCATGCATTTGCAAGGCCAACAGTTTATGTAAAAGATACTTGCATCAAATTTATATTCCTAGTAGCTTATCGTTAGTTAACCAACATCGCATGCACATTGAACACGGCGACGTCTAGGGAGTGGTTTGTTAGGATAAATAATTATTCTCATTTTATAGATATCAATAGTTTCCAACTTGCAGAGGATAATTCTGGAAACTTTTATAATATACAAACTGCTATTGCAAAACATTATTAGCAACGTTTTTAAGCTATGCAACATGCTCTAACAAACTTCATGACGCGAAGCTTTTACTGAAGAAATAAACAAACAAAACGCACCCTATTTGTGACCTAATTGCATGACGTCGATGTTTCTAACACGGTAGTGGTGGTGATGATGATAGGAAAGTGCAGAAACTAGAGCAGAGCCTAATGTGTTGAGGTGGTAGTAAAATTATATAAACATCTCGTGAAAGCTACCAGGCTGATGTAATGGCGTTCGTTACTTCTTTATGTCGCCGATCGTTGTCAACTTCGGCTGTCCGTTTTGCAGTAAAGAATGTGACGGTGTTTGGAGGTGGACTGATGGGTTCTGGAATCGCGCAGGTTGTTTTGCTACTTCTACTACTAAAGTATGTAAAAGGTTGACCCTCTTGAGTTAGGTAGCTCGGTAAGGAATCGGACGGCCGCTAAAATTGTCACGAAACAAGATCGTGAAATTAAGCAAGCGAATGAGCATTACGGAATGCGTTCCAAACACAATCCACTGCAATTGCTGTCTGCTTTTCTGCTTGACCTTTGTATCTGAGCGTGGAGTTGAACCTGACCTTAATATACCTCACTTTCAACTTTTTTGTTTTTGACCAAGCGCTTGTGATAAGCTGTTTCCCGCGACATAACTTGTTTGGGCTCTGAAAAATCTGGATATTGCAAATGCGTTTTAAATAAAACAGATTGCAAATTGATTTTTAAGTGTTCAGTAAAATGTCCTTGATTGGTTGTTATAAGTAAACAAGATAGTACTGCAGAAGTTCCTGTATTGTATGAAGCAGTTTTTCAATGTACATGTACCATTATAACATGCTTCAAAATTTTGCTGTCGTCATTTGGATGCATTTTTACCTTCTGTTTACAAGTTTTTGAGCTACCATGTTCGTATGTACATGAAGTTTAAATATCTATGTTAATTGAATGCCTATTGTTAAATGAGTTGATTAATGTTTCAGGTGGCTGCACAGACTGGCCACAATGTGGTGCTGGTTGATGTCAGTGATGAAGTACTTAACTTATCGAAGAATAACATTAACAAAAGTCTTGCAAGAGTCGCCAAAAAGACCTTTGCAGACAAGCCCGAGGTAAAAAACGTGTTTTTAGTCCAATTTTTGGGATAATATTTTGTCAGTGCTCTGAAGCACTGGTTTTAATACTTGTTAATTGTATTAATATCTCAGTGCTAATAGCAAAGAAGGTGTATTTTCTTTATCGTCTGGTGGGGCATGTGGTGTGCTGCTTTGGTATGTTTTGACCAGCACTGCAACAGCCCTGCCTTCTTGCTTGAGTCATCACTGGAGTAGAAGCAGTGTCTGCTGCAGTCAGGAAGAGCTATTATTAGTCATTAATGTCATCCTATTGCCTCTGACAGCTATGTTCGTTGGACCCCATTGGGCAATAGCTGGCTATCGGTTACCATTAGTGGCACATTGTGGGCTTGTTATGGGCCCAAAGAATGTGACTGTGTAGGAGAAATTCATTTGTTTCTTAATAATCTGCTATTTTTGATTGAACACAACTAATGTTGATACCCTACAATTTACTCTACTTTTTGCTGTCAAATTGATATTTTCCTTGAAGTTTAATATTCAAATGAACTAGATATGTAGTCATGTCAACAATATATGCCAAGTCGTTTGTTTTAACTATATGACTGTAACTGTTAGTAAACTTGATTTTAAAACTCTCAGTTTAGAAGGCTTGATGGGCCAAATGAACATCTTCAGCAAGCGGTGTTGTGACACATGGATTGTATGTTGGACAAGACTGGTGTAATGCATATATGCTTAGATGCTACTTATTTACTTGAATAGGCTGGTGAGAAGTTTGTTGCTGAATCTATGGGTCGATTGAGTTCCGAGACAGATCCTGCCAAGGCGGTCAAGGATGCTGATCTGGTGATTGAAGCCATTGTGGAGAACATGGATGTCAAGCACAAACTCTTTGGCCTTCTGGATAAGGCTGCTCCAAGGTCAGTCAAGAATGGCCCGTTTTGCACTTTTTATGTCACTAAGTAATAAGCATCCAAAAACTTATCTTACTGTGCAGTCTAAATGCTTACTTGGACCAGGTTCTTGTAGAAAAATATAGAGACGACTTTGTATTGTAGACTAGTAAGTGCTTTTCTGTCGGCTGAAGTAGATCCCGAAAGTTCACCAAGTTTCTTAAGAATTTTGTTAACCTATAATCTCAACAGCGGCTCCACTCCTTTTGTTTTATACTTTCATCTCTCTGTCAGAATATGAACATGACCTGATTTACCCTATCCAGTTTTTGACCAAATGGTTGTGCATACAGTAAGCTCTCAGAAACTTGAATCAGTGGGAAATCAAAGCATTAGCTTATAAGATAAGAGAGCTACAGTAGTTGCAAGTGATTTCTGCTATGCTAATGACATTAAATTAATCTTCTTGACACATGAACAGAATGAGATAAGTCAAAGCTGTGAATAAATAGCAGTTTTTTATATGCAGCTTGAGTACTAGCCTTTTCATAATTACAGTATTTAGATGTAAGGAATTTTGACCATATCGTGAATTAAACTTTTAAGAAAGAAGTAACTTAAGAATTTATGTGAATAATCAAAAGTGTAGTTGTTTTACTACAGAATATTCTTAAATTTCAGATATGGGTTTTAGCTTTAGAAGGATGGGTTTTAGCTTTAGAAGGACAGTGGAAATAAGTTGAGGAAAGCCAAAAGGTACATTTGCTGCTGTTAAATTATATGGTATAAATTATACTGGTATTGTCATTTTTTTCATATTATGTCAGTCATACACTCTTTGCCTCAAACACTTCATCGCTGTCAGTGAGGGAAATTTCAAGCGTCACAAAAAGACAGGAAAAGTTTGGTGGCCTACATTTTTTCAATCCAGTTCCTGTTATGAAACTGCTTGAAGTGAGTTTTGGTTTCAGTTGTAATCCAAATGTTCAAGTGATATCTACAGATGTTTGAATATTTCTGATTAAGGCTAAACACAACATGTATGTAAGTTAGTGGTATGCTATTACAATTTGTGTTGCATAGAATTAGGGACAACATGTCAGCTGCTTTATTGCAATGTGATATAAGAAAGAATATCTGTTAACAGTTATGCACCAGTCTGAAAAGTTGGCTGGAGGCTCCGTATTAGAATCTATGTTGCGTATTTAATCAGAAAGTAGGCCTTATGTTTGTCTGGCCTTTCACTGTACTCTAGTACTTTGATGATACCATCTAAACTAAATGTAATAACTTGTCTTTAACCATCCAAACTCAGAGGATTGGCTGGACCACAGACAATTTTGTTCCATTCATTTAATAACTACTTATTAAGATTCGTGTTTGAAACTTAAGTTTCAAATAATTGATGTCTTTTTAGTATTAAAAAGTGAGTATTATTATTTAATATTTGTAGGTTGTTCGGATTCCTGAGACAAGCAGTGAGGCTTATAGTGCACTGCTGGCCTTTGGTAAAGCCTTGGGAAAAACTGTTGTCGAGGCAAAGGTAAAAATAGCCAGTTTGCGTTTAGTAAGCTGTTTTTAACGGTTGCTTTACACACATTGCAAAGGAATTTGGGTCATACACTATCTATGCAATAGTTTATGCTCTTTATTCCTGTGAAAAAATGCAACACCCAATATATTTGAAAACTAGGAACTTCACCATATTACAAGTTTTCATAAAATATTTGATGTTTGATGTCAGCTGTTTAGCCATGTAGCATACAGAGACAGTTGATTACTTCATGAAAGCCCTTTATAAAGAGCATGTAACAGCTTTAAGTCAACAAGTTTGGTAACCTGCCCACTGAATTTTCTACTTCATGGTAACCTGTAAAGTAGTGCTTGATTTAATTAATAATCACCATCAGTAATGGGCATGTTTTGTAACAAAATATAATCATTCATTCATTAATGTCATCAGGCAGCAAGCACCGATATGTGCATGTATTGTATATGTATGTGTGTGCATGTACATACATGTATCTGAACATTTAGGTAGCACATTTTAGAATGTCACAGAGGCACTGTATGAATTGTTTCCCTGTTTAGCTATTCATGTAAAGAGTGTGACTGATTTTTGTGTTTATGTTTTCTATCACTTCAGGATACTCCGGGATTTATTGTCAATCGTCTCTTGGTGCCTTACATGGTTGAAGCAATAAGAATGCTAGAAAGAGGTGAGCAGCCCACACCCAGCAAGACAGAATAGGTTGTTCTGTATCAGTGCCGGGCCCTAGGGGCGTGCGGACCATGCGGTCGCATGGGGCCCACAACTTAGGGAGGCCCAAAAATGTCACAGAAAATTAACATGAACAAGACACCCTATAGTAATAATAATGATGATTTCTATTAAATCTTCTTTATTGTAAGCAAAATGAAAGTCGACTTTCTCTATATCCCAGAATTCTTGTGTATAGTTAAGTTTGACTTGTACTTGTTAACAATCTACTAAAAATATAATAATTAGCCATGAAAAACAATTTGAATCGTGACAAGGGGTCCATACAGTATACTCTGTACGGGTTCCGAAATATCCTAAGGCCGGCACTGCTCTGTGTGCCAGAGATGTCAGCCAATAAGTGGCAACTGTTATCATATTATTACTGTGGCATTTTTAGTATAATTATTGGTGTTAATAAAGTTGTGTGTTTATTAACATCACTTTGAAGCAGTGATGCAAAGTTTGTTGCCATTTTGTATCTAACAGACTGAGAGAATGTGATAATTGCACTCCGGTTTTATTGTTTTGTGTTGTTAGGTGATGCAAGTGCAAAAGATATTGATACAGCTATGAAGTTGGGGGCCGGCTATCCTATGGGTCCAATTGAACTGGGCGACTATGTAGGATTGGATACGTGCAAATTCGTAGTTGATGGTAAGCAATTGCCAGTTTACAGCATGCAGTCAGGGTTTAAGATTACTTTGTGATATCTTAACTCTGATATCTTCTTCTAGGTTTTATCTGATGTGTTAGGTTTACTCTATATATTACCTGTATTTTCTGATGGGTTACTATAAAGAATGAATTTCTTTAAACATGTGTGTTTTTGGTGCTTATTATTGTCGTTTGCTAAAGTTATTATTTACTGTCTTTTTTTCTGTCATGTTTTTTACTCTCTTGTGTAATTTTTCCCAGTTTTTTAAAACCGTTGCTGTTAAGTGTGTACCTATAGTCAAGCAAATCTTACTTCATTGCAATCAGCTAACCAGTATGTGTTTGTGAAACATTTAAACAGCTGGAAGCTATGGTTAGCTTATTCATGAAATAAATATTGATGCATTGCCTAACGTCAGCTTTTCCATGTGGTCAATTATGCCTGTGGTCTTACCTCAAGATGTGAAACTCATTTTCTGTCAGGTTGGCACAAGAAATTTCCAGACAATCCGCTGTTTAAGCCAAGTCCACTACTGGATAAACTGATTGCTGAAGGAAAGACGGGCATTAAGGCTGGACAAGGTTTCTACACCTATAAGAAATAACAGAATATGTGCAAGGTTTGCATCTTAGTTTTTGATATCTTCACTTTATATGATTAATTCACCAAACTGCTTGATTTAACCTGACAGATTTTCAGTACTTGTACTAACCTCTTAATTTGTTCTGACGTGATTCTATTTGGTATAATTGAATTGTAATCTGTTCTAATCCACCAGTATTCTAAAATTGTCGTGAAATGTGCATCAGAACTGGTATAATGGATAAGGTATGGATCCATAGATGTTAACATTTTGCAATTTTTTTTCAAAGTCAAAACATGACAACAGGTTCTAGTTTAATATAAATTCCGGGTAGTAGTTAGAACTGACTATTACTGTGTTTACAGTAAAACTTCGTTATGTTGTAGTTCATTGTTTGTATGTGTTACCATTGATTGCGGCTGATTGTTATTCGATATAACTGGAAGTTCGAAATACTGAATATATATTCTGAAGTCATATTATAATGTTCCCAGATTACTTAAATCTGTGTTCGAACGTTATGCACTTTCTCTCTTTGGAAAATAATTTTATTTGTTGAGGTTCTTAGTGCCATAAATGTCTTCAGAAAATGACTTAAAATGACATTAATAAAGTTTTCGCAGAGCTATATACTGACTAAAATGACTGGAATGTTGTTTGTGTTTTTAGAATTTCCTGTCATATTTGACATGGGGTGACCAGACACATGAAATTGGATAGTAGCTTCAGTAAAACCTGGGAGGATGTTATGTTTTCTTAATGAGATATCAGAAGGTGTTAGCCTTTGACATTTTATGTTCAGCCATAAAATCTTGTTTTGATGTAACCATTTGAAGCAGAATGATTCCTGAAATATCCATTCTTTTAACTTGTTACAATCTATTCTTGATAATTTATCATTATGTATGTATGTGCATGTTATCTACTGGTATATGGTGGTGTGTGGCATTTCTTATATTTCAACAATGTTATAGGGTGGGATTTTTCACCTGGTTTGGTTATTTTTCTACATCAATCCACACTGGTTTCCTATGTACAGATCGTCAGCCATACGCTGAGGTGCGACTCACTGTGAATGTTGTTATCTGTATGTAGGACTTGGAGAACTTGTCGCTTTGAACCAATCAATGCATATTTTTCTAGCATTTGCAGTTTATTTGATTCTGGCTTTCACCAATAAAATTTTTCATATTCCTAAATTACATATCATGTCAATTGTGACTGATGTGTCAAATGTGCTAATGTGTCGGACTTAATTTGCTTCTGAGCACAACCCATAAGAAAAGTTTAATATAATGTTGATGTTTTTTAAAGATATCAATAGTGTAAATTACTGGTTTTATGAGAGAAGCAAATTTGAAAGCAAATAATTTGTTTTCATTTTCAGAGGCTAAGAGTTGTAGTGCAGGCTAGCTCATTTGATTAAGTAACTTCAAAATATGAGATACTCTACAGTCTTGTGCAAGAGACATGAAAAATGTAGGCGCAATATTTTTGCCAGGTCATGTAGTAGGACTGTGTAGTAAACCCTTAATGATGAATAAATGTCTACACAACTATTGCTAAGTCTCATCATCATCATCATCAGTTCCCGATGCCAGTGGTGGTAATATGTGCAAATGATCTTGATTTTCCGGTCATGTGTCAAGTCCAATGCCCTCTTGTGTTTAATTCAGGTGTTATTATGTCGGCATTTATTGTCTGTCCAACACAATCTTAAGGAGATGTTTACCGACTGCTATCCATCAAAGACTGAATTTCTGCTACTGGGCAATCCACAGCAACTTTTAAACTGGGAGACTCGGCTGTTGAGCCGGCAGATACTACTTGTAACTTGGACGTTGTCCTAAATTCTACCATGTCTCTCGCTGACCATGTAAAGAGTATTTGTAGGTTGTCGTATATGTTCATTCGTGACATACACAGAATTAGGCATTATGTGCCCATGTCTTCAAGGATAACTATGGCAAATGCATTGGTTTCAAGTTGCCTAGGTTACTGTAACTTGCTTCTTACTGGTGTCAATAACTCAAATATACTGAAGCTGCAGAGAGTTCAGAAATCTTTGGCTAGAGCAATAACTAATACATCAAAATATGAAAATTAAATCTTTATGTTGACTTCCTGTTCAGCATATTATTTGATATCAAATTGGGGCTCCTAGCAGTCTTGTTGTCAAGACCTTAAGCCTCAAGACCAAGACCTTGAACCTCAAGACCAAGACTTTGAACCTCAAGACCAAGACCAAGACCTTGAACCTCAAGACCAAGACCAAGACCTTGAACCTCAAGACCAAGACTTTGAAACTCAAGACCAAAACCGAGAAAAATACCCCCAAAATCACAAAATCATACTATTCCTTACTAAAAAAGGTACAATCAGACTACTCGCTATTTTTAATTAAACAATGAATTTTTTATTTTATTCAAGCAAAACAACTCAAAATGCAGACTGCAGAGAATTCCGAATTCGTATTTACAAAGTCCTTCATGTGAAATGTTATTCCAAATGCCTGTTGCATTTTATAAAAACCAATTCGCTCAGAATTTTCTGACCAAGACGTGACCTGTGGGCCTCATAAAAATTCTGCCATGTGAAAAATACGTTCTACAGTTCTGAATTCACTGGCACACAGAGCAGCTTTTCAAGTACCGGATGTAAATGTACAAATTGTGAGTCTGTTTTTAAATCATTCCATGGTAAATAACCGGAAGTCAAAATGAATGTCCAAAACAACAGTAAAGCCTCGCTCGCACCGTGTAAATACTAAAGCAATTGTATTAGTAATTATTGGATAAATTTTTGAAATCCTTGCGTTTTGTTAAATGACTGTTCATATTGTCAAAAGTCTTGGTCTTGGTCTTGCAAAACCAAGACCTTGAGCCTCAAGACCAAGACCTTGAACCTCAAGACCAAGACTTTTGGTCTCAAGACCAAGACTTTTAAAAACGAACTCGAGTGCACTCGAGACCAAGACCTTGGTCTCGAGGACAACAAGACTGGCTCATAGTTTATCAAACTCTTAAGTTTGGCCAACCACAAGACTTAAAATCAGTCCTCATTCCCCGTACCATTATTCACCAAGGTCATCTGTCTTGTGTCGTAATTTGTAATTTTCTGTAGTTGTGAAATTCCTGCAATATTTCTGTAGCCAAGTCCTTTCTGCTGAGTATTCTTTTCTCATCTGGCTAGTTCATCGTACAGCATTCTGATCTATATTAGAACACGGATTGTAGCCACGTCTCCTACATTCTTTACTTTCTTCACTGTTATTTCTCTGCTTCTCCATATCCTGTTCATTTTCCCTGTGCTTTAGGCCTACAAGTGAGGTGCTTAATGCTCCTGTATAGTATGTGTTTTTCATTATTGCCATCTCATTAGACCCTCAAATAGGCGAATTCATCTACTCGCTGCAAAGTATCGATAATCGTAATTTCAGAGTGTTATTCTCCAGCGCCCAAATATTCAGTTGCCTACTGACATGCGCTGAATCATTAAACTCGACAACATGCAGGTACAGTCATATTTGGTTCCAGATAAGATCTGAAACCCAGGCAGGCTGACCGTCAAACGGCTATGATGGATGGCTTTGTAGGTAAATTCGTTCAGGAATTTTTTGTCAGTGAATCGAACGTATAATGCTGTTACGATAATTGTAATTCAGCATTTATATAGCGCCACTCAAGAGAGTCCCCAGAGGCGCCACAGTATAAATAATTATTTATACTGTGGAGGCGCTCCCGACCTAACACAATGAAAAAACGATTGAACAGATTGGTCCTCAAGCCTTTTCAGAAAAGTGTCAGAGGCTGAGGGGCTCAATTCGAAAGTTGTTAATCTTATACTTACTGTTGTTAATCACTGAAATCAGCGTTGCAGATAGCCGTCATGTGTGAACTATAAATGACGTCATGCGATAGCGTTGAATCAGCGTTTTTTGTTATGTAATCTATGATTCTAAAAAAGACGCCATGTCTAACGCTGCTTGACAACAGAGCAAACAATACTTACAAGCGGAGTTTTAGTGTTATAATTTGAATTTAGTTTATTTATTTTCTGCTGCTGGCAACATGTTTTAAAGGTAATTTTAACATCCTCGGTCTTCAGCTTGTTATTTTCTATTAAGTTATAGTTTGAAGAGGTTTAATACAGTCTTTTTGTCAAGACCTTAAACCTCAAGCCCAAGACCAAGACTTTGAACCTCAAGACCACGGTTCCCAACCTTTTCTATGCCTCGCACCCCTTGGAAATATTTGATTAGCGCTCGCACCCCCTATAAAAGTCATATCACATTTGAAGACGACTGAGTCACATTTCTATTTTTTGAACCACAGACTGAACCACATACACTCGTACAGTACTGTGGATGAACAAACTGAACTAAAAATGAGCTTTTAACTCAGCGCATAAAATGCACTTATAAATTCATAAAGCTACAAAGAATGCACAGGAGTTTTTGCAGTAAGTCATCATTTCCTGTTGTACAAGTGAAAGCAAAGCACACATACTCATCATTCCATTTCCTTCTTTTTGACATGATGAAAAATGAAGGGTTAATCTGCAAAACAGCAAGAGAAAAATATGAGCTAATTTACCTGTTTATAAAGCCCATCTTGACAAATTTTTCCTGCTCATTGCTTCTTTCAAAATATAATGTCAATATGACATTGCACTTAAAGCAAAAATAATGACCTACAAATTCCGGCACACTGCAAGACACCGGTTGCACTACGATACAAATACTGCTTAGTAAGTATACACACATGCACACACAATTATTACAGTTGTTAATATCAAGTTCTGTTATAATAAAATAAATGTGACCTCACCTTCAATGCAAAAAATTTTTTTAACAAGTTAATTTTGTGACATTTGTATAAGCATGACGGATTTTCTATCAGCCGATAAAGAAGTGTACCTACTCTGTCTCACACCCACTGAAATGCCATCTCGCACCCCCTGGGGGTGCAGGCACCCCTGGTTGGGAACCCCTGTTCAAGACCAAGACCAAGACTTTGAACCTCAAGACCAAGACCTTGAACTTCGAGACCAAGACCGACACCGAGACCAAGACCCAAAAAAATCACAATCAGGTCAAGACTTCTATTCCTTACTAAAAAAAGGTCAAGTCGGAATACTCGCTATTTTAATGAAAACGTAAGTCTTTTATTTTATTCAAGCAAAGTAATTTTAAACGCAGACTGCAGAGAATTCCGAATTCGTATTTACAAAAGTCCTTTATGCAAAATGTTATTCCAAATGTCTTTTGTATTTTATAAAAACCAATTCGCTCAGAATTATGTGGGGCCTCATAAAAATTGCGCCACGTGAAAATATACGTTCTACAGGTGCTGAAGTCGCCGGCACATACAGTGGCTTTTGAAGCACTGGATATAAATGTCTTTTTTTAAATCCTCCCATGGTTTACCATACCTTCTAATACAGCATAAACTTGCGAAACCAAGACCAAGACTTCGAACCTCAAGACCAAGACCAAGACTTTGAACCTCAAGACCAAGACTTTTGGTCTCAAGACCAAGACCAAGACTTTTAAAAACGAATTCCAGTGCACTCGAGACCAAGACCGTGATCTCGATGACAACAAGACTGGTTTAATATAGACACAAAATGTGTGCTAATCCTTTGTTATTTGAAAATTAATGTAGGTTCAGGAGTCCTGCAAATTAACTATGATGACGACGACGATGATGATGATATTATCATCATCATCATCATCATCATCATCATAATCGCGCATTTTAAGTGTGTAGCTATCCAATGACCAAGCATCAGTGCTAGGCCTACGATGACGCTGAAGGTCCTAGGCCTACACAGTAACTGTCTCAAGGGAGACTCCAACTCGTACTCTTCACGTTACAAACTTAAAGCGAGTGCTAGGCCTATAGCGACTACTTATGCAGCTGACAAGGGCGTAACTTTGGTCTAAAAAGTGGGGGGTACCAATTTCCTACATACACGAAAGCAAGGCTGAGACTGTGATCTCTGGGAAGGCAAAATTATAAAATATTGTTTGGGTTTGTTCAAAAGTGGGGGGTACGGTACCCTCCAGTCCAAAATGTGGGGGGTACGGGTACCCCTCGTACCCCCACAGATTACGCCTATGGCAGCTGAGTAGTGGCTGTAGGGAGGCCGTAAGCTATTAACGTGGCGTGTAGGTTTCCAACCTGGTTGGGTTAGTGTACTGAGAATGACAAGTAAATCAAGCAGCGAATAAAGAATGATTGTTCAGTTCGTGAAGTGCTGTTCTACATGTACTATTGTACTTCCTATCAATGAGTGGTCCATGGGCGGCGATCCTGGGGGGTTGAGGGGGACAATACTCCCACCTTTAACAGTGGGGGACACAGTATGCAGTTGTCCCCCAAATTTTGAAGAGTCACCAAAAAAGGTCAAGAAATTTTGTGCATGTGAGCGTGAAAACATTTTTCACCTCTTTTTTGACCAGTTGAGTGGTCTTTCACCATCAAAGTCCTTCAAGGTGTGTCCATAACGGGTGAAAATCTAAAATAAATGTGCAGTTATGTAATAAATGACAATTGAGGTCTCATTTCATTTCATTCTATAGCCTGCTAAGAAATGAAACAGTGAACATGGATAATTTCTGCTTATAGGTTTTAGCCTTAAAATGACATAGGCTAGATGCTCACTTGTCAGACAAATTCCTCTATAGCCTAATTATGTAGGCGGCACGGTAGGCCTATATACAGCCTGTATAAGACAACAATGGGGTAGCTAGATACAAACAGAAGGAATGGGGGACATTGTATTAGGAAACTTCAGAAATACTATGAATTGTAACATAATTTCCCTTAACAGGTGTACCACATTTGTGAGAAAGTGAGACTTCAATTAACATTGAGACTTAATTAAATATGTACCATGGCACAGCAATATTTCTGGAAAACAGAGTTAATCTCATCAGTTTACAGAGCATTACATTTTCTTTTAACCGAAGACATAAACTTTTAAGAAACAGGATACACTTACCGGGTATATGCACACTTCTGTACACGTTGTTCAGAGGCATGTTATAATATATATATATACGGGTATTCGTGTTTACTGACAAGCTCACTGACAAACCTCAGTAAGTAACATTGAAACTTATGACAGTACAATTATCAAGTTCTTATAGAACACACAACTTGGCAGCCTGTTAGGGGCCCGCTCATTTTACAGCTGCACCCTAGGGAGTGGAAGGCTAAATCAATCTATTGGGAGCTTACGGGTATCGAACCACATCTTTCAAGACCTTATGTTCTTCAGGCAAGAGTGTTACCACGGGGTGGGGTGGGGGATAGATGAATGGTGCTGAGTTCAGAGTCTCTTTTGGTGCAAGTGCAAAATTTATGACAGAAATCCAAATGACCTGACCCTGTTGTTTCCTTCAAAACTTGTGTTGATGCTCTTTTACTGATCCCAGAATGATGGTTGTTTGATGCAAAGGACTCGTCATTGCTTAACTGCACTGCACCTGCCACCATCAAAATGAACACCGAGTTACACCCTATATTAAGACATCGGAAAGCATTTAAAGTTCTTGTGACTCAGTTACATTATCTTTACAGATGTATGATCGTGCACCTCGAAGAATATGCTTCCTCATTGGAAGTACACCACAAAACATTGGTCCTGGTAGTTACAACCACCAGGAATCAACCCTCAAAAAACTGAGTGGAGGTAAGCTCTGTTATGCAAGACCCTAGTTATAAGGAGTATCATTATAATTTGAATTCTGAGACCAGGACCTCAATTTTAGGCATAAACTCCTTAGAGTATGTGTGTATGTGTCTGGCTGGTTAGTTAGCACCTTTTAAGTTTTAAGAAACCTCACTAAGGCATTAAGTGGGTCAGCAGTTACAATGTATAATTATATCCCTAAAGGTACTTAGTTGTTTAGCGAAATGCTTGCACAGGGTTTACTTATGTGCTATTCTTTTATTAAGCTATGACAGCAAAGAAATGTTTCTAATCCAGTCTAACCTAATGACTTCTACAGCACCGTTATCATGATGCCTGAGGCACAAACCAACATTCACTTCAACTGATATTGTAATAAAAGATTGTAACCGTTTGAGAAAACAGTTTGATTTCCCATAGGTTAGAGAATCCCAGAACATGACTATTATGGGTAAGAAAGTTGGAGAAAAGTTTTAAGCAGGGCCGTTTAAGGTCGTCGTAGGCACTCTTGCATTCATATACCCCAATTCAACTGCCAACTCCAACTCCGCAAAGTTCACATAATGTAGGCTAGCACATCTTAACTTAAACTGTTTAAGTACAAAGATATTAAATTTGAATTTGCTGTTATTTGCAATTTTCCTTTTTCCATTTTCCCAGTCAATCATTCAATATCTCATTTTCAGATTTTCAGACTTTCGTAGGCCCCTCAGAGTTTCATAGGCCCTAGGCACTGTGCCTACTGTGCCTAGTGGATAAGACGGCCCTGGTCTTAAGTTTAAACTTGAATGACATAAAAAAAACTGACAGAACAAACAGAAGGGGCAGTGAATGAATGCCAGGTTTTAAAGAGTGACAAGTTTACCTGTATATGAAGAGTGGAAATGATCGAGTATCTAGTGCAGCGGTTCTCAGCCTGTGGTCCGCGGACCACTGGTGGTCTGCGGCCATATGCCTGGTGGTCCGCGAGCAGGGCCTACAATTTATATTTTTTACAATTAAAAACATGCAAACAGACAAATTTTGTCAATTTTGTAATTTTCTGTTTTAATTCAATCGCTAGAATCGGCTAGATGGCAGCATGAAATTAATAATACACAGATTTATGGCAAAAATTTCTTTTGTATTAATTTGTTTTTGGCACAATTTTTAGTGGTGGTCCGTGACCGACACCCAAAATTTATTAGTGGTCCTTGAGCCTGGAAAGGTTGAGAACCGCTGATCTAGTGGATGTCTTCACAGGCAGTAGTCTCATGTCAGTGCTTGTAAACTGCTTGTAGTTACACAGAGCATCAGGTCAAGATATTAAACATTGAGAAGATAAGATAATATGTACCAACTTCTTATGTTATACCTTTAAATTGGTTTTTATGTTTCCAGATGGATATGCACCTTTCATGTCGATGGCAAGCCGTGAATCGTACTGGAATCCAAGCGACGATGTCATAGCGGCCCCGGGTCCTGGGCAGTATGACCCAGAATTGCCACAGCATTATGTCAAGGTTGACATCAGTGCTCACTATGGATACATTTTAAGGCATCTGAAAGTATGAGCTGAGTATGCTTAAGTGTACTGAGAAAATACTCCAAGTGTACCTGGCACATGCTTAATTTATGTGTGTGTTTACAACCTTTAATATAGAGCCTTTGAAATACTCCTCAGAAGCCTTTGGTAGACAAACATTTAACTGATGGGCTTTCTCACACATGCAGAGCTCAACTAATGTAGTCCAATACAGAGTTGAGTGTCAACACCGTTACCGCTACAAGGGCGCCTTACAACTACGGGATAAGTCTTGGCAAAGAGGTAAGATTTGAGCTTAGATTTTAAGGAGTCTGCTCAGTCTGATGATGTTCTGGGGATAATGAAGTATTGATGGTTAAGACTAGGGTTATAGCCAACATTGTATCGTACGAAAGAAATGGATCCTATAGCGGCTTGACGGTATGACTCTGGTGGTGTTGGTCTTTCTTTTGTTTAATCTGGCCTGTGCAATGCATTACTGACAGACTTGTGGTTTTACATTGAAGTTGATTCCTTTTGTGTTATGAAAGTGTCGTTACAGAAGTCTGTAGATTACTGGTGGATAACATCTTTCATGCAAAATTTGATCTCTGATTTCTTTTTATGTTATCTGTTTTTAGGGTGCCAGTGCATTACTCAGCAAGTCGAAAAGGTTTGAACTGAAGCCAATTGATACACCTGGACCAGGATCTTATGATGTGAAAAGCAGCTGGACAAAGGATTTGATCCAAGGACCGTGCTCAGCACTTCCTTTGGTTGCCCCAATACCACCACCAGAATGTGCAAATGTAAGAGAAGTTTCTAAAACCTTCACTTATGATGATCATTAGGTGGTGAAGCAAGCTATTGATTTTCATTTTGGTGTTCTCGATATTCTGTCGTGAGCCAAAAGGATGGAACATATATCAAAAGTTCTATTTCGCTAATGCCTTACAGTTTTTAAAACCATTTTCGTGCTATAACAGCATGATTGTTTTATCAAGTCGCCTTAACTTTCAGCTCTTCCTTTACATTTGATTTGCCCTATGCTGCTACTTAGCCACTTGCACGTGTGCATGGATGACATCTCTTTCTATTGCCTCTGTTGACCTATGGATTGGTTGGTCTTCCTATTCCAGCCATGAGACCGTGAACCAAGACATAGTGCTTCTGATAAATCTTTTGCTGTGCTTTATAAATATGAAGCTAATGACTCTGTTTAAGAATAACAACAGAATTTATAGGCAATAATCAACCTAATTTAGTAGTTCTAATCTGTATGTATTTTAGTCTATTCATTGCTTTTTAGACATAGTAAAACATGCTATAGTGAACACATGCACACATACATACAAACAGATTCTTGTGGAGATATAGATATACTGATTGTTATATTAAGTGAGTCACATTCCAGGTTGGAATGTATTAATAGGAAGTTTGATCTTGGTGTCTGATGAACAGGTGCATAGTCGACGTGTGAAGTTTCATCGCAAGTCAGCGGCGCCCTCTATTCCTTGTCCAGGTCAATCGTACGGGTACGAAGAGAATGACGATGGGACCCTGAAGAAGCAGGATGCTCCATCCAGAGACACGACCCTTGGCCCTGCCTACTATGATCCTCTGGCTGTAAGTTATCAGCATTACTCTCTGTGTAACTTGACTGTTTCAACATTGTCTAGAAGTTACTTATAATATGCTTAATAGCATACTATGGAGTACATGCTGATGATGGTTGTTCCTCGTTAAAACTGGAATGATTGCGAGAATCTGAGTCGTTATGGTCTGTATCATTGTGTAGCGAGATATTTATGTGGACCCAATTTTCTGTTTGGTTTACTGTTAAAAGTACTGCTTGTTCTAAGTGTCTGCTTTGCTGAGAAGATAGAGCCTGTGTAGGGTTGCACTGCGTTCTGAGCATGTGATAGGTTGTCTCTGTAATATAATATGTTCCCACAAATATGGTAATGGAAATCAGTGTGTAATTGATACTTATATTTCATGCTTTGGAGTGTAAAGAGTTTCACTGACCCATGTACATTTCTTAAGCATGAACCAAGGAAATTCCAAGATTATGTAAAGAATTTTCTTTGAATAGTTGTGGATTTGGGAAATCCGTTGATCCACCTCCTACAGAAAACTGCTTTGACCCAATTTACAACTAATTTTACATCATTATAATTATGTAGGACACATTAACTGATTCGTTAGAGCACTCGGCTTGTAACACGGAGATAGGAGTTGGACCCTTCCTTCAGGTGGTCACTGTTTAGGGACCTTCCTTCTCTCACAATTGCTCAACGCCATCAATGTTCTATCACGTGGTTGTGTGTGCACATTCTGAACTTTGAAAAGAGGGCAATATCAAATGCAGTTGTATTGTATTGCATTGTATTGTATTACATCAGTGAATGCAAACTGTTTCTTTACCAGGATGATACATGTACGACAAAGCTGTACAAAGGAATTCACTTTGGTCAGATGAAGTCAGGGAGGACCAAAATGGTGACAAAGGACGGACCCGGTCCAGGACAGTACGACCCATTCATAGACTGCAAAGCTACAGTGCAGAACATCAATATGACTGAAAAGACTAAGTGCAGATTCGAATCCTACGTTCCTCGATATCTTGACAAAGTAGTGGAAAATGAAAGGCGGCAGGTTGGTCACATAAGAAGATTAATTTACAATAGATGTCCTTCTGATTTTGTGTATTCGTGATTGTAATCGTAATTGCAAATTTATATAGCACCACTTCAAGAAAAACTCGTCGAAAGTGCTATATTAAGTAGTAGCTATCAGTAATTAGTTAACAGTAAATTTAAATATTAATTGTTTTTGCAATAATCGTTGCTGGTGTAATTTTGTGTGGCTGGTGTGGCTTATGTGAACTGTATGCTCTCAAAAGTAATGACTTAGAAGCTTTGCATGTTCATATCTTCCATTCCTGAATTTCCGTGGTTCAGTTTTACTATGGTCAGTCCTTCCTGGTGGAATAAGTTGCCCAAAAACTTGCCACATGAACCCCTCGGGCTTTTTCCTTAAAGACCACTGTGTTGCAGTATAATGTTAGGTTCAGTGTATAATGTGACTTTGTTCATAGTCTGATGTTAATACATGTAGGCTACTGTGAAATTAGTATGGAGCCCAGCAGCCATTACGTAGAGGTGGAGTAATTTAAAAATTAATAAGATTGAAATAATGGGCATTACAGTATTAAGAACATAAAATTTATAGAAACCACAAACTGACAATAACTTGTTTATATACTGACCATTGATGCTACCACCTATACAACCTTATGGGGTAATCCGATGACCCTGTGAAACCTACTGTTGTAGACACAATTGTCTGCCTATTTCCTGAAGTACTTCATTTCAATTCGATTCTGTACAAGACGGATAAGTTGTGTCCGAGTGCCACTTTCTGCTGGGCCTCTATGAGTTTCTATTGTCTTTCAACCTTTGATATCTGGTGCAATTATTAACACCAGTTTTCAAGTTTTTTATAGGTGCAGGTTAATGAGCCAATAGTTTGCAGACTGGGGAAGTTTCTGATAAATTTTGTTGATATCTGTTTCAAGGGAATTCCTGGTCCGGGAAAATATGACATAACGAGGACATTTGACTCAGTACCGCCCATTCATCCCGATCTTATTCCTATCGAGCAGCCTCCGTTTCTTACCCAAGCAAAGGTTAGTTTGAATCAGTTGATTATTACTTATTTATTTTATTCAAGCCAAGGTCATCAGGAGGCCGGTATTATTATTATAATTATTAATTTGTATTATTATTTGATTATTATTATAACTTGTGTTATTATTGTTCTTACTGATAATAAAGAGATATTTCTGGAGACTATTAAGGATCTCTGAAATATTGTATTTGTTGATATTGGGACTTTATATTTGTTGTTATTGGTACTAGTTTTTTGTTATTTTAATTTCTTTTTGTGTGATTATTAGGCCTATTGTTTTCATCATTATTATTGTTAATTTCCTGTAAAGAAAACTCTGCTTCAGTTTTAGAACTTGTATTTCTGTGTGATTCTTGTTCTAAAGCGCTTTCAACCAATCAAGAACGACATTCCAGCACCGGGTTCTTACAATGACCCAAGAACAGCGCTGGAGAACCTAAAGAAATTATCTGGCATGAAGAACAGTCCGTTTGGCCAGACAGCAATCCGGTTTGAGAGACAACGAGCATCCAACACACCTGGTAAGAGTCAGATCACTCAGATCATTGTTCTCAACCATAAGTATCCTAAATCACAAGTACTGATGATTAAACTACAAAATCTGTGCAGGGCTTCCCATTCAAAACTTACAACACTCACTGTTCCTCAAATCATCCTATTCTGATTCCTCCTTGACCCCGTACCCCTCTCTCGCTGCTTCAGTTCTAAACAGCATCCACCATAGCCATCTAGTTGTCTACCTGCCTGACCCTCTTGACCTAAAACCGTACCTGACCTTACCTGCCTATTAATTTTGTTTCGACTGAGTGCATGTGAAAAGCTGAATCCAGTGACTTGGCTACTTTGGGCGCTGTAGAAATCCCAAGATTATGATTGCGATTATGTTAGTCCTAAAGTCAATGTTCCTATTTCCAGGGGTGTAACTTTGGTCTAAAAAGTGTGGGGTGCCAATTTCTTACATACACGAAGCAAGGCGGAAACTACAATCTCTGAGAAGGCACATTAATCAAATATTGATTGGCATTGTTCAAAAAGTGGAGGGTACGGTACCCCAGTCCAAAAAGTGGGGTACGGGTACCCTTGCACCCCCACAAATTACGCCTATACCTATTTCATTGGTTCTATCTACCTGTAGAAATCTTGAGATCATGATTACAATGATTAATGGAGACAACACTGTCCTAATGCAGGTCCAGCATCGTACAAACTGAAGGGACTGGCAGAGGATATCCAGCGAAAGGCATTGGAGTCGTGTACAAAGCGTTGTGCATTTGGTACGTGTGCGGAGCGTGGAGGATCGGTGATACGGAAGGATGAACCGGATCTACCGGGTCCAGCCTCTTACCAGATCGAGGAGAAGCCCTGCCGGCCAAGGATCGTCCGCATGTCATCGAACTTTGCATCTCAGTCGCACAGACTGAGCAACCCACCTGGATTGGTCGTTGTATGTAACATTTCTTATGCTTATGTGAATTGCTCTTGAAGTTAGTGCAGTTGAGACATAACTGTGTGATAGCAGGCACTATATTACTGTCTCATTATAATCATATTCAGATTCTTAACTTTTCTTGAGCACCCAAAAATGCAGAATCATGGAGGCCAGTTATATTGCAGTCTAAAATCCTAACAGGAACTTAAGGGTAGATATATATGCATCCCCTTATATACTATTATTAAAAATAATATATATATATATATATATCTATACATGTTATATCCATAGAGTGTCCGTCTGTCGGAGAACGCTATGTCACAAACGGTTTCTGTTCTATTGTGAAACAGAAACCGTTTGTGACGTCAGTACTGCCGTCTTGACGACGGCGATCAGAGCATTTTAACCAACGATACATATAGGCCTATATACACTGACGTCATAATATGACGGGCAAATACTCTAGTATATATATTATTTTAAAATACACTTCATGTAAATTGACCATTTTCTGTTGAGTCTTGTTAGCCATATTGAAACATTGTCCTATTGGTGAATGGCTGTTGCTGTATGTAAACTTAAGTCAGAAGATCTTCAGTCTTAGAGACATTAGATTAGCTCTGTGGACTGTTGTTGGTTGAGAGAGATTTGAACCGACTTTAATATAACTGGATATGTATGGAGTGGCTTTTAGGAACCTTTGAGAATTGGACTTGTGTGTTAGGTGTACTAGTTCAGAGGTTGCACTATAGTCTAGTGGTTGGCATGTTGGACCTTCATCTCAGAGATCTAGGGTAAAATCATAGCCAGGGCAGAAACATAGTTCAAGATTTCTGTTCTACTGGTGCCTCTAGCAAACTCAACTATAAAACAAACTGACCTCACATGCCACGGCTGAGAAAATGAAGTCGCTAGCACTTTGTACCCACAGTTGCCTCTTGGGGCTGGCTTAAGGGACCTCTTATTCTAGTTTTTCATTAATTAGCCTGACATAACTTGTGTTTGAATCAGATAGTTGATCCTAGTTGGCTTATTCTCCTGCACTGTAGGATATTCCTCCTCCTGGGTCGTATGATGTCATTGAGTCCTTCCAGAAGGTTCATTCGAAATGCGACATGAAGCCTCCACGCACAGAGGCGGCCAAGAAGAGGCAGGGCTCATTCTTGTCCTCTGCTTCGAGATTTGCTCCTCCAAGGGATGTCATCATTGCTGAGCCTGATCCAGCTGTTCCAGGTGAGTGAACAGTCTACTAGGTAAAGCTAGATACTTCCAGTTGAGATACACTTAGCTGCTTTGGGTTGTGTGGGTACTTAGGCAGAACCCTCGGCTAATGAACTAGCTGAGACTGGATGGATTCTTTGTCCTAAATAAATTATGTTTGTATGTGTGTTTGTATGAATGTGTGTACTTGTATGTATGTATGTGTATGCATGGATGCATGTATGCAGACATTTAAAATAGTGTCTTTAAAATACCTATCAAAAGTTTACATGAGGGTAAATTATTTGTAGGATTTGGTTAGTCTATGCTGAGCTTAATTATGATAGATGAAAATCGGTTCATATCAATAGGCTTTAACCATTTCTAGACGTTATTCTCAGGATATGATGAAGTAGTAGTGGTGGAGTTAGAGAGATGATTGTGGTGGTAGATGATGATGGAGAGTGGTTATGGTTTAATTGTAATCTAAACCTCAATGCTTTCAAGTGGTAGATGATTGTGGAGGGTGGTTATGGTTTAATTCAATTAATTGTAATCTAAACCTCATTGCATTAAAGTGGTAGATGAGGATAATGGAGGATGGTTATAGTTTTATCGTAATGTAAACCTTCATGGTTTCAAGTGGTAGATGATGATGGAAGGTGGTTATGGTTTTATTTTAATCTTAACCTCAATGCTTACCACTATTAAAGCTGTTTTCTGGAGGTGTTAGGCCTCATCTACTCTACTGGGCGTTCGAGGGTGATATTTAGTGGTTGATGTGATCAATGTGACTGCTCCTAGGGCCTGGAATGTACAATCCGAAAATGCTGGAAACGAATCGTGGCACTTTTGTCATGTCAAAAGACTGTCGCTTCCGGAAGGATGCAGTGGATGATACTCCAGGACCAGGCGCTTATGAGGTTAGTCAATTCACCTTATGGCGATTTCGAAGTAAGAAGGTAATTTACCAGATGGTGTTATTATTACCACTTACATTGCTTAAGTGCCTTCATAATGAGATAATATTTTAATTAAGTAACAGAAATTAAGATATGTATACCATGTTTATGTAATTATCAAGATCTGAAACTAATGAAAGTCGCCCGATGTTAAAGATACAGGGATAAGCACTGATGTTCAAGAGTTGTGTCAGTTAAGTTAACTCACATTTGCTTTATATTTAAATGATGTAAGTAATAATTTTCATATGAACAATTATGTGAAATAATTTTCGTATGAACAATTATGTGAAATAATTTTCATATGAACAATTATGTGAAATAATTTTCATATGAACAATTATGTGAAATAATTTTCAAGGGCTTGAGTGGAATTGTAGTTGTTATCACAAATTTATGTGGCACCAACTGAAGGTGACACTCCTCAGAGGTGCTTAAGTCTATTTTACAATTGAAAAGTATGTCAGAAAGTGAAAAGTATGTCAGAAAGTATGTAACAGCTTTGCAGTGTTTGAATTAGCGCTGGAAAAGTAGTTTGTGGAGACACAATGAGGTATTCCTATAGAATTTTTACGTGTTTTTAGAATGAAGCCCAGAACTTTGCTATTAATAGCAGTGGCTCTATGGAAACAGGAGAGTAGTTTGATGTTGTATAAGAGAGAGAGAGAGAGAATGAGACATATTTAACTGTTAGCTTTTGCCAACTAACTACTCTCATGCGTGGCCTTTGCATGATAGTTTATCAACATGTCCCTATTGGGGAAAGTACTCTGTTGCTTTCATTGCACTATGGACCTTGAGAGCAATTGGCAAAAACTGTCCTGAGTTTGAGAACTTTGCTTTAGCATACCACCTTTTGAAACTGTTTGGTTCTCATATTATTTGCCAGAATGCTATAGCATTCACCATCACACCTACAGCCAGACCATTCAGGCACACTTTTAGACTATCGTTATGTAGCTAACAACCTGGTAATTTTGTTGTTCTAGTTTTCTCCAATGATACAGGATACCATTCTGAAAGGCACCTTCAACGCAACCCTGAATAACCCATTGCTCAGCTCTCGGGGAGGTCAGCCGGCTTTGCCGTTCAGGGACATCAAACCTCAGTCGGAACTGTGCGCCTAGGCTGACAAAAAGACACGAAGGTCATTTACATGGTTCCACTGGAGTTCATTTCACGATTGTTGTGCCTGCTAGGAATCATTTTGGTATTCACAAAATAACGCAAATGGTAATATTGTTGCATGCTCATGGAACGGACTTCTATACATTCTGGCTGTTCTAAGTTTAGACATATGCCCTGTATTCCACATTCATATGCATGTGTATACTGTGTCTATGTATTTATATACGGTGAGCGTGAGTGTGTAAACATGCTGCTACACTGTATAGAACTAAATATTTAACTTATTACATATGCTGAGCAAGCTTGGTATGGTAAACGTGTATACATTGGGTATATATAATTTTGATACTTAGTTACATTCTGTTGAGTTTAAACTAGGTTTTAGTCTTCCTCTTTCGACTTCACGTGCATGTTTTGTCATTCCGATGCTGCTACTGCTATTACCATGGAATTGGAATAAGAGATGATTGGCCAGGTGTTTTCTCTGCTGCTGTACCTGCAGCATCTCAGATTACTACTTGTGCGTTTTGCATTGCGTTGCTGAACTAGGTGCTGTTTGTTTTCTACAATTAAAAAAGGTTACGTTCAAGGGTGGATCCAAGGGGACAGAGGAGCTATGGCTCCCATTTTTACTGAAAAGATTAAACTCATAAAAAGAGAATTAGAAATTTTGATATACTGATGCCTTGAAACTGGTTCAAAAAACATGAAGACTAAAATACGTCTTCAAATTCAGAGTTTATCAAAAATGTTCACCATACAATATGTTGACCTTGGTAAAAAATTTGCCCTCCCCAACTCATTCAACTGTTGGATTTCCGGTGATTACACTGAATCTGAATTCTATGTTTGTATATTTGATTAAAAGGTCACTTGACTTTTGCACTTTGACCTTAATTGGTGCTTTACAAAATCATCATCACTTCCAAGAATTTGTGAAAGTCACAGTATTGTAGTTAGTACTATCTTCACTATTTTTGATTAAGTATATTTACATTTAATGTATTATTGACTATGAGGGTATTGTGGTTATAAGTATTTTGAATGGCCGTCTTAGGGGATCTAGAAAAATTCTAGATCTCAATTAAGGGCCTGACTATTGAGGTTTGATGTCAACTCAGCTAATGGGTTTGAACTGAGAAGTCAGAAGTCCTTTATTCTCACCTTTTTAATGTTTGCACAGATATTCATCACTTGAAATCTAATGTGATAAACTGCTTATTGCTTTTCTTAATTGTTATGTGCGGATATTTGTATCATGAAAGAACAGAATTTAGACTTGGAAGAGCGGGTACCATTCCTGAAGATCGTAAGCAGTGAATTAATTAATTAGACTTAATATTAACACTTTAACGATGAGCTGCATTGGTTTCCCAGTCGCTTTTAGTACATTTTCGTCGTTAAAGTGTTAGTCAGAAAATTGTCATGTGACCGATTTTGACCTTAACTGCCTATCGATTTTATTTTGACTGAGCGCCTGTGAATAAGCTGGTTCCCTCAACTTCACTTTTTTGTGTGCTTTAGAAATCTCTCGAGATTATGATTATGATTTCGCTCGCACCAAAGAAATAGATGCAACATGAACTTGGTTCTCTCCTAATTGTTGATTACCTCTTTGTTTGTCTATATAAATTTAATTTGATTAGAATGCCTTCAGCATTTCTTGTTTAACTGCTTGAACTGTTTTTTCAGTATTAATTTTAATTATTGAAGTCTTAACTTCTTCTATATCTTTAACTTTTTATCATAAGCTTCAGATTGTTTTGCTGTTATCTTAAACTTGGTACTTAAAAAGTGTATTCCACCGTATTTTACATAATTTCATGATTGAACATTGTCATACTAGTAAAATAATATTAGGCCCACAAGGTTGTCGGGCCTGTTAGGTTTTTATGGTCATAGGCAGGGGCGGCGATCCCGGGGGTCGAGGGGACAAGACCCCCACCTTTAACAGTGGGGGGACACGCCATACAGTTGACCCCCAAATTTTGAGCAAACACCAAAAAAGGTCAAATTTTTTTTACCAGGTCAATTCAAAGTGGCCCCGCCTGTCAAACAAGATCGCCGCCACTGGTCGTAGGCCTTCTGTAAGACTTTGCATGTAAAAGACTGGTAAATCCCCGTATTACTTAAGTATTTTAAACTTATCTTCAGTATGCGTATGCACATATTAAATTATTTTGTGTTTACTGATTGCAATATTAAATTTTTTAATTTCAAATGGCTTTGTGTTATAACTTATGGTATAATTTGTGGTGGGCAGCAGTAAGAGACAACACTTATTGACAGGAATGAAATATGTGGGGAATGTATCTTAAATGACAGATGTCTAAATCAGTTGGGGAGGTTCCCTCTGTGTCACTCTAAATCTCACTTTGTCTGTGTGAAAACTACAGAAGGGCAGAGATGAGATACGAGGGGCGTTACTTTGGTCCGGTTCCAGAGGGCCAGATCAAGAGAGGAGACGGAGCAGCTTTTAAAGCGGATGTCGTTTAGAGCGATAAGAATTGGAAGGCTGAGGATCAGATGAGTCAGGGTAGGAGTAGCCTACTTGAAAAGGTGACACTTCAGTTTTGAGTGGAAAGCCCGGGAGGTGATGGAGGACGGGTTGCAATGATGACGGAGGAACCGAGAATCTGCGGAATTCAGAGGGAGATCGTTCCAGAGGCGTTGTGTTGGATATGGCTCGGTTGGGGAAATAGAGATGAGTAGTGGCTGGGGGTCGAGAAAGACTGAGACAGGAGGAGGATCGGGTGGGGCGAGTTGCCTGGATGGTGAAGAGATCACGGAGGTACTTGGGCTGGGAATATTGTAGGATGTAGTAGGTCAGTGATAGGACTTTGAAGTGGATAGTGGATACGCTCTGGGATTTTTAGCCAATGGAGTGATTTGAAGATGAGAGTGATATGATGATGTTTAGGCGTTCTATATAGTGACAGCTCTGGCTAGTGAGTTTTGGATAAGTTGCAAACGCTTGATTTGGGTGGATTCAAAGTTGAGGAAGAGGGAATTGCAGTAATTAAGCTTTGAATGACCAATGGAGGTAGCAATGATGGAGGCAGTTTGAGGGTCGAGCATGCGTCGGAGGTCAAGAATGTGCCTGGAGCAGGATCGCGAGAGGTTGGAAATGTGGTAAGAGCAGAGGCATAACCTTGGTCTAGAAAGTGGCTGGTACCAAATTTCGCATCGTTTCCCCTTCAAGACTGTTAAATAATTATAATGGCACCCAATGAATCTATATTTGGCGCCATTTATGCGAATAATAATGATGATGATGATGATGACAATAATAATAATAGGCCTAATAATAATAAATATAATAGGCCCTTAATACTGATAATAAGCATAATAATAAATATAATAGCAATAACAATAATAATTATAGAATAATAATGACAATGATAATAATAGTAATTTAAAATTACTAAAAATAGCCGTTTTCATTGTTGAAGAGACGTGTTTCGATCATAATTGAAGTGACGTAACAATAGGCCTTTATTCTCTAAATTTAAGCTTAATAACATTTTCTAGACTTTTCATAATTGAAGTGACGTAGCCTACAAAGGCCTTTATTGTATAAATCTAAAAATTCTAATTATAGACTTGTTTTTCTTAATCGAAATGACGTAGGCCTACGTAACAATTGCTAGTCTTTTATTCTCTAACTTTAAACTTAGGCCTAATAACAATAGACTTTTCCATAATTTAGGTAACGTAACGGTCGAAGGCCTTTATTCTCTAAATCCGATATTAAACATAATAGACGTTTTAACTTTTAACAATTAGAATGACGTAACAATGAACCTCTATTTTCTAAATTTAAGTTATAATAGGCTAACAGTAGATTTTTTCATAGCTGAAGTGACGTAACAAAGGATTTTTTTTCCCAAAATGCAAACGTATAATGACAATACACTTTTCGATAATTGAAGTGACGCAACAAAGCTACAAAGGTCTTTATTGTATAAATCTAAATAGTGTTAAATAGTGTGTTTCATAATTGAAGTGACTTACAAAGGCCTTTATTCCATAAATGTAAACTTATAATGACAATAGGCCTACACGTTTCGATAATAAAGGCCTTTATTGTATAAATATAAAAGTTACTAAATAATGTGTTTCATAATTGAAGTGACGTAACCGCTAATAGGCCTTTGGTTATAAAATTGAAATTGAGGCCTATGCAATCAACGTGTTTCATAATTAAATTGACGTTAAAAGGGCCTTTATTCTTAAAATTTAAAATTTACTAAAAAAAACGTGTTTCATAACTGAAATGATGTAGCCTACACTGGCGTAAACTTGTCCAAAATATTGGGGGAAGGGGTCTGGACCAGAGGTGCAAAAAAACAAGTTTTTTCAAGATGAAAAGTTGTCTTTTTGTTTTTCGTTTTTTGGGTTTTTATGGTTTTTGTTGTTTTGGTTGTTTTTAAGAATTTCGGATCATAAAAATCATGAAAAATGGCATGAACAAGAGTTCCAACTCAATTTTTTCAGCTGCGATTTTCGAAAATTAAAAATAATTAAATCAATGTTATTAAAATAACTTCTACAAAAAAGAGAAATTTAAAAAAATAAAAAACAAATGTTGTGGTTTTCTTTTGTTTTTGTATAAAACCAAAAACCGGAAAAAAACTTTTTTCACCTCTGGTCTGGACAGTCAGCAGAGGCTTACGGGGTTACGTCAATGTGTATGAAATGGGGCTTTTTGTTTACATGTAAATTTGTTTCATATTGAAGCTATTGAAGATAAAAATAAATCTTTGTTTTCATTATGAATTTCTGAGAGTAGGCTATTTCAGCTCTGTGTCTCTGTTTTTCTGTTTCTGAAGAAATTTGTCTACATTGAAACATAATATTTCAACATTTAAAGAAATTCTCCTCTCGATTTTGGGGGGGGCACTGCCCCGGCTCCTCAATTATTGGGGGTGGGGCACGTGCCCCGGCTGCCCCCCAGAGTCTACGCCTATGCTTGCAGGCTAGCTATATGTTGCTGTAAATAGACCTGATTTTACCCTAGCCCCTCATCCAAGTTCTGATTTGTGGTGTATAGCAGTGGGCAAGGAAGACATGTGAACTGGAGCAATATGAACGGGGGAAACGTAGGCTACCTTCAACGAGATGACTGTACTAGTAGGAGGGACAATAAAATCCCATTTAATCCAATTTAACTGTGTGGCGCGGTATAGCTGAGTAGCTAGAGCTCTCGGTCTGTAACGCAGAGAATACGGATTCGAACCTCCGTTGATTGATTGAGACGGTCACTGCAGTGTACGGATCTTGAGAAAGTCCTTCGCGAACACTTGCTCAGCGCCATCTTATGATCGTATGTACTTTTCTGAACGTTTGCAAGGGGTAATATCAAATACAATTGTATAGTATTGTATTGTATTTAACCTATACAAAACACATATTTTCGTCATATCTTTTCAACGAGTGACTCAAAGTCCGTAGTTCGAACCACAAAAGAGTCGCCTCCATCGCCCAATGGACTCTCCACTGCAAGTCCACGACTGCTGCTGTTGCCTGGGGGCTCAACGCCACCGCCTTGATGTAGCGATTGGCCACCGCCACCAGGGGTTCGCCCCACAGGCCTTACTGACTCGATGAGGTCTCGACATTTGCGTCCTACATGTAGTCGTTCCCTGTACAGTATTCCAATCAGTATTAGTAGGATTAATGAGACCAGCGTCGCTGCTGTTCGAACGCCTCCGTAGGAGTCATAGGTCGGCGGTTCCATAAAGTCTGTTCGTCGGTCGCCATGATGAATTAGGAGTGGCGGGGCCGACGCTGGGACCACCTGAACGACCCCCGAGGCCACCCGGAGACGGGAGGACGTGGAGGATGAGGTCACAGCCTGCTCCTGCTTGGCGGCCGATGTAACGGTCGGATGGGTTGATAATCGCTCGTCCGTGGAAGCAGGCGACCAAGACAGCAGCGAATCTGACGATGTCATCTTTATTCGATTGTACGTCTATCTGCAGGAGTTACGCATCAGTGAATACAAAATTGCGTCATCAGTCACGCTTGATATCCCCCAGACGGAGCGGAGGCCGATTGATGTGCAAGAACGTATCTTAGGCCAATTTCTTTACGGATGATGTAATAGTCGCAGAACGTATAATATGCTTATGCATAGTTAACCAGCGATTCTATGGATCTTCTGAGAACAGACAGAACGCTTCTTGCGATTGTATACGTAAGCCGGAAAGGACTCTGCAGTAATTTAAAACATAATTTCTCAGATGTCATTGTAGCGTTGGATTTACTGACCAGCTGTCCAAAAAACTACAAACAAAACAATAAATAATACAAAACAAGGTATCAACACGTGGTAAAACGATGCCAATTTCTGTTTGTTTGCAATGACGCTATATCTTTTACACGGTAGATGTCGCCATGACAGGCGTCCATATTTTAGCAGGTCGACTTTGTTTATTCAGCACAGACATATTGTTTGGAAAGAAAATTTCACGTGCTCAGTGTCTTGCTAATTTAGGTCAAAAATCAGTCATTCCATTTTCCATAGCGATGATAGCTAGGCCTAGGCCTACATATTGTAATGACCTGATGCATACGCTTTACAGCGGTAGCAGACCGTTAATTCCAGTGCTAAGCACTATACCGCGGCCAGTTGGTAATAGTAGTGGTAATTGCGAATTTATATAACGCCAATCAAAGAGAATCGTCAGAGGCGCTCCCGACCTAACACAATAAACCAGGATCGAACAAAATGGTCTTTAACCCAAAGCCTAAAATAGGCCTACGCAGACATGTCAGCTGCACTCTACCTGAAATTGTCAAACTGTCGACCTACTTGAACTGGCAAGTAAAACCAGGTATTGGAATTAAGTCGTGTGTGATTGACCGTATTGGCTTGACTTAATCTCTAAACAAATTCATACAAGTCAAGTGCGCACTTGACAATTGTGTCAATTGCACATTTTGAGTAAAAACACAATATTGTAGGTCATGGACTTGGCGTAGCCAGTCTTCTCCTTAGCCGTCTCATCGACAGTGTAGGCCTACGATCAATGTATTCATTAGGGCCTATAGCTGAGATGGTTAGGTGGTGCAGGTGAAGCAGAAATCTTGAACAAAATTTCTGCCATGGTCTCCGCAAAACATACGGAAGTAATGTCTCCCCCGTTTCTTTTCAATTCCCTTCATAAATTTCATATCATTTTTGTAACGTATAGGTAAAATACTATAGATAGTAATCATAGGTAAAATAGATAGTTACGTATAGGTAAATATCAGATAGTAACGTATAGGTAAAAAAGTAACTATATATAGACCTATAGGTAAAATACATTAATAGTACTAGATAGTAACGTAGCCTATCGGTAAAATACCAGATAGTTTTGCAATAGTTTGAAGTCCTCCTGTTTAAAATTATTGAAAGCTTTAAAACAAATGTAACTATATAGTATATAGCTATATCTCAAAGAATAAAGTCTCTTCTCTTTCAACGAAGGATGAAATATTTTCTCACGCCGGAAACTGTTTTAGAATATAGTCTCTGCATGGGGTGGGGCTAATTTATTCTAAACAGATCCGCCGGAGGAGAATCTGTTCCGAAATAAATTCTCGCGGAAGACTTTTAGGGGAAGACCCTGTTTTGGTATACCGGACCTTCGTAACATTTGACATGCCCCCAGCCAATTCGTTCTGGCCCCGGCGCTGATCTGTTGTGCCCGATCTAGTGGAGATAGTACAATTGTTTCCAGTGTTTATAACGACGTTTAAAAACAGCCATCAAGGCCGTTGATATTGCCTTCCTTCTTTATCCAGGCTTGGGACTGGCACTATACCAGATTACAGATAGTGGCGGAGTTACTACTGGAGACGAAGAACAATGTAGTGGAACTTAGGCCCTATCTTTAAAACGCAAGATCTTTGATGCAAAGATTCGTAATCGTAACCTCACATTTAGGCCTACGTCATTTTTTAGAGCAACGTCATTTAACGTATTATGCATAGCCTACCTCAACATGTTGCGTGAATTCATCCATAAAATCGTCAGCACGTAGAAAAAGTAATAAACGCAGCCCTGTAAATCTTATCCGCTTCTTGAAATCTTCATCTGGCGCCATATAAATTCCTCACAATCGGCAGAACTGTCATGAACTGTTATGCCTGCGTTAGAGGCTTCAACGCGCGCTGTCGACGAGACACAAACGTCAATTCATGTATGCATAACGCCCAAGCCA
Organism: Allolobophora icterica; assembly: GCA_963556255.1. Lineage (NCBI taxonomy): Eukaryota > Metazoa > Annelida > Clitellata > Crassiclitellata > Lumbricidae > Allolobophora > Allolobophora icterica. The sequence goes on along the minus strand of OY744610.1, from coordinate 44,352,364 downwards.
ACACGAAAACAAAGCGATGAGCTTACTGCATCAACAACAGTGCCTGTTGCAGCAGCAGCAGCCTCAGCAACAGCCTACAGAAAAATCGTTGAAAGCATTATGTTTGCCAGAAACAATACGTATTGTAGGGCCTATGAAATGTACATGTTCTAATATAGCACATGTGTGGACATTTAATATAATTATGTTATACACGATGCTTATACTATAGATAGCAATAGACTTAGGGCCGATATATATATATATATATATATATATATCCCGTGGTGTGCAATGAAGACTTAACTGTGGGAGTCCTAAGAAAGACAAGGGGGTTGAACCCCAACCCCCTCGACAATTCCCACCCTGCAACAGGCTATATATATATATATATATATATATATATATATATATATATATAGCCTATATATGTTGCACATTTATTAAGCGCAGCTATCTAATGACCATGAAAGCATCAATTGATGGGGCTGAGCAGTTGTGAGTGAAGGACTTGCTCAAGGTCTCTACACAGTAACCGTCTGAGGGGAGGCTCGAACCCGACTCTTTTCTCTTTACACGGCGAGCGCTCTAACCAATCGGCCAGGCGTGTAACTAGCATTACGCAATTACGTAACTGCGTAAAGATTTTAACAGTTTTTTGTTGTAAATCGCAGGCTTCATACGGCCTAGCAAATGACAATTCCCAACAATTCTCAAAGAAAATGATGCGTCTGTAACGTAGGTAGGTAGCCCGCTGTGATTAAAATAATAATGATGACTAACATAGCCCTCATCCATCATCCTGGGTTGACAGGTCACAGGCCTATGGCCATCGCTCCGTATGAGCCCAAGGCTCAGCTGCCGCTTGGCACTTGACCTTTGAGTCAGAAAATTCCTCCTTTCCGCCCTTCCATCTTAGTCACCTGCTCTCGAGGCCGTGCCCTCGGCACCATAAGCGTCCCTCGTCCCGCTCCCACGCTATATCTCCATAGGCTATCTCTCTCCGTCTCTCTGTCTCTTTCTGTCTGTGCATTTAGTGTAGGCCTACATGTCGGCAACCCCAGCACCCAAGACCAATACCGACGGTTTAAGATCAGACCAAAGTCTAAAGACCACGCAATTCCAAAGGCTCAACACCGAGAGCAAGACCAAGTCATTGTTCAATACCTATTACTGACGAGTCATGGCTTCTACTTCTAATGCATCTTCTAAGAAGGCTTCCATCAAACGTCGCAGAAAATCAATGTTAAGTTTCAGTTCCAGCAAAAAGAATAAATCGGCTACGTAACACAACCTAGGCCTATATCAATTCTCATAGAGCTCGGGTCCGGCCACTGGCGGCGATCTTGTTTGACAGGTGGGGGAACACAGCTTACACGGGACACTTTTGAGCTGATCTGGTCCAAAAAGAGATCCCAAATTTTTTCACGCTGACTCGCGAACATTTTTTCCAGCTTTTTTGGTGTTTCTTCAAAATTTCGGCGCGGGGACAACTGTATACTATGTCCCCCACTCTTAAAGGTGGGGGTCTTGACCCCCTCGGCATCGCCGCCCATGGGCCCGGCATTATAGGCCTATATATATACTATAGGGTACATAGGATTAGGGTACATATAAAAGTCAAGTAAAAACAATATCAAAGAACAATAAATGAAGTCAACAATTAAACAAGATACGAGAAATACAATTTCTATTATCTTTAGCAGGAAGTGAAAAGTTATGAGGTCTAGGCCGAAGATCATAAGGTATTACAGTAGTTGGAGGAATAGTGAATACGCCACTGCTTGAATCGGTTACCGTTCCCACATCTCCATACGTCCGCAAAACCGACCAAAGTGAGGTCCAGAAATGAAATGATGACACATTGAAAATCTGCGTTTGTGAAAATCGATTAAAAAAATTCCAGATAGGCTATTATTTGAAACACATAGGCTACAGCTCAAAATTTATGCATAGTAATACGGTTAAGCCATAAACAACATGTGTTATATAGCATGTCCTGCAGGGCTGTAGTCGAGGGTATACATGGCTGTAGTGAGGTCATACGCGGGTATTCAGCGTATACTTACCTCTGTAGAGACCGTATAGACCGTATAACCATTGACTAATGAAATTTCCACAAAAAAGGTAATTAAAGGTTTTGTGGACGAATGACTAAGAAAAGGTCATCAACTTTTTCAGAGACGAATTCCTAAAAAAAGGTCAAGAATTTTCTGAGAATTCCTAAAAGGTCATCAATTTTTCTGAGACGAATTCCTAAAAAAAGGTCATCACATTTTTTGAGGATGACACCAGCCCTAGTGACGCCGCTTCTCACCGGTAGCGTGTACTCACCTCAAATTTTACCACTACAGCCCAGATGTCCTGCTAGGGAATGCTAAGTCTTACCCGTAGCAAATAGCCTAAGTCTAATCATGGTATACCAGTCAGCTACAGCCCATAATCTTTTCGTAGACAATGTTCATCCTTCATGTCTTTTGGGTTGTCAGAGCGACTGAGGTAGATACAGCAGTGACTTCACATATAGGAAAGATAGAGGGCGACACACTGAGATACTGAAGCGACGTAACAAACAGGGAAAATAGAAGAAGACCGAAAGAGAGATAGAGCAGTGACGTCACAAAGAACAATGATAGAGGGCGACACAGAGAGAGATGCAGTGACGTCACAAATGGAAAGACAGAGGGCGACAGACAGAGATAGAGCAGTGACGTCACAAACTGGAACGATAGAGTGCGCAACAGAGAGATACAGCACTGACGTCACAACAAAGAAAGATAGAGGGCGACAGAGAGATAGAGCAGTGACGTCACAAACAGGAAAGACAGAGGGTACAGCAGTAACATCACAAACATGAAAGATAGAAAGCGACACAGAGAGATAAAGCAGCGACGTCACAACCAGGAAAGATAGAGGGCGACACAGAGAGATAAAGCAGTGACATCACAAACGGGAACGATATAGGGGCACAAAGAAATAATTTTAATAATAATAATAATAATCTTTTATTTATTAATTCAAGCCGACAAACGCAGTAAGATTACATTGAGACATGAGAGTACAATTATTATCATTAATAATGCTAAAAAACAGATAATAAAGATAACAATCTATCCTCTAATAGAGCTAGAGCTATTACGTCACAAACAGGGAATGATAGAGGGCGACAGAAAGAGATAGAGCATTGATGCTGTATCTCCCTGTGTCGCCCTCCATCTTTCCTGTTAGTGACGTCGCTGCTTTGTCTCTCTGTGTCGCCCTCTATTTGTACTGTATGTGATGTCACTGCTGTAGCTCTCTGAGTCGCCCTATATCTTTCTTGACTCTCACGTCTGTGTCGCCCTCTGTGTTTCTTGTACGTTACGTCACTGCTGTATCTCACTGTGTCGCCCTTTGTCTTTCGTCTATGTTACGTCACTGTTGTATCTTTCTGTGTCGCCCTCTGTGTTCCCTGTTTGTGACGTCACTGCTCTCTCTCTCTCTCTCTCTCTTCTCTCTCTCTCTCTCTCTCTCTCTCTCTCTCTCTCTCTCTCTCTCTCTCTCTCTCTCTCTCTCTCTCTCTCTCTCTCTCTCTCTCTCTCTCTGTCGCTTTCTATCTTTCCTGTTTGTAACGTCAATAATGCATCAGGTCGTTGCAATATGTAGGCCTGTTTTTGTGCTGCATCGCTGTATTGTGCACTAATCCAATACAAGTTAGTCAAACTCATGTCAACTCTCGAATGCACGTTACAAGGACGGTCCATTGTGCATAGGCCTACTGCAGGCCTGTCATGCAGACTCCTCTGAAGCGGTGGTATAGTTTCAGTTTAACGACACTGTGTGATAACAAAGATCATAAGCGTCGCCCTCCTCCTCATTGGGGGGTTCGATTTCGGGGGTCGAGGGGGAAAAGTCTCCACCTTGAAGAGTGGGGGACACTGTATGCAGTTGTCTCCTCAAATTTGAGGAAAGATCAATAAGTCAACAAATTTTTTCCGCGAAACTTTTTTCACCTCTTTTTTGACCAGATCAATTCAAAGTGTCCCGTATACCCCACAAGATCACCGCCAGTGCTCCTCCTATATCCAGGCTTCGGACTGGCACTGCCAGAGTACGAGCAGGGTCGTATAGATCTGTCAGACAACAGGTCTACCACCGGCTGCTGAACATCGCAAAAAAAGTTCTGCCGTCAAAAACACAAATAAAACTCATTGTATTTGACTACAAAATATATTTGATTACACCGGATAGTTCTAACATTCGAGCCTTCGAGGTCATACAAATACTTTGTTCACAGCATGTGTACGGATCGCGTGAATGAATGAATGAATGAATGACCGACCAGCACCCGCGCATTGACCGGTGCATAGAACCCCCTATTCCCCCATTCTGCCTACAAAGGCTCGAGACGTTGAAGTGGCTTTCAGTTGGACAATACATAGCATCCGTCAGTAGAGGACAAAAGAGACAAGGCTCTGTCGACTGGCCTCTGCCTATCGACTCTCGTGTATTATTACGGCGTGTTCACATGACCAGGGACATTTCTCTTCTATTATATTAATTATTAATGATTAGATAGGTGCTTAACGAACGAATGTAATCGCCTGTGTAAGAAATGCATTCTGATTTTGTAACAGAATTGCCCTACTCTATAAATTCCGGGATCAGCCAGGGGCGTAACTTTGGTATAAAAAGTTGGGGGTACCAATTTCTTACATACACGAAGCAAGGCGGAGACTACGATCTCTGGGAAGGCTCAATAATAAAATATTGAATGACATTGTTAAAAAAGTGGGGTACGTTACTCCTTAGTCCAGAAAGTGAGGGTTACGGGTACGCCTCGTACCCCCAAAATTACGCCTATGGGATCAACTTGGTTCCTTCTGAGTTTTGCCTGTGACACAGAATCAGGGGAAGATGGTGCATAAAGGGTCATAGATGGTAATGCAATTTACGACAAAACGTAACCTGACCCTTCCTGTCCCACCCTTCCCTATTATATATGTGCTTGTGTTGTTGAAACCGTTGGGGTCAATAAAGTTTCATATATTTCAGTTCAATTCAGTGTCATACATGCACAATAGCATAATCTTCTATATATTATATACAATGGTATCTAAATGGTCGTTTAGGTGTGTGTGGTCAGTGCAAGAGAAATCGTTTCTAAGAACAAAACGAGACCCTGGTGATCCAATTTCTTTTATCTCTCTCCCGCTCCTCCTCCTCCTCCTCCTCCTCCTCCTCCTCCCCCACCTGCCTCTTTTGGCACCAACATCGATAGACAAACACCAAACAGCAGCAGCAGCAACTCAAGGGATGGCTAGATCTGTTGTCAGCGGACCTCCGCGTCGATAACCATCAAGAAACACCATCAACACACACATACACACATACATACATACATACATACATACATACATACATACATACATACATACATACATACATACATACATACACACACACACACACCTAATATCATACAGGACGCATAGTATACGTACATATCTAAAGTCTATAAGCTTATACAAGACCTTAAGTATATATATATAAATGCATATATATATATATATATATATATACTGGTCGTAGATATACATATATGTATATAATATACATATATGTATATAATATACATATATGTATATCTACGACCAAATCCTTATATATACAAACGTGTCTCTTTACAGCCTACACACGTACGTATACATACAAACATATCTGTAGGCTTGCTAGTATACAGGTCCATACCTACATAAATCTACAAGTGTAAACAACTATATAAACAAATATACATACATATAGGCCTACATGTATGCATTCACCCACATACATGAACATACGACGTATACATGTGCACGACATACCTGTATATATGCCTACAAAGTTAGGCTATATTTTCATAAATAAACACTGATGAATCAGGATGTGCATGTTGATGTTCCTGTCGCTCTATAGGCCCTATACTTGGATCTGTGTGTGACATCGCCAGCACTAGAAGTCTAGAACTACAATTAGGCGACCTAAAACTTAGCTAAGTACTTTGCTGTATCAAAGTACTAAGTACTTTATAGACAGTTATCACCATGGGCTTTGCGTGGAAAATAGATTGAGTTGACACGTCTAAGTAGAGTCTTGACGGCAGTGGTTAAATTCAGCCGGATCCCGCTGTATCTGAGATCCAGCACCACAGATTTGAGACCCGCCATCTGAACTGAGACCCGTCACCCAAGTGAGTTGTTAGTTGCAATAATCGATCATATTCATAGTGTTCCACACGTTTTGTGTTTTCCGAATTGCGACCTCTGGATGGCAGATCTCACTGCTTTACGGTCATAAACTTCATAATCTCTTCACAACACTTGCATTTCAAACTGAGTAAGTATATACCTGATGGCATAGGTCTATACCGCTTCTCTTCCGCCCTAGCACTTCGCCTTTCTGTCAATTCACCATTAAAATTTGCAAATTGCTCCATAACCATAGGCCCTATAATAGATGTTGGATATACCTGAATGAATACAAAGAATAGATGTTGGATATACCTGAATGAATACAATACAAAGCTATATCACTCACCTACAACACACTTCAATCCTCCCAGACCTCCTATATCCTTCAGTTGTTCACGGTCCAACCACCTCGCTCCACCCGCTCCTCTTCCGCCCTAACTCTTTGTCCCTCCGTCACCTCATCACTAAAATTTGCAATGGCTGCATGCATAGCCATAGCTGTTCCGCCTCTGTGAAACAAAATCCCGCCAGAATTACGACAATTATCTCATCCTATTATCCAAATATCTGACCCATCCTACGAAATCCCCACTCTTGCAATCTCTGCACAGGTTTCTAACTCAAAAACTGAAAAAACTGCTCTTTCACAAAACGTCCAGACCCATATAGGCTAAGTGTCTATTCTTCCCCTAACCTCCCTCGCCGCTTCCATTCTTATGACCACTCGCTTTAGTCGTCTGACTGGCTAGATCTCGACCTGTAACCATTGCAATTTAGAACCTACCTGCCCATCGATTTTGTTTTGACTAAGCACCTCGGAAATAAGCATCTGGTTCCCGCGACTTCGCTTTTTTGGGCACTGCAGATTTCGAGATTACGATTACTGCACGAAGGCTATAGAGGTGTACCGATAGCCCTTTTTGCCTATTATGCCGATACCACGTATAGCCGATTACTGAAATAGCCGATACCGCGTATTCATGAATCCGATTATCTTGCTATTGCCCAAAAACTAGGCCGACGACGTTGTATAAGGGTTATAAAGGAGTTTCCTGTCATGCACGTGTATAATAGGTCCTTGGTTTCTATGGTGCCTAGCAGGCTAAGTAGTAAGTAGTGCTATGTTAAACATACATCAATAATAAGAAAACAAAACATAGATGTTTGCGCTCATTTTTCTTTTTGTATCGATTATTGAGCAAAAAACGTTAATTATAAAGTAATTTGCATCGGCGCCGATGCAAATTATGCCGATTGCTCTAACAAATAATCTGCCCGATTACGAATGGGGTAGGCCTAGAGGTATCGGTACAGCTCTAACGAAGGCATTAATTAATCGACAGTAGCTGAAACTTTTATAATCTAATGACTTCTATAGCGCCTTTATCATAATGCACAAAGCGTCAACAGATGGCGCTTCAAGTGAAATCTTAGCCAAGTCCTTTGTCTATAACTCTATATTATAGTTAGGCCTACTCAATTTGAAATGCGAGAAAGGTGGCGCTCGTTCTGCGCGCACCGCACCAACTTAAGCCATACCGATCTCTTGCAAGATCTATAGCAGAGCTGTCAACATCACCCTCCTCACCCAGTGTGTGCATCGGTGTGCCATTGACACCCACGGAACCGACCGCCTGCAGCAGCAACCGTTCGATTCTTCTCGGTGTCCAGCTGCAGCAACAGAGACTCACGGCATCGCCGTCTCAGCTGACACGCAATTCTTAAGCATGTCAATCAATAGAGGGCCCATCGTCTACACCATTGAGGCTTAGGCCTATATATATATATATATATATATATATATATATATTATAGTCACTCTATAGCCTGCCTACCAATACAATACGATGTCCGCCGTTTGGGTGAACAATCACAAATTAGGTTATTTTGCTTGTCAATTCATAAATGTATGGCGTCGGCTCTCGATCTCGTCGTACTGTGGAGCTGTATAAATAGTTATTATCAATTTATCATTAGTATGCTTGTATGTATGTATCCATGCATGTGTATACAAGTATCGGGGTATGTATGGTTTCATGTGTCAGGCTTCACGATTGCCTTACAAGTCTCAGTGGTTATGTAGGTTACAATCCATGCACGCAATTCTGTGTAGATAAGTATGTATGAAATTAATCTACAGACCTACAGTGATGTTATCATAACACTAAATGCATGTCGATGGTCGCTTCAGGTTATATGTATCCAGGGCTGTAGTGGTAAAATTAGAGGTGGGTATGGTACACGCTACCGGTTAGTTTTCTGAAACAAACTATAGGCGAGTACACACGAACAGTTAGTTTTCTGAAACCAATTAGAAGCGAGTACAAACATTTTGCGAGGTGGGTATACAGTCGAGGTGAGTACACGCTGTATACCCGCGCATACCCTCGACTACAGCCCTGTATATATATATATATATATATATATATATATATATATATATATATATGTTAGTGTTTATATATAGCCTCTGTGTTAAGTATTCACACATCATTTAAGAACCAATCCAAAGCCTAGCATTTTGGGTCAAGCTCCGTGCTATCTTGGTGACTTCATCTCTCAACAAGACTTGTTTGTATGTTGGACTCGGACTTCTACTACTGCCCAGCATCGAGCCTTTATATCTGTTGGTCATTTGCTCTAGAATGATCTTTCCTCTTTGACTCATTCTACTAATTTGTCTGGGGCATTGCTGCTTCTGCTCGCTCTCTTAAGAGTTTTCTTTTTTGCGGGCTTCTTTGCACTGTGAGAGGTGCTTTATAAATCTGTAAATACAATACAATAGTAATATACATGTAAACTGACTGAAAGTGAATTGATTATAACTAAAATGAAACTTTCCTTATTATGTATGGGTATAATACATGTATACAAGAAATAACAACTTTGACAACAGCAAAACAGTTATGATGAGAACGATATTAATGGCCATAATATCGATATCAACAGACTGCCGATAACTCTAACCTATTAACTTCTGTAGCGCCGCGGAATACAGTATCAACTGATGGCGCTGCTTTAGAAAAGAAACCACAGAAGAATTACGACAACAAAGAAGGTGCCCTAATCCAATCGAAACAACCAAGCATAGACGACAAAAAGAAGCGATCTACATTTCAGCAACACACTCACCAACAGCAATTAAGCCACAACTTATTGTGCATGGCTAGCCATATTGTCAATTGCCATTGCTTGCCAAAGTGTCTTTTGCTACAGTGCCAACGGCCAGTAATTGCCATGCAGTTAACAACCAAAGTGTTCATGGTAAGTCATTACACCGTAGCTGCGCAAGGCATAAAAGAGAACTAGGAAAGGTTCTAGTAGCTTTACGACACAGTAGAAATACTAGCTGGGCATATGATGCACAAAAATCATGTTATGAAACAAAAAGATTGTATTAAGACAGTACACGCAGTTACAGCCGCAACATTTTCACACGAAAAACTTTCAAAATTTTAGTTCTGCTGCGTCGAGTGATATTTCGATCAGTTCCCGTAGATCCGTTACATATATTTTATGGCAAAAATCGTTTAGGCTAATTTATAGATAGCGATAAAAGCACTGCAACTTCTGAAATTAAAGACATCTTAATCAAATGTCTGCAAGTCATAACAGCTTTCCAAGACAGTGTCTCTGCCATCTGCTCCTATGAGAAGATTGTGAGTAATGACAAAAGCTACGATAATCCTGTGAGGAAGGTCTCTCAGAATTTTTTTTATTCGCCATTGAAACAGCGTCAGCACAACACTAAATGCAAGCACAGCAACTGGAAACGAAACGGACACTACCCGAGTGAATTGTAACTTTGACCTAAATCCTTTCCAAAACTTAGGGCAATGCATTTCACAAACTGATTTGGAAATGTACAATTTCCTAAAACGCCAAACAACTCTAAACTCAACTATCAACACTTTGGGTTAAATTTCAGAACTGCCCCCTCCTTTTGCTACTTCATGACAGACTTATAAAGTCTTGATGAGGTTACTGTGGGCAATTACAAATAACTGCACTGTGCCATAATTTACAATCTAGTAATTGTTAGTAGTTTAAATTAGCATAATTTATTAGAAATTATGACATTACCCACTGAACAATGACAGAAAATAATCAATTATTCATTTAGAATAACTAATTTAAGCTATCATTAATTTAATAAGTTATTAAATGAACAAATTTCTTGTTCTTAATCTCTAAATGACTGAATGAAAAATAATCTGGCTATTATAAAACAGGGTTTGGTTTTTCTTACCGGTCACCAAAACTGCCGATAGCTTTTAAATAATAATAACATCAATTTATCAAAAGTTTTAAATCTGCATAAAATCAGCATATTTTATCTCATAGCTTAACGGTGTTTAGTTGCTAATATTAGGAGAGCCAAATTAGTCGTGAGGTTAAGCATTCAAAATGTCAGTTGATATACTGAGCGAGCCATCGAAACCCTTCTCCATATCCTTGTCTCTTTAGCACGCTGCACATAAACAGTTCAACCGGACGCTGCACGACTTCTGAACGAGACTTGGTTCCCTGTAAACATAAAATCAGTTTGTTCATACCCTTCAAGTAAACTGCCATAGTGCTTCAGTGCTTTGTGTAACCTTTGACTTTATTTAGGAACTAGCTGGATTACCCGGCGTTGCCCGGGGTTATAAGTTTCACACCACCACCACCACCACCACCACCACCACCACCACCACCACCACCACCACCACCACCTTGGATGCCCTTGTGGCGTCTGGCGACGTCTGGCGGAGACTGCTTCGCAGTCTTGTAGACGCCTTCTGGCGTCTAGCGACCTCTGCCGTGGAGTGACTGCTTCGCAGTCGACCTGTGGCGGCGACTGCTTCACAGTCTTGGAGGCCCTTGTGGCGTCTGGCGACCTCTGGCGGAGACTGCTTCGCAGTCTTGTAAACGTCTTCTGGCGTCTAGCGACCTCTGCCGTGGAGTGACTGCTTCGCAGTCGCCCTCTGGCGGCGACTGCTTCGCAGTCTTGGAGACCCTTGTGGCGTGTGGCGACCTGTGGGGGAGACTGCTTCGCAGCCTTGTAGACGCCTTCTGGCGTACAGCGGAGACTGGCTTCGCAGTCTTGTATACGCCTTCTGGCGTCTAGCGACCTCTGCCGTGAAGTGACTGCTTCGCAGTCGCCCTCTGGCGGCGACTGCTTCGCAGTCTTGGAGGCCCTTGTGGCGTCTGGCGACCTGTGGGGGAGACTGCTTCGCAGTCTCCCGTGGACTGACTGCTTCGCAGTCGAAGAGGGTGAACCGGGCGTTGGCGTGTTAAAGAAAACGCCAGAAATCTAGCCCTCACTGCCGGTCTGTAGTCGGCCTCGCCCTTAGTAGAGCAGATTGGTTGTTTGATATACTGTAAATAATTTAGATCTTTGTCTTTGAACATACATTGTTAAAATTTTGCTGTAAAACGATGAATATACTTCGAATCGATCGTCATTATATTTTGTGCGAAAGTAAACAACTTACGCGCATTATTGGTGACGTTGGGGAATACCGGCGCCATAAATAGAACCGCGGTGTCGTTAAGCGGATTATTAATGACGTTGGGGAATACCGGCGCCATAAATAGAACCGCTTGGCAGTGGAATAGGCGAGCTTGCGCGTTATGGACGGTCGGGTGGGTAGCGTTTTGGGGCATTTTCACCATGGTAGGGTTGAAAACGGTGGACGCGAACCCCTCCACTGGGTGTCCGAAGCCGAGGCCGACACATAAGTGAAGGTTTCGAGTGAAAAGGTGCAAAATTGTAGAAGTTAAGCCCGGTCAAACAGACAGACAGACAGACAGACAGACAGAAAGCTGGCTTTATTTATATAGATTGAATGAGTGGTTAGATCGCTCGCCTTGTAATTGTAATTGAAAACTTATATAGCGCCACTCAAATCAGCGGCGCTTTCAACCCGCATCAATACCGGCACCGGCAAAAAGGAAAGTTTTCAGGCGTCTACGGAACTGGAGAGGAGAGAGGGCAAGAAGCTCTTGGTGGAGAAACAAGGGGAGACAGTTCCAAGCAGAGGGGCCAACATAGGCGAAACTTCTGGATTGTGCCGTGGAAGATCGCATGCGAGGGACAACCATAAGGCCGCGAGCCGAAGATCGCAAGGAAGCCCTCGCAGGCAAGGAAGAAACTGGGTTGCAAAAATTCATTAGGTACGACGGAGCAGAGGCAGTAAGGCAGTTGCGCATGAGAGTAAGGGTTTTAAACTGAATTCGCTGTTGAGCAGGGAGCCAGTGGAGGGAATCACGGATAAAGGCAGAAATGTGGGAAAACTTAGGAATGTCACCTATAAGCCGAGCAGCAGCATTAAGGATAGTCTTGAGTTTGTGCATATTGGAGGAGGAAAGGCCAATGTACACAGCATTGTAACGCGGAGAGTACAGCTTTGAGACTCCTCCACCAAGAGTGTATGGACCGAAGTCCTTCATTCACAACTGCTCAGCGCCATCAATTCATACTTGACCATTAGATGGTGGTGCTTAATAAATACATAATGATAATAAATGATAGACTAAGACTTGATATTGTCATCAGATACTCTCTTGGGCCACATCAAGAACTGCTTCATAATACGATTATAAATAGTAGTGCAGCTGAACTAAATTTAACATTCATGTAGAATTCCATTATACAATGATTCTCAGTTTCAGTAAATTTAGGGCTATTAATATGCTGTGCATGGAAACTATTGTAGCCACAATGACTGCTAATATGTCTGCTTTTGTAATGTCACATTGCTTGATTCCTGAACATGTTCTTAGTCTTCAACCTTTCAAAGAGACATGTAAGTAAGTAGGTATGCAAGTAAGTAAGTATATTCTTTATTATACCACCTGCAAACACACTGTGGTTAAACGTGTAACTAATAAGCAATTATAGCACTTTACTTTACCAAACATTACCATACCTATATGGTGTTACAGCCATGCATACCTGTCCAGTGGTGAGGCTATGTAGGCCAAACATGTATCGAATTTCATCTTCACTACATGCTCCAGGTATGTCAATCTTATTGCCTAGGATCAAGACGGGCGCATTGGCAATCTGCTCATCAGACAGAAGACTCTAAAACATGGCAAGATCCACAACTAAGCCATTACAAAAACTTACATATACATAACTATGCAGTCAGCCAAACACAGGGACTCAGTTCCTCTCAGTTTATTTTCAGAACATCGTGAAACACATACATATACATGTTGCCAGTCTTGACAACAATGACCCAATTTCCAGAAATAAACAACTCTTGGAATGTGCTAGTTTAACCCTCTCACAAAATCACAATGAATCACTGTATGCAAATATACAGACATTCATAAGATGCCTTTTGAAATCATTTCCTATTAGCAAGCCATTTATGTGTAATAACTTGTGGGGACATTCAATTCATGCCACACCTTTAATGCAGCCATAAAATTAATATGCCTCAACTTTTCAGGCAAATAAATTAATTAGCAAAATAAAATTGACTGATAAAAATTATAATAAAATAATAAGAAAAGTCTGAAAACAATAATACAATTATATTAAATACAACAAAGTAAATAGCTAAAGAAACTGTTTAGAGGGTCTGCACACAAAGCCAAAGGGTTATTCACTGGCTATTATCCCTTTAACGATGAGAGGGATAAGTTTTTCCATACATCTTAGTACACACTCATTGTTAAAGCGTTAAATGCCTTTTGTGAGTTTAAAAGATGATATCTAACCAGAAAAAAGTTAATTTCAGTCAACTTACATGGAGTTCCTGTTTGGCCTCAGCTAGTCGATCTTTATCAGCGCAATCAATAAGAAATACAACTCCATCAACAGCAGGAAAGTAGTCCTTCCATACACGACGAGCTGAACCAACAACACAACATCATCTGTTGCTAAGTTTACATTAACTTCTATGAATCCTAACATCACACCTGTTTTCTGTGACTCAACAAATGGCTCAGTCAATCAACTTCATCACAGAACAGCAATAATGAAAAACAGTCTTCTTGCAGAAACATTGGGTTTTTCACAAGACTGTTGACTGTGATAGCCTAACCCAGTGGTCACCAACCCCTGGCTCGCGAGCCGCATGCGGCTCTCTAAAAGTTCTGTGGCGGCTCTCGAGAGCTTCCCTGAAATTACATTTTCTACGTGACCAAATAAAATTGCGCTATAAAATGGACTTTCCGTGTTGCTTGAGGTCAAAATTCTAAGACGTCATTGATTTTTGTGTCGGTCCATATAATTATAATGATTTTGTTGTGCTCCATGATTCGACCTATAACCATGGCGGCTCCCAAAACTTCGCAATGCGGCTCCCAAAAGTTGCTGAACTTCGCAATGCGGCTCCTCACCGAAAAAAGGTTGGGGACCACTGGCCTAACCCATTCGGCGGTGTTGAGATTAAAATGTTGGCATGCACGGGAAAGACAATCTTCAATCAGCAGTTGTCTATATATTTTATGTACCTGAACATTTAAACGGTACCTTTCAACACCTATCAACGTGCTAACAGAACTAGCTGAAAATGTTTCATATATATCAGCTGGTATAGTGCAGATTTTCAGCAGAAGATGGGAAATCCAAAATGATGCACAATTTCATAAAGAGACTTCAATGGACAGTGCTCAAGTCACAGTACAAAAGTGTAGAACAAGGACTTGTATAGTCATATAAGCAGCAAGGAACATAACAAAGATGCCATGCATATCATTATTATTAATTAGCAGCTTAGCGCCAGATGGCATACTAAAACAATCTGTGCTCAGTTAAACATTCAGATCTGTCTGCCAATTTGCGAACAGAGAGATAGCCTATGGCAGAGAAACACCTGCAAATTGTAACCTGTGGCCAGGTTGTACAGTAGGGGCTTCATTTAGCTTATCATGACGTGGTAATTTATTTAAAGCTATTGATGTGGTTTTAGGAGAAGCCAATAATAAACCTCAGAGATTAAATTAGTTGAATATGCAGAGCTGGCAGATGAAACAAGTTTTCATACAAGTGTGCACTGTTGTTTGGGTGGAAGATGACCACGGTACCAATGCTCCAGCCAATTTCTGCAATGCCTAGCTTCAGAAATAGCCAAGTTAAACTAAGGCCGAGGTGTAAGCACACTGAAACCACAACCAGCTCCTTGCAGCTTCTGATGGAGATAACCACCAAGGAGGTGATAGATATTTTGCAATTTTCATTAAAACTCATTTCATGCCACGGACAAAACTTTATCAGCTTGCAATTTGTACGTGGTTTAAATGGGAGTCAAAATCTGAGATTGCAAAATGATCCAAAAGATACAACTGGAAACTGAAGGCACAAGTATGACCATGCTATTGAAGTTGATAACAAATTTAGTTTTAGGCAGAAGCAAGAGACCGGGCTTTCAATCATATGATTGTCAGCTTCAGGACTGCTTCTTTAAGTACAAATGTGGCATGAATGGCTTAAAAAAGACCATACATTGACTCACTTAGATTTCAACCAATGACCAAAGCAATCTATCTGCACTGTATTTATTCTGACATCACCATTGCATTGTCATTCTAGTACTGTAATCTCAGAAGTCAACACTGAATTACAATGAAAACCATGTAAACGAGAATGAAAATAAACCCACACACATTTACAAATTTCACATTTAGTATTTATAATAATTATTATATATTTATAAAGCTTTATTAAATATTTTTAAAGTTTTATTAATATTTATATTGAGCAATTTCTTAATCCATGGATATCAAGCTGTAGCTAGCTGGAAATAGACGTCTTCAATTGCTTGCGAAAGATAAGTCTTCAATTGTTTGCAATACACTTTCACTTGTTTGCTAATTTGAACAGTGTTTACCTTGGCTATGACCTCCGAGATCAAAGGTCGTGAACCTCATGCCACCCATCGTCAGTTCTTCGGATGCTTAAAACAGCAAATAACTGTGAATAATCACTGTTGCATTGTCAGACAACTTCAGTATTTACCTATCTGTATAACACCTTTACCAGAAACCATTGTACAAAACCATTATCACATGCTTCATTATAATATTAATTCTGGCATAACACAGTAAGGGTAATGGAAACCAAAACTACTTCACAAATAAAAACAAACTCATTTATAAAATGATCTCATTATCAGAAGGTTCTTGATACGGTTTCTGGTACAATTGTATCCACGTGCATCCTACCATCACTGACTAAACATTTCTGTGTGACTCCACACTCGTTAAAAAAAAATTTAATAAGGGGCCATCCAATTTTCCCGGATTTTTGCGTATGTATTATATGGATGGCCCTAATAATAATCATGGGATGCAAAGAGCCAGATGAAATGAAAATATAATTCAATGCTTTTCCTAAAAGATTAGGATTACTATATAATTCTTACAAAACAACTTTATGCAATGCCAACAGAACCATGGACCATGCACTTTAAAGTCTTTCAATTAGTTGGACTTCACTGGTTTCATCCAAAGAACTATGCTATTGCAGTTTCAAACATACACCAATAAAAATATCACTGTAAAACATTTACCTTAATTTATCATGAATTCAGAAATAACATAATACTGGATTTTTTGTCTGTAATAAAGGCATACAAATCAGAATTTTTCATCTGATACCTACCTAATCAAGACTTTGAAAAAAAATGTGACCGTGCCTGAGAGAATCCTCACAAAATGGAAAAGCTCTTACAAGAAACGTGCCCAGAAGGGAAGTAGTCACCAAACGGGTTCACTGGGTTAGCATATTTATATTCCTTACTGTGTCAGCTATCAAACTAGGCAGAAATAGGTACATCATGGAACTCTGTGTTCCTTTATCGATCCAACCAGGTCGATGAACACTGCGCTCTGTAGCACATGGGGACCTGTTGGTCCCATGATCCCATACAGTGATCCTTCTCATGTATTGCACTGTCTTCGTGGAAAAAAAACTTCCACTTTTAATATTTGAATTTTACCACCACAAATAGATAAGAAAACATCTTCAGCTCATCTCAAAATGCACCGTTATATATCAGTTAAATAGCATTGTTACGGTGCCTTTGTGAAGTTCTTAGAACATGCTGTACATGGGTGATTCCATGTCAGTTCAACCAAAGTGATTGACACTCGTGACCGACTCGGATTTACTTGAAATTTTCCCCACTTGTTGGGCCACATAAGATATGTATAAACCTGGGAAAAAATTTTTTTCGGTCAACTACATTCCGAGATACGGGTCGGCGAACTTTGACCCGACCCGCTCGACCTCGTACCTTTGGACGTCTGTATCTCAGCTTATATGAGAGCTAGGAAGGTGTTCTTGGTGTCATTATTCAGCTCTTTTGATGAACTATTTTGGCAAATTAATCATGACTGTTTAAAAGTTTAATATCGAAACCATATTCCACAAATTAGCACTTTAACCTTGACCTTGACCTTTTCGCAACTTTTTTAAAATCTGAAAAAATTCACACTTATACATTGAAGTGTCTTGAACATCCTCAGAAAAAATCAGAATGGGATCTCTAACGGTTTTTTTTCTATAATTTTTTTGTGTATACAGTTACGTTGAAACTTCAATATCGCTGTCTCCTTAAATTGATATCGAACATGTTCAACTTGCTACTTTTGTCTATAGTTCATTCTAGTAATTTGGAAGTGTCTTGAACATCCTCAGAAGACATCAGAATGGGATCTCTAATAGTTTTTTTACTACAAAACTTAGTCTAGATGGAGGCATATGCCAATTTGTAGGAAATCTGTTTTCTGCCAACATTGCTTGAAGCATGACATACAAATTTCTAAGTCTTAAGACAATATAGTGTATGAACTATACTCTTGAAGATATATGAACAATAAGAACATGGATTAAGATCACATGTATTCATTCATTCAGAAAATTTATACCTAGTGCTCCTTCAAGATATGTAGGCCTACTCTTTGCTATATATATATATATATATATATATATATATATATATATATATATATATATATATATATATATATATATATATATATATATATATATATATATATATATATGTCCAATGCTCTTAATACATGTTCTTTTTGTTCACACATAGTTTTAAGTGATTCTTAGGAATTTCTTTGTGTACAATTTAACAACTATTATCACAGTTCTCAGGAGGGCAGCTTTCTAATTTCACCATAAACAAATTTCCAAGTTGGTAGCAGTTTATCAGAGAAAAGATGTCTGAAGGTAAGCTACAGGACTTCAGACATCTTTTCTCTGATAAACTGCTACCAACTTGGAAATGTTGAAGTTGTACACAAAGAAATATATGTTATGTTTTCAAGCAGTGTTGGCAGAAAACATATTTCCTACAAATTGGCATATACCTCCATCTAGACTAAGTTTTGTAGTAAAAAAACTACTGTATTAGAGATCCCATTCTGATGTCTTTTGAATTTCAAGAACTAATTGAAAGTTTTAATCAGAAATGTAGGCAAATGACACATACACCACCACTTTCTTAATAACATTTGTCTTATCCATGCTTTTCCAAATAAATTTAACAACTATTATCACAGTACTCATGAGGGCAGCTTTCTAATTTTACCATAAAAAATTTCCAAGTTGGTATCAGTTTATCAGAGAAAAGTTGCCTGAAGTTAAGCTACAGGACTTCAGACATCTTTTCTCTGATAAACTGCTACCAACTTGGAAATTTTGAAGTTGTACACAAAGAAATTCCTAAGAATAACTTAAAACTATGTGTGAACAAAAAGAACATGTATTAAGAGCATTGGATAAATATATACATAGCAAAGAGTACATATCTTGAAGGAGCACTAGGTATAAATTTTCTGAATGAATGAATACATGTGATCTTAATCCATGTTCTTTTTTGTTCATATACCTTTCCTTCTATTCTTCTACTTATTCAAGAGTATAGTTCATAAACTATATTGTCTTAAGAATTAGAAATTTATATGTTATGTTTTCAAGCAGTGTTGGCAGAAAACAGATTTCCTACAAATTGGCATATACCTCCATCTAGACTAAGTTTTGTTGTGAAAAAACTATTAGAGATCCCATTCTGATGTCTTCTGAGGATGTTCAAGACACTTCAAAATTACTAGAATGAACTATAGACAAAGTAGCAAGTTGAACATGTTCGATATCAATTTAAGGAGACAGCGATATTGAAGTTTCAACGTAACTGTATACACAAAAAAATTACAGAAAAAAAACCGTTAGAGATCCCATTCTGATTTTTTCTGAGGATGTTCAAGACACTTTTATGTATAAGTGTGAATTTTTTCAGATTTTAAAAAAATTGCGAAAAGGTCAAGGTCAAGGTTAAAGTGCTAATTTGTGGAATATGGTTTCGATGTTAAACTTTTAAACAGTCATGATTAATTTGCCCAAATAGTTCATCAAAAGAGCTGAATAATGACACCAAGAACACCTTCCTAGCTCTCATATAAGCTGAGATACAGACGTCCAAAGGTACGAGGTCGAGCGGGTCGGGTCAAAGTTCGCCAACCCGTATCTCGGAATGTAGTTGACCGAAAAATTTTTTTTTGCAGGTTTATACATATCTTATGTGGCATAACAAGTGGGCAAAATTTCAAGTAACTCCGAGTCGGTCGTGTCAATTTCAGTTGCAAATTTGGTTGATTTGATACGGAATCACCCACATGTGTTCAGATGTAAACATAAAAACTGCAACTCCTTACGTAGAATTTAGCAAATTATACTCTTAATATTATTATGATGCCATAAAAACTGAATTACATGTCACCATGGTGCTCTAATTTATGCCATGTGCATTGATTACTTTGCAAATGATCAAGTCGTGTAAATAATTATAATCTCATCAGCATTTTTATCAAGTTTTAATTGATGGTAGTCTCAGAGGCATATAAATACACTACTTCCTATTTGCTATACTCAAAATCCCCACCCTAGGCATGTTATGCTAATAAGCATTCCCAGCCCCTAGGAATGCTATACTCATAAACCTTCCAATCCCCAAGCATGCTAAGCTCAAGTATTCCCAACCCTAGGCATGCTATACTCAAGCATTCCCAAACCCTAAGCATACTATGCTCATGAACATTCCCAAACCCTACTTAGGTCGGGTCGTAGTTATGGTAAACTGTAACCTTGTGATTTCTGAAAAGTAACCACGAAGGCATGTACCTTTAAAAATGTGTCACTTGTATACTATTTGTTATAGAAACTATGTTTTTCACATTGGGGGTCCATAGAGTAGTGGTAACATCACTGGTGTGAAGTGCAGTAGGTAGCGGGATTGCCTCCCGTAACCCTACCAAGGTCCACTCAGCCTATCAATTTGTGAGATGGCGCATTTGTGAAAATGAGATGTAGGATGTGATGGGCGCCTTGCAAGGCTGCCGTATACAGTTAAAATTCGGCTTCTGTAACACCTTGTGATCATCCGTTCATACTGATTTGTAATCATACTGCGTAATTGTCAGTTTGAAACATTAAACGAAGATTATTATTATCATTCAACAAATCCAACCCAATCCACCACAGACTTATAAAGTGTTATTTTTCGACTTTGTGAGGGGTTTCTTAGGCATAGTCACATACGATATGACATTTATTATGAGTCCAAGTAAAAAATTAACAGTGTATAAGAAACAGTGTATATATTACTTGGGTGCAGGGTGGGTACATGTTGGGCCATACGTGCATCCTTTAACATGTGTAGCAACGTAGTTTTTCCTGCATTGTCTAATCCGAGGAACACAAGTTTACCAGACTTTTTGTATAGACCTGAAAATTTCATTAAAACAAATGAAACAATTTACAATTAGAAAACCATGAAATAAATACAAAAGAATATCACAATCCAACAGAGATGACACTTATAACATTTCTAATGGATCACTTACAACCATGATTACCAACAGCGCATTATTTTGTTGATTTGAAAGCACAGATAGAAGTTAACTTCTCTGATCGCTGTGCTTTATGCAGCCATTACAATGTTTAGCACACGTTTACACCGAAAGGCAGCGAAAAGTATGCAATACTTAATATTTACTTCAGTTACATTTACAAGTTGTATCTTAAATTCTGTTTTATGATTCCCTTGAAACACATACCAAGCAAATTGTATTACATAACAATAAATTGTTCACGAAAATGCTGGTTAATTAAATAATCTCTAGATCTGTAAAACCTACCAAGAAAGTTAAGAACCCCTGCAAACCAGTCCCACAGAAACATGATTTCTCACACAACTGTATTTGCTGTCATCTAAAACAACAAAAGCACCCTCATCATCTATTGTTTGAGAAATATCAACGTCATTGTGCACCAAAGTCGACCTTTGACACTCGCATCTGCGTTTTACGATATACTGAATGCAACATTCAAGGAAACGGCTACTGTCACGATGTCATAAGATCATAGAATGTTTCAGATGGTTGCTTAGTGTCTCTTCGACAGATTTCAAAAGTAGAATTGGCGAACTAGTGTCCTTTAATTTAATCAACCTTTGTACTTTATTCTCATGATCGTAGAAACGTCAGGCGCAGATAGCGACTGGCTTTGTATACCCATCTGTGTCGAAATTGTTGCCGAAATCTTATCAAAACCCTCAAAAAAAGGTCCAGTTGTTAACCAAATGTATCTACTTGCTAAGTCTTTTCGTCAAACATACGCTCCAGAATAATTTAATTGACAATTATAGCGAAAAGTTGAGAAATTAAACTTACAAACATAAACACATCTTACAAACTGTAGTACTAAGACGTCTACACTTCCGGTACTCGTCACATAATCGGTGATTGGTTGTTTTCACGCAGACTACATATCACAAATGATACTAGAATAATTATGCGTCTAGCGATTGCATCTGTAGGCTTCTACTTGCTGACATGGCGACTGTGATTGCCCAATTCATCCGACGTTGATAGCATTAGTTGTTTTAACTGTAGAAATAAAGTTCACTGTAATTTATTTTATGCCATAATCCGCATCTTCAATAATTTAGATAGTTTAAACTTTAAATGCATCATGTCTTTTCGTGTTTGATAGTCTCGGTCTAGGGGTGATCTCGACACCTACCGAACGTCTCGTCTCGGACAAATTAGCCAACACCTAGGTTCTGCCTGTGAGGTTGCGGGGGCAACTCGAGACGAAACGTTCCTAATGAGTGTATATAGTCGCAGCAGTACTGCTTTCACGCTGTTTTACATAAACCCGGACCTTTCATATGACCGGGAGACACGGTGCAAAGCATGGTTGGGTAATTGGTCTAAACTAATCATCATCATATTCGTTTTATTATTGATCATGTACTGGTTGACAAACCGCAACCGTGGACAAGTTACACTGATTGAAAGTTAGCATAAAGGAAAGAATAGGGGCCTAATAACAGATTCGAGAAATAACCTATAAAAATTGCAGTTAAATTTTGAATCGTTCAGTAGATGTCATTATATAGAATACGAGGAATATAGTTTTTGTCATCTTTCGGTGGGAGTTGAAAGGGGTGGGCACTAATATAAGTAAGTAAGTATATCCTTTATTAATCCAACTGCTAACCGCATTTTGGTTTACACGCATATATCACGTCCAGGTTAAAGTACTAAGGCCTACAACATATGTTGTCTTCCAGTTGTGTAGGTTTCGCCATGAGCGTAAGTTTGCGTTGGGTCGGGCCCAAATTTCATAAAGAGAGCGCCCACTCAAAGTCGGCTAATGAAGTTCTTTTGGAGCCGAAATATGCAATAATTTGATAGGTTGTTTGTGGTACTCGATAGTGTAGTGGTTAGCATTGCTGGACTGTTAATCGAGAGGCAGGGGTTGAAATTTCCGCCAGGGCAGAAATTTGGTTCGAGAATTATGCTCCACCTGCTCCCCCTAGACAACTCAGCTATAGCCTACTGAGTACAATGACCGTACAATGTCGGTGGGAAGATGAGACGGCGAGGGAGAGGACTGGTCACATCATCACATGCCCTCATATATCGGGGCTAAGAAAATGAGGTCACAAATTCTTCTTCTTCTTCTTCTGCTTCTTCTTCTTATTCTTGTTCTTGTTCTTCTTGTTGTTCTTGTTCTTGTTCTTGTTCTTCTTCTTGTTCTTCTTGTTCTTGTTCTTCTTCTTCATCATCATCTTCTTCGCATTCATCTTCGTGTTGTTCTTCATCTTCTTCTTCGCCCTCTTCTTAATCTTCTTCATCATCATCGTCGTCATCATCATCTTCTTCTTCTTCTTCTTCTTCTTCTTCGTGTTCTTCTTCGTCGTCGTCTTTGTCGTCGTCGTCGTTGCATTCTTCTTCGCATTCGTCTTCTTCTTCTTGGTATCTATTTGTTGTAATTGTACTGCTGTACATTTAGGTATAACGACCATTGGCACGTGATAATATTTGAACACACATGGGCCTCTACCGCCAAGTCGTATAATTTAGTATCGACACGAGCTGGTATGACAAGTCCAGCAATGGAAATGGCCCCCGAGTCCAGTAGGCTACGTTGCAATGGTATTCTACAATTGGCAGTTCTAGAGCCTAAGAATAGAAAATGGCGCCCATCATGAGATCCACTATTTCACTGCCAGCTTGCCCACTTGAAACTCACTTAGACCCATATTTCCATATGGGACCCATCTAATGCCCAGTGCTCGAAGTGGGACGGTATGAAACGGTATGCCATACCGGCACTTCTCCTGGCCGGCTGAAAGCATACCGGAACTTCTCCAGGCGAAAGATCTATGCCGGTATAGCCCAAAGACATATCGGTATCGGGGAGGGCGAGGGAAGGGGAATGGTTCTTATATTCATACCGGCACCTATTGTTTCCCACTTCGAGCCCTGCTAATGCCCATGAAAATGTTGGCAGGTTACATGGGTACATGGGACTTTTACTTTATGGTTGGAGTTATGTGACGCTGAACTTGCGCTATATAAATGCTGAATGATGAGTTCATGTTAGCTTTCGTTCTGCTTATTTCCAGCGTTGCGAAATAATTAGGAACTTATAGTTAAAGCTGATAATGTGAAACAATAAAAGAACAAACAACAGCCAGAAAAACTGCTTCAAAAACCTATTAGCCAAGGTTATAGGCTTTCGCATATTTCTTCGTAATAGGCCCTATGAATCTTTTGGTGAAAATATCCCGAATGCGTAGCCTACGTAGGCCTAATAGATCTTCACAATAATACAATAAAATATATTTAAATATTAGCCATAAATGTTGAAGAATAGCCATTTAATTAGAACTTATTGATTAGGATCAGTGCTTTTTTCAGCCGGAACGCGCCGGAACCGGCACCTTTTTCAGCTACTAAAAATCATTTATTTATTTTAATAATAAATTGTTTTTAGTTAGTTTAATTTAATTTCAGTGTTTCGAACTGTTTTCAGTGTTTACTGAGACCCATCCCAACCCCCAATCCAATTTTTCTCCGGTTTTAGCCCGCCCATAATTTTTCCGTTCCGGAACCTTGTTTCTAGAGAAAAAGCACTGGATAGGATTCATTATAACTTGGAGAATTAATCTGTTAGCTGTGTTTGACGTAGAGCTCTACCGATATGGCTTTTTGCCGATTATTCCGATACCACGAATAGCCGATTATTGCAATAGCCGATACGAAGCCGATTATTTCTTTATTTGTTTAGTGAAAATGTTCGGTTCCCAAACATAAACCTATTAGCACTATAACTACTACTACAATGCATTAGCAAATATGTGTGTTTTGCTGCTTGCGCTTGCCGTGATAAAAAAAGGAGCAAAACTTCTCGTGATTTTAATTTTGTAATTTTTTAGAATTTCACGAAGAATTGTGTGAGCCAGATAAAGTGTTGGGGGGGGGGGGAGGAATAAAAAGTGTTGGC
>OY744610.1:44319859-44324859 GCA_963556255.1 Allolobophora icterica | reverse complement strand
AGACATGTGCTCTGATTTGCTCAAGTTACGTAGGCCTATACCTCAGTTGTCCTGAAAAATAGGCCGCTACTGCGCTGTGCATAGTGCCTGGAATCGGGCTTTTCCATGGCCATAGGCTAAGGGTAATTTGTGGGTACCTGTATCCTCCACTTTTTTTACTAAGGGGTACCGTACCCCTCACTTTTTAAACAATGCCAATCAATATTTTACTAATGCGCCTTGCCAGAGATCGCAGTCTCTGTCTTGCTTCGTGTATGTAGACAGAGTGTGAGCATGTACCACAAAAATACGAAAGTACTTGTATCGACACAAAAGTTAATGAGAAAACTGGCACGGTAATATTTCAAAAATTGTCTTCAAGCGAAAAGCGAAAGTGGAGAAGTAATTAGTACCCCAACTTTTCAGACCAAAGTTACGCTCCTGCTGTTGGCTGATCTTTTCTCTCTTACTAATTACCTACTAATAACTTCCGGTGACCGAAATGGCATCTTTGGTCACCGGAGATTAAGGTGTCCAAGTATTCTGCCACGCAAATCACCAACACGATGCTTGTTAGCGGCTCCAGCGAAACGAAAGTCGACTGTCACACAACTCAGCCGTGCGCCACCTAGCGAGCCAATAGGAAGTCATTCGGACGACGGCTTTGAGACATCACCTCAGAGGAGCTCCGAGCTCCCCTTGTGTCTCAGCAAATGATCTTCTGTTATGTCGCTGGAAAT
This sequence comes from Allolobophora icterica, assembly GCA_963556255.1. Classification (NCBI taxonomy): domain Eukaryota; kingdom Metazoa; phylum Annelida; class Clitellata; order Crassiclitellata; family Lumbricidae; genus Allolobophora; species Allolobophora icterica. The sequence continues at coordinate 44,324,140 of OY744610.1, read as the reverse complement.
GACGGGTCACCGGAAGCGGAAGTGTGTGACAATATGTCGACGGAAATGAGGTCGGCCAAACATTTATGCAGCGACGAGGCAGGTGGCGCAGGACGGTGTAATAGGTTGTCGTAACCACATGTTTATGGTGGTGGTGGTGTGTGTGTGAGAGACAGAGACAGGGCAGAGAAAACGACAGACAGACAGACAGACAGACAGACAGACAGACAGACAGACAGACAGACAGACAGACAGACAGACAGACAGACAGACAGACAGACAGACAGACAGACAGACAGACAGACAGACAGACAGAGACATGTAGTGCTTTCGTCCAACAGACATCGTCGTCGCTAATGGCCGGCGACCGACGTCGCACTTTGATGACAGCCCAATAATAGCCCAATATTAGCCCAGCTGACACCTATACTCGACAAAATGGAAGTCTGGCTTCAGACTCATTATTTCTGACAGTCAATTGCTTTGAAAGCTACACGTGTACATGTATATCTGCATATTATGGCCCTATTAATCGTTAGTATATGTAGGACTATACATGTGCATTTGACTACCCTAGACCTAACTGGTCACTATCAGTGTAGTTATTTCAGATATATGTACGCATATATAAATTACTACGTAATTACATTATATTTATATTTATACGTTTACACTAGTAGTAGGTCAATGTCGGTATAGTCTGCAATGAAATCATATGAGATTAAATATAATAATTTTATATTAGTGCATTGTAGCCATTTCCGTGACCATATAAACTATTAAGTATTACATTGTGCGACAAACTTGGTAGGCAGCGCCTGTGTGACATTGCGTCGGTCTTCGCCCAATGCAGGCCTTAGGGAGGTCGGCGTATACGACCTCTCAGGCATGGTTAGCAGCGTCCGTGTGCCTGCATCTGGCTTCACCCAATGCAGGCCTTAGGCAGCTTCAGTTAGGCTACATTCCATACATTCCAGAGCGTTTATCGTACGACTATATAAGAGATAGGCTATAAAGCGATAGACATACAAATAAATATATGAATGAATAATGAATACTCGTTTATTGAACATCATAGCTACATGTATTTGCCCATGTGCGTCTGTTTATATACGTGGTTGGTGGTCTTAATAAGATCTTTTAAAGAAACGGTTTTCTTATAGCGTATCAAACTGTGTAAGTATTTAGAACACATTCTATGCATTAAGCGCCACAATGCACCAGAGCAGTGCGATTGCTGCAGCCATGACAACCTTACATATATACGACAGCATGAGTCTCAACGCCAACCGAGAGATGGCGTACATATGTCGTTCGCTGAACGGTAGGGGCCGCTCTACGTCCAAGCAGGACTAAATATATCGTCTATATGCTAACCTAAATATAGATTCTGGTTGGCTTTCTATAGCACATTGTTTTAAAAACAGGCGTCCGCAGAGGTTTAATCTTCGAGGTGTAGAGTTGTCGTTTGCGCCTGAAATTGTAAAAGGCGCCGTATAAGATATAGATTTTGTATATACACCGTGTCTCAAAATAAAATGTGCAAAATTGTTTCTGTCAGAACTTCGTCAAATTTTCACCAATTTTAATAATTTTTGGTAGGTAGATGGCAAAATGGCTGAAATTTTATGCTATACATAAATTTTCCACCTCATCTGACTCATGTCACCGCACTACCTTGTTAAACACAGATGTACCAATTTCTTATATAACGCTTAAATTTCAACAACTAGAGTGCTCAGATTTTGTTCATCAATTCGTCATCGAGCCGGGTGTTAAAGTGAATGGGGCCTACTATCGCGACAACCTTCTTGCCCAGAAGCTACTGCCAGACATACGCCGGATATCCCAGGGCGAGTTTTTTTGTCTTTCAACAGGATGGCGCCCCGGCGCATCGAGCACGCGACACTGTCTCTTTCCTGGAGCGAGAAACGCCCGACTTCATACCTCCAACACTATGGCCGCCGAATTCACCGGATCGTAACCCAGTCGACTATAGCATATGGAGTGTGCTGCAGGTAAAGGTTTACCACTCCAGAATAGCCAACGTCGACGAACTCAAAACGCGTCTGATCGACGAGTGGCCGCGCTTTGACCAGTCGAGCGTTGATGCTGCTATCGGCCAGTGGAGTCGCCGTCTAAGCGCATGTGTCCGTGTAAGCGGGGCACATTTCGAGCACCAATTCTAACACTTTTAAGCAGATCTGTCATAACAATTAAAAACTCTGCTAAGTAAACCATATTTTACTTTACTGCGTGCTAATTAAGTCGTCAGATAGTTTGTTGCATGTAATAAAATTTAAGCGTTATATAAGAAATTGGTACATCTGTGTTTGACAAGGTAGTGCGGTGACATGAGTCAGGTGAGGTGGAAAATTTATGTATAGCATAAAATTTCAGCTATTTTCCATCTACCTACCAAAAATTATTAAAATTGGTGGAAATTAGACGAAGTTCTGACAGAAACAATTTTGCACAGTTTATTTTGAGACACGGTGTAAATATATAACGTAGTGTGTTACAAATATATCCATACGTCATATACATTATAGATTATACATTTATGCACAAAGTATGTATATATTATATAATGCATGGATGCACTGTGGCAGTTTAGCATTGTGTTCAAAGGGATAACTGCGGTACATAAATGCGTACGTATACATGCGTAAATATTTACATGCATACATATGCACACACACATGCATAAATACATGCACATAGAAATTACATACAAATACATACATACATGCATAGATATGCATACACACATAATATGCATAAATACATACACACACATATTACACACATAGATAGGCCTACATAATACACATCAGTTTTTGATGCCCTTCATTATTAAGCGATGTTGTGTGCAGATGATTTATTTTCATTCTTTTCGATCATTTGCCTCATCAAAATAATGCTATTCTTCTGTTGTTGTTACTGATTATTGTTAACTTTCACAGAGTAGTAGAAAAGGTCGAATTGGCAGTTCATCCATCATCATTCAACAGTTTTTATATATATATACAGATGATTATAAGTACGCACATGCATACACACACACACACACACACACACACACACACACACACACACACACACACACACACACACACACACACACACACACACACACACACACACACACACACACACACACACACACACACAGACACACACACACACACACACACACACACACACACACACACACACACACACACACACACACACACACACACACACACACATGAAAGCATGCATAGTTGCATACATACATACATACATACATACATACATACTTGCATACATACATTATTACATACATTATTACATACATACATACATACATACACAGATACATACATAGGTCTACATATACAAACTGTTGAATGACGCTGGGTTGATATCCCATCACTGTTCTCTCCATTTCTCTATTGTCAGAATCAAGGTGTGCACGTTTGTTTGGCAATCATCCTTCCAATCTTCCTCGTCCCAGACGGCGGAATCCACCGCATCAGCTCCTCTGCCTCCCTCTCTCTACCTGGTCTCCTGGCAACCGGACTTGGACCTTCGCATGGCATTTCTGGATAACCCCTCTGACACGACGCAGCACTAATGAATAATTAGCTGATGCCATGCGCTTAGCTTTTAAGTAGCTTTTCTATAGAAATTTTGAGATTACGATTTTGATTGCCAACGATCTATGACATCGAGGCTTTCTCTGCACGGTCTTCCTAAGATCATAAATCAAATCAAATCAATCAAATCAAATCAAATCATTTTATTGCAACCCAAAACAGAAATTATAGCAATGATAGGGCCTACGATACATCGAGTAACATCGAAAGAAAAAAATATAAACTAGGGCAGCAAAGGGGAAACCAGAATGGATGTGTATTCCGCTAGATTAGGGCGTATTAATATTTATTAACACGTCAAACATGTCTAATCTTTCAGTAACTGATCATTGTTCCGCGGCGGGAATTTCTCGTTATCTGTTGAAACTAGACAAAATATGCTGTGGGACTCTGACTACTGAAAGATCCGTTTGCAACATCTAAACCTTTATCAGGGACTTCGAGTCGTCTACGACAGACTTCAGTTTTAAATTCTACAGAGTACTTGATGACCCACAGAATAGCGAAGGTTGACAACGTTCTTTAAACGGCTTCAATTGAGATTTATCAGGTTCGTTATCAGTCCACAAGTGCATTACCAGTTCAACTTACAAGCGTTGCTGAAGAACACCCAGAGCTTATCTCGGCATGACCTTGTTTTGCAGCACACGTTGGCATA
>OY744610.1:44224859-44314859 GCA_963556255.1 Allolobophora icterica | reverse complement strand
TACTTACTATGTCGATTGCGCTTCCCATCTCACAATTATTTAACCACTAGAGTATTTGCCCGTCATATTATGACGGCAGTGTATATAGGCCTATATAATTATATCGTTGGTTAAAATGCTCTGATCGCCGTCGTCAAGACGGCAGTACTGACGTCACAAACGGCTTCTGTTCCACAATAGATTCCAGAAACCGTTTGTGACGTAGCGTTTATCGACAGACACACGCTCTATGGATATTATATGTATAGATAGTTCAGTAAGAACGAATAATCGTTTTATCACAAAATAATGTGCACTGTCAAAGGCCAGTGGCGATGGAAACTGGTTGACGTTGCAGTGTTTCGCTTCTCTGATAAGATGCCACACGATGTTTTGCGAATTCAAAAACTTTCTTAGATTCTTCTGAAAATCCATCGATCTTCAGAGATCGATATACGCATTGTCATAGAAAATAGTTGACTGTGCAATTTTCACTTCTCTGATAAGGTGCCACACGATTTTTCGCGATTCCAAAAATTTTCATAGAATCTTCTGATAACCCATCGATCTCAGAGATCGATATACGCATATTCATACATACAAAAGACAAAACAAAGGACAAAACAAAGGACAAAACAAAGGACAGCACAAAGGACAGAGACAACGTTGTTGACTTAGGCGACCCTCGTCTGATGTTCTCAATGAATCAAAGACTTCGGTTAGGAATCTCATAAAGTCTGATGCTGTAGGGGTTCAAGTCTTCCAACAGCTGCAAATAGGTGATGCGTGGACGACCGTTGCCTGCTGCTGCAGCTGCGTGAGATGCGTGACGACGACCGATGCTAATCATCCGCGGATAAATTCAGATGACAGATGAAATCCATCGTGTGATGGTGGTAGAGGACGACAAGAGAAGGCAGACGAGGGAGGCAAGGAAAGAGAAGAGATGGGAGAGAAAGGGAGGCGAGGGAGGCAAGGAAAGAGAGGAGATAGCAGAGAAGGGAAGCGAAGGAAGGTAAGGAAAGGCAAGAAAGGAAAGGAAAGGCAAGAAAGGAGAGGAGAAAGGTGAAAAAGGGAGGTGAGGGAAGGCTAGGAAAGGAAAGGCAAGATGAGAGTGGAGAAAGGTAAAAAAAGTAGGCGATGGAAGGCAAGAGAAGGCAAGGAAAGAGAGGAGAAAGGTGAAAAAAGAGGCGATAGAAGACAAGAGAAGGCAAGGAAAGAGAGGAGAAAGGTGGAAGAGGAGGCGATGGAAGGAAAGAGAAGGCAATGCGAGAGAAGGCAAGGAAAGAGAGGAGAAAGGTGGAAAAGGGAGGCGATAGAAGACAAGAGAAGGCAAGGAAAGAGAGGAGAAAGGTGGAGGAGGGAGGCGATGGAAGGAAAGAGAAGGCAATGCGAGAGAAGGCAAGGAAAGAGAGGAGAAAGGTGGAAAAGGGAGGCGATAGAAGACAAGAGAAGGCAAGGAAAGAGAGGAGAAAGGTGAAAAAAGAGGCGATAGAAGACAAGAGAAGGCAAGGAAAGAGAGGAGAAAGGTGAAAAAAGAGGCGATAGAAGACAAGAGAAGGCAAGGAAAGAGAGGAGAAAGGTGGAAGAGGAGGCGATGGAAGGAAAGAGAAGGCAATGCGAGAGAAGGCAAGGAAAGAGAGGAGAAAGGTGGAAGAGGGAGGCGATGGAAGGCAAGGAAAGGCATAGACAGAGAGGAGATTGGACGGAAGGGAATGAGACTACATTTTTCAACTGATTACGAAAATGTATTTTCCTGATCAAGAGCAGTTTGCACGGTAAACGAGAAAAAAACTTCCAACTCCTGAAGTCATGATGTCTACTAACAGCAAACACCACTGAGCACAGACATAGGACATGTAATGCAATGATATAATGCGATGCAGGGTAATGTAATGTAACAAGTTGTGATCTATAATGTATACAAAGTCTCTTTGACACATCTATTCATTTGCGAGGAGTAATTTCCTGTGCACTCCGAATACGCACCGAATGCATGCCGAAAGATGGTGGAAGAACAAAGATCCCTGATAGGTACTATACGCGGACGACAGAGGAAATGGATCGGGCACATACTAAGGAGCGACAACCTACTAAAAGACATCATTGAGGGAAGAATGGAGGGGAAGAAGGCGCGAGGAAGACAGAGAACAATGCTACTGGACTGGATGATGACAGAAGAGGGATACAGTGGACTGAAAAGTGATGCACAGAATCGAGAAAGATGGCGTCATTGGTCATACGAACCTGCCAAAGGGCAGAGAACATAAAGAAGAAGAAGCATGCCGAGTATATTCAAAACTGCACAGGAACAGTACGCGATCGTTTTCTTTACGTCTATAGTCACTCAACGAATACTCGGATTGGAGACGTGGAGCGTTCCAAGGCATTATTATTCTCTGCACGCCTAGCACTGAAGGTAACAATGCTTGTATGAGGTCTTTAGACATTGCTAAGCAGTTTCCATTGAACAACCGAACATTTGACCTCAAGCACCAGCAGTTTCTATGCAGATGTGTCTAAACCAGTCGTTAAATTACCTTTTATTGCGATCTTTATATATACAATACTTATGTTGTAGCCTTAAGTAGCAAGCTGACCGACTTTTCCAGACAATTTATTTGCAATAGCAACGTTTTGGTCACACTAGTTCGCAAAGCGTCATCACACGTAAAAACGTACGATAATAATAGGCAGCTATTCTACTAAATTACCAAGGACACGTGGAAGCCAGTATTGGCACAGACAGCCGTGTAGGTGTTCAACTTGAGCCCTGCGGGTTTACGTAACTGGCGCGCAATCTGTCAATGCCAGAGCGAGCTTTACAGGCAGTATCGAATAGTCACAACCAATAAAAGCCGACGTCAAAGAGAGGATAGGGTACATTACCCGGAGGCACATTCCAACCTTGACCTGCAGACCTTTAAGAAGCATTACACAAGTAACGCCCTTGTTACGTAATTATAAGGCTCTGTGTAGATAGCAAAAAAATAAAACTAGCATGCATAGTGCAAACATGCATACATACATACTTACAGACAAACATACATACATACATACATACATACATACATACATACATACATACATACATACATACATACATACATACATACATACATACATACATACGTACGTACGTACGTACATACATACATACATACATACATACATACATACATACATACATACATACATACATACATACATACATACATACATACATACGTACATACGTACATACGTACATACATACATACATACATACATACATACATACATACATGCATATATACATACATACATACATCATCATCATTCCTTTTAACATACAAACATATGCAGACAGACAGACAGACTGACATGGATGCATATATACAGACAGACACACATACAGACACACATGCAGGCAAACATGCGGGCATACACACAGAGAAACAGACATACAGACATACTTAATCCTTACATAGGCCGACATTTAAGTACAAGATGACCTATGATTGCTCCATTCTATTTACTCTGTGGTTATCTAAATTGTTTGTCTTCGTCAATTACGCCATGTGTTGGGAATTTCTTTGAATGCAAACTGTATACCAGACCGAGTGACGGACAGAAAGACAGAGACTGAGAGACGTACGGACGAACACACGGGCAGGTACACAGACAAACAGTCAGACCAAGAGGTGCACAGACTGTCAGGCATGATCGCAGACACACAAATGGACAGTTATATATAATCCAAATCGAAATCTCTAAATAACTAAAGCGCTGCATAAAAGCTCAGCTCAGGGCACCAGGTTATTGACGAATGCTGCGTCGTGTCAGAGGGGTTGTCCAGAGAGGCCAAGTGGAGGTCTAAGTCCGGTTGCCAGGAGACCAAATCTGGACAACCCCCTATGACACAACACAGCACTCGTTGACAAAAACAGATAAACAACAAAATACAGACAGACCATCAGACAGACAGACAGACAGACAGACAGACAGACAGAGACAGACAGACAGACAGACAGACAGACAGACAGACAGACAGAAAGACTGACACACAGATCCCCAAACACAGAAGCAGAGAAACACTGGAACATAGAAACACAGGCAGAAAGTGAAACTAAGAGATGAAAACAAATGACGCCAGATATAAATAGGCTGGAGTGGGGGATCGTGTTAAATCGTGTTAAAATGGGCGGACTCTTTTCCAAACAGTTCTTTTAAGTGCATTCCTAAAATAATCTGGCCGGCCAAAAAAACATCCGGCGCTGATGGATTTATTCGTCAACAAACGCCCTTTGGCTGCTGATTCCATCAGTGCTGCTCCTGTCGCTGAATCTGACGACGATGTTGATGATGATGAGTGACATAGCAATCAATGAATTGCATTTCTCGATTGCTGAGCTGCTGATGCTGTTGTAGATGGCTTCTGGTGCAATTCCCATTCGCTTGGGCTTTTATGTGCTTGAAAGTTGAAAGGTAGAGTCAGGCAGAAGTATGGGAGGGAAAAACAGATAAGGTCAAACGAAGGCAGCGTTTTAGTATGGTACTTACAAGGACTTATGTCAAGTGTTTTGATATACACACTTTCACACAAACACATACGCACACATACATACATACATACATACAAACATACCTACAAACATGCATATAAACATACATACATGCATACATACATGCACACATGTGTTTGTGTGTATCAGGTGTCCTGATACACACAAATACACATATACGCATACATACAAACATACATATATACAAACATACATGCATACATACAAACATACATGCATACATACAAACATACATGCATACATACATACCTACCCACAAACATACTTACATACATACATACATACAAACATACATACATGCATACATGCATACCTACTTACATACATATTTACATACAAACATACATGCATATAAACATACATACATATACTTACTTACTGACGTGCATCCATAAATACACGCAAACATAGGGCCTACATTATACATACAATCATGCACGCACGTATACATGCAAATACACACAAAGAATTCGCCAAGAAAAACAAGTTATCGGTAGATGTCGGTAGTATATATGCGACCACCGGAAACGGATATGAAGAAGAAATCCGTCGTTCCATATCACTTCTTCCGGAAACCAAACCCAGTCAGTTGTAATAAATAAGCCAGACCCAATATTTGGACGCGTCTGAAACGCTGTGTAAATAGCGCTGCAGTGAGCAAATGACTTGGATTACAAACACCGGCTAAACAGGCAGAATGTAAAATTTGTCATTGCCGAAGTATAAGTGCATAATTATGGGCGATAATAGATGCCGGCCATTTGGCATCGTATATACGTATCTAAGAGCATAAACAAACAGCAAAAGGTGCTAATATATATATGCATATATATATATATATGCATATATATGCATATATATGCATATATATACATATATATATTTATATATATATGTGTGTATAATATATATTATATAATATATAAGCACATACAAACAGGTGCTTATTATAAACAAGCACATGCATTCTTATATAATAAGTTTCATGCTCCTATATGTAATGCAATGTATATATATATATATATATACATATATATATAATGGCAGATCAGAATACATATGCAAACGCTATCTGAAGTCAGGAAGATAAATCAGGCACTAGATTGTATTCGCGATCGACCGAGCGGTCAGAAAATTCAATAAATTGTGGACTGCTTTATCTCGTTTACTGTGTGTATTTAGGATAAAAATCAGATGATATAAATTCTTATCTACCTTCTACTAATAACCGACCTCCATATATCAGTATAAATGGAGGTTCATTTGCATCATTTCCGTGTTTTAAGTCGATAAACCTCACGTAGGCTCCAATGATTATAACATTCAGTGGCTTGGTACATATATACATACAATATACATACATACATACATTATACATACATACATACATACATACATAGTCATACATACATACATACATACATACATACATACATACATACATACATACATACATGCATACATACATACATACATACATACATACATATATGTAAACATACATACATACATACATACATACATGTAAACATATACATACATGTGAACATACAGACATAAATACATACATACATACATACATAAATACATACATACATACATACATACATACATACATACATACATGTAAACATATACATACATACATGTGAACATACATACATACATGCATACATACATACATACATGCATACATACATACATACATACATACATACAGACATACATACATACATACATACATACATACAGACATACATACATACATACACACATACATACATACATACATACATACATACATACATACATACATATTTACATGTAAACATATACATACATACATGTGAACATACAGACATACATACATACATACATACATACATACATCAATCAATCAATCAATCAATCAATCAAAAATCTTTATTGCATCCAAATGACAATTATAACAGAGTACAGTGACTGTAAAATAGCAGTATGATTGACAATTAAAATAGAAAAAGTAGTGTACACAGCGGTAAAAAAACTTGTCATTGGCGGCAAAAGGTGGCCCCCAAGGGATATACATCCCGCTAACTAGGGACACCTAAATAGATATATGTACCAATGAACAATATGACTGACAGGATCGAAAGGTAGCCTCACTACATTCATTCACAATCAATTTAAGCCAATCGGCTTTACAATTAACTTATATAGAGGCTAGGTTGAGATTGATAGTATGCATTCCTTAACTAACCTTAACTAACACAAAATTATATATACTTAAGTTTACCTATGTGCGTGTTCACGCAATATCAAGAGAACAAAAACAAACAAACTATATAAGGGAAAAAAATCAGTATATAAGAAACACAATGATCAATTCTAATGACTAGGGAGACTCATACCACATTCAGAAGGTACTTGCGCAATCGAATCTTAAATAAGTAGGGATTTGGCGAACAGCGTATATCAATAGGCAGGGCATTCCAGATTTTGGGCCCATAATATTTTATACTAAACACCCTTGCATTGGTACGAGCTTTGTCAGAGCGGTAGGCGAGAGCATTCCTGGTGTTATGAGAGTGTAGCTGTGAGCCTAGGATAAAGTAATTCATGAATGAATCCGGTAATGACCTATTTTCAAATCGATAAAGAAAGGTTCCTATTTGTAGGGAACGAATTTGATTTATGGTCAATAATTTAAGGTGATGAAATAAAGGACGAGTATGGGACCCATAGGGGGCTCCCATGATGAGTCTAACAGCTTTCTTTTGGAGAATCACTAGTTTGTGTAGCCTCGATTCATAATTAGTTGCCCAAATTAAATTACAATAGCTTAAATAAGGGAGAATTAATGTATAGTATAAGTTTAACCGGATGGATGTGGGGAGCAAGTAAGAGATCCGCTTAAGTATTCCAATATTCTTTGCTAATTTCAGGGAAATGTAATTTATATGGTCGTTCCAGGACAAGTGTCTATCCACCAGAATGCCAAGGAATTTGGTTGACTCTACTTGTGTTAGGGGGGTACCTGCAATTTCTAGGGAGAGATCAATTGGCCTGATCTTTCTGTGAGATTTAAATACGATAAAGCTTGTTTTATCTATATTCAGGGAGAGCCTGTTAGCTGAGAACCAGTTATTAATTAGTATTAATTCAGAATTTATTATTTGCATTAGTGTTTGCCAAGAATGATGAGCAAAAAAAATATTTGTATCATCGGCATACATACATACATACATAAATACATACATACATACATACATACATACATGTAAACATATACATACATACATGTGAACATACATACATACATGCATACATACATACATACATGCATACATACATACATACATACATACATACAGACATACATACATACATACATACATACATACATACATACATACAGACATACATACATACATACATACATACATAAATACATACATACATACATACTTACATACATACATACATACATACATGTAAACATATACATACATACATGTGAACATACATACATACATGCATACATACATACATACATGCATACATACATACATACATACATACATACATACATACATACATACATACATACATACATACATAAATACATACATACATACATACATACATACATACATACATACATACATGCATACATACATGTAAACATATACATACATACATGTGAACATACATACATACATGCATACATACATACATACATGCATGCATACATACATACATACATACATACATACATACATACATACATACATACATACATACATACATACATGTATACATACATACATACATACATATATACATACATACATACATACATACATACATACATACATACATGTAAACATACATACATACATGTAAACATACATACATACATACATACATACATACATACATACATACATACATACATACATACATACATACATGCATGCATGCATGCATGCATACATGCATACATGGGTCATTATCCGAAATGTTACAAATTTCGTCTCCGAAAAACAGAAAAAAATTTTTCCCCAAAATTGGTTGTAAGTGTTTTTTTTAGTCATGTACATAGTTAAATTTAACTAATTTGAAAGAAATCCACTATATTTTTAATCACAAGTTAATTTTTTTTCAAAAATTATAAAGTCAAAACTCCTCTTTTTCATTGAAATCCGCCCTTTTTGTGTAATCATATTTAATCGCGGAAACCTGAAATATTCCTCTGGTGCTTATAAAATGACAATTTCTTAAAAGTAGATGATGCCAGCATTAAGTAGGAATACAATAGGCCTTTCCTTCACACAATATATTAGTCTGGTGTCAAAAAATTAAGACATTTTTCTAAATTATTTAAAAAAAGAAATATAATTTTCAGCTGCAGAAAAAAATCTGTGCAGCATTAGCTATTACTGTATGTTATATGCATTAAATACAAGTTGAACAACATTTTAAGAGTTGATAGTAAATTCTAATTACTTGCAATTTATTTTTATATCAAATAATTCACAAACAATACATGTAATTCACTCTGAGCAATGCGTCATTACCATCCGAGACAAGATGCGACTGTCATGAGAAAATAGCAAAAATCTGATGAATTCGGATGGTAATGATGAAAAACAACCGCGAATGGTAATGACAAAATGATGAAATTTAAAACAGCCGTCAAACATTTTCACGTGAATTACTCCATCAGATAAGTAATTTCAATCAGTTCAGCAAAAACGACAAATAAAACAAGTTGTCAATGTTGTAATCTACCTAAACCAGGAAATAAACCACTTGATGGTAATGAAACAGAAATTTACTTTTCTTGTAATTTGGAGCACACAAACTTAAATTAAAAATAAAATATTAGGAATTTCAACACAAATCTGTGTGATTCCATTAATAGTTGACAATATCTCGTTCTTGATGCTTTTCTTTTAGTAAGTAAGCACGTTCTGTAAAAGTTATAGGCTTCCCAAAAATTGGGATGGCTATGATGCTTATTTCTATGGACAAGTTTAAATAGGTCCAAAAAGAAAGAAATATTATGAAAATGAGTCTAAATGTTTAATTATTGCATATGCTAGCTACCAATTAATCAAAATAATATACCTTTGTTACAGGATGTAATGGAATATATTTGCGTAAAAGCTTAATTTAATGCATTGTACACCGTCTCGGACATTGGATGGTAATGATATTTTGTATACATATAGTAAGTTTTTTCAAAATTTCCAAAATCTAGCAGCTAAAACAATGATGGGAAATGTTAATCTGCTCATTCTTTGAAGGATAGGCCAAAAAATTTGAAGAAATTATCTAAAAAACTCAAAAAACCAGCATGGGACATCGATTCTGCACTTTTCGGATAATGACCCACATACATACATACATACATACATACATACATACATACATACATACATACATACATACTTACATACATACATACATACATACATACATAAATACATACATACATACATACATACATACATACATACATACATACATACATACATACATACATACATACATACATACATACATACATACATACATACATACAATACATACATACATACATACACACATACATACATACATACATACATACATACATACATACATACATACATACATACATGTAAACATACATACATACATGCACACATATGAAAAAATACAAAACTGTGCGGAATTCTTTTTTTATCGGCTAAAACCGGTAAGATTTACATATAAGAGTTCCTGACTTAACCATAATAGCATTGCTTTGCTTGCCCTTAACCTACGTTTAACGCATAGCTTAACGACCGTTATGCCATACCTTAAAACCTTGCATCATATTTTCTTATCTTAATTACCAAACCATGCCGTCATTAGGCCAGCAGATTAGGATTATCGCTATTCCGTAGTTTCATACTTTCGAAGTTTCGTGCTATCGTAATCTCGTTCTCTCGTAGTCTCGTAGTCTCGTTCTCTCGTAGTCTCGTAGTCCCGTAGTCTGCCGCCGTGGTCTAGTTTTCAGCAGACAGTAGGAGCGCTGTCTCCCACGTATAGCCAGTGATGCGAGAGATCTTTTCCAGAGCATTGCCATGGCAATCTATAACGCTTCAACGCCCTCGCTTTCCGCGGTACTTTTACTCCGTCATTCGAGAAATTTTTCATTCTTCAGAGAATTTGTTGCATCCTAAGGGATCATTTCTACCTTGGTTAAAAGTAGTTGTAGTAGCAGTAGTATTTGGCCCAGTAGTAGTAGTAGTAGTAGTAGTAGTAGTAGTAGTAGTAGTAGTAGTAGTAGTAGTAGTAGTAGTAGTAGTAGTAGTAGTAGTAGTAGTAGTAGTAGTAGTAGTAGTAGTAGTAGTAGTAGTAGTAGTAGTAGTAGTAGTAGTAGTAGTAGTAGTAGTAGTAGTAGTAGTAGTAGTAGTAGTAGTAGATGCAGCAGCAGTAGTAATAATAGTATTAGTAATAATCTGATCCAGGTTCTCTTAGGATCAGCCAACTGCTTCGCTGTTCTCCTTGTTTTGACCACCCAACTTTGTAATGGCTTGATAACACCATACAAGAAGGCCTTTGAATCCATCGTCAATATTAAACTTTACAACATCCAGGCCACACTACGGATAAGATTTGGCGGTCTTGGTATGAGGAAGGTTTGGTCGCTGGTTTCTTTTGCCTATTTGGCTTCATCTGCGACCACCCCTGAACTCCAGTCCACCATTCTTAGTGATCGCCATGCAGCTGCTGATATATAGGGACCTCGGTGATTTCTTCATGGCTTGTAAGGAGACACTTCCATCTACAGTATAGTGTTGACCTGTTGCCAACAAAACAGACAACCTGAGAAGGGTCTGCTGAAGTCACTGACGTGGGTAGGTCGGCGATTTGGGAAGCCTCAAAAAGCCGACTGATTGAGCGCGCTTGGCGGCGTAATATTGTTTGACAGCTCTTCCAATATTTCATTATGTGGCCTATGCCTGAGCAATGAGGCAGTGCGAGTAGCCTTCGACTGGGCCTTGATCTGTGCAACCTTCACAATTATAAATGTCGGTACGGGACCTGGAATTTGCACAAAACTTATCCATTGACCTCGGAGAGACGCTGACAATTGGAAATAGTTCTGGGACAGCCTCGCGTCTGATCAACTGACCTATAAAACAAAAATACATGTAGATCGGTTGGCTTCGGTTGGCTTCGGTTGGCTTCGGTTGGCTTATGGACAATGCTGGATATTACAGCACACAGTAAATAGGAGGCTTATACGTAGATCCAGATTATTCAACTCAGTGATTGGCCAGTGTTTAATCTAGACGTCATTTGGGGGGAATCCCTCCCCCCAGGATTTATGTTTCCCTCAGAGGCCGGCAATATTATAATGTATAGACTGTTTTGGGGGAAGAAATCCACCCAGGATCCTTGTTTCCCCCCTCAGAAGAGGGGGACTAGATTAAACACTGGTGATTGGCTACCGGGCGGCGGAATAATAATAGGCATCAGTCCCTTCCTTCCTTTGGCATCAGACTAAAATAAAATATTAAATTGAATACAGTGTAAAACATAAAATGTAAACACAACACGGTGTTCAAGCATAACTAACAGTTTTAAACACGCAACAGTAACACTCGCATAGTTGTAATAAACAGTGAAAATATTAGCAAATCTAAATTTGAATGCAGCGTCTCATATGTGTAAACTGATGTTGAAAAGCATCGGTCCGTAGCATAAGAAAGTTTGAGAAGGACTGACTTAGCCTATGGCAACTAATGCACACGAGGTCGCTGATAAAAACATTATCTAAATAGGTCAATAGGTGGCGTGTTTTGTTGCAGGAAAAAGAAAACTATCAATAATTATCTCATTTGGCTTGCGCAAGACTGTCTACCAGAGGAGTTCAACTTAACACGCCCTTATTGATTCGAGCCAGCTAGAAACGTCTGAATCACAGTCTTTCAACTGCCTATTGCCATTCATGAGCACGCAGGGAGCGATCGCACGTATTTTAAAGGAATGTGCCACCCACAATAGCTCTGAGAATCGCCTCACAAAAGAAACTTCGTAATTCGATTAATAATTATAAAGGACTTCACGGTCTAGATGCCTCTGTATCAGCTAAATGTATTGAATAAACGAATTTGATTGAGTGATTGATTGATTGATTGATTGATAGTTATGTCGCGTTAAACCATTAACTATCGTATTTCAGACCACAAGAACGACACACAAAACCGAAGCACTTAGCTGCAACTAATGTGAATGCACTCTTCTGCAAAATATGATGCATGAATCTGTGCAGTGAATTTGATTAAACCACTGCGTGATGGATCGGCCGACTGTGATTTCTGCTTGGATGGCTGGAATTTTTAGCGAAACGTTCAGAAATGTCCACAGCAGACAATAATTATATCTGATTCAATTATCAACCATTTCCATCGACTAGTAGAAGATTAGCGGGGAATTTATGGCGTCTACTTTCTGGCGGAAAGATATAATCCAATTGTACTGAAAGACATCCGTGCATAATTAAATTTTAATTGTAATCGACATCTATGCACACACACCCAAATGTCGGCGGAAGCAGCCACTAGAAGTAGGGCGAATGCTTCAGAGCTCAGCAGACAAATGGGGGACTTTGTATATGAGAAATCACCAGAATGTCGGTTAAACTCAATTTGCGAGAAACGCACTAAGACCGGCAGGTATAGGCATAGAATAAATTCTCCGCATATTTATATAACTAAGTTAATGCATGAGTTGCTACGAATAGGGGTGGACTGGAAGGAACGGAGACTTATTGGAAACCTATACATGGGAAAGAAAGTAAAAATAAGAATAGATGGTGAATACTCAGAGCCGGGAAGAATAGGCAGAGGAGTGAGGCAAGGATGCTCGCTCTCTTCAATACTCTTCAGTATCTACATCGAAGCGCTTGTGCGGGAGGCGATGGAAGAAGTGAACGAGGGAATAAAGGTGGGAGGTAGGTTGGTGAAAGCGCTGAGATTTGCGGATGATCAGGCAATGTTAGCAAGTAGCCAAGAAGGACTGCAGAGAATGATGGACCGCCTGAATATGATCTCAACAGAATACGAAATGAAAATAAATACCAAGAAGACAAAGGTCATGAGGACAAGCAAAGGAGCAGAAAAAGAAGTTAGAATAACCGTAAATGGAGTGGACATCGAACAAGTTGAGAGATTCTGTCACCTAGGAAGTAGGCTATGGTCACGAGGGATGCGAAGTGCCACGCGGAGATAGAAAGAAGAATAGCCATGGGAAAAGACGCATTCTATAAAAGAAAGGAGCTCTTGAGATGAAAATTAAATAGGAATCTGAGGAAGCGAATAGTTAAGACGCTGGTATGGAGTATGGTCCTATTCGGATCTTAAACGTGGACTATAAGGGGAGAGGACATCAGAAGGATAGAAGCCTTCGAAATGTCGATATGGCGTAGAATGGAGAGAATCAGCTGGACAGAGCACAAGACAAAAGAAGAAGTATTGCAAATGGTGGAAGAAGAGAGATTCATGATGAGGACAATCAGAGAAGATGGATTGGCCATATAATGAGAGGGGATTCTCTGCTGAGAAATATCATCGAGGGTAGAATGGAGGGGGAAAGACACGAGGAAGGCCGAGAACGATGTTCCTGGACTGGATGATACAGGGGCGGCAACAGACAGATGAAAGTGGAAGCTCAACATCGACAGAAATGGCGCCGTTGGACATATGAACCTGCCAGTGAGGGCAGAGAACAAAAGAAAATAAGAAGAAGTTCAACTAAGCTCATGACGGGAATCTCCCCGCCATCTACTCGCTCGCTCAAGACGTTTATGTTTCCACGGGGCTCCTGCACTGAGGGCGCCTCTGAATAGTTTATTCGGCGAGAGGCGCCTTATAATTACTAGATACGATACGATACGATACGATATATATATATATATATATATATATATATATATATATATATATATATATATATATATATATATATATATCGCTTGTAGTATTAGCTATCAGACTTTAAGCACTCAGAGTTTCGTTGTCTTGCTATTTTTATTTTCAATATTATTAGGATACTTACAGGAAAAAGTCACAGTATCATGTTCTTAGGTAACAGTATCATGTTCTTAGGTCACAGTGTCATGTCTCTAGATTCATTGATTCATTCATTCAAGTAATTATATAGCACCTCTTCAAGGGGGCCTACTCAGAGGTGCTCCCGACTCCAGCACGGCCAAATAAGACAGTTTTCAGTCTAGGTCACAGTATCTTTTCCATAGGTTACAGTATCATGCTCCTAGGTCACAGTATCATGTCCCTGGGTCACAGTATCATGCCCCTAGGTCACAGTATCATGTCCCTATGTCACATGATACTCATGTTCCTAGGTCACAGTATCATGTCTCTAAGTTACAGTATCATGTCCCTATGTCACATGATACTCATGTTCCTAGGTCACAGTATCATGTATCTAGATAACAGTATCATGTACCTAAGTCACAGTATCATGTCCCGAAATTACAGTATCATGTCCCTAGGTATCCCAATTAAATAATAGGCGAATGCCTGGAAACAACCAATTTACCGTAAAATACCGCTCTCATACTGTGATATTTCATTGCAATAAAGGTTACACAAATGCTGGGCTGCATCCATTACTGGTTATTATTATGTTACTATGAACTAGAGTATTTACCCGTCATATTATGACGGCAGTGTATATAGGCCTATGTGTATCGTTGGTTAAAATGCTCTGATCGCCGTGGTCAAGACCGCAGGACTGACGTCACAGACGGTTTCTGTTTCACAATAGATTCCAGAGCGTCCTCCGACAGACACACGCTCTATGGATATTATATGTATAGATATGCATTTATTAAGCGCCACCATCTAATGACCAAGCATCAGTCGATGACGTTGAGCAGTAATTGTGAGTGAAGAACTTACTAAGGGTCCCTATACACAGTAACAGTTTCAGAAGAGGCTCGAACCCGTACTCTTCGCGTTACAAGGCGAGCCCTCTAACCAATCGGCTACCGCGTCCCACAAATCGGCTACTGCGTTTTGTTGATAAATATTTATAATGCCTGTTGGGGCCTGGTGACCGTGCAACAATTATAGCGCGGTGCCCTTTATAAGCTATACTGAGTCGGTTTCTTCCTAACTTCAAAGCTTAGATAACACGGATTAAAGTTTTGCATTAACTGGAAGTGAAAAGTGGACCTCGGTGGGAGGGTGTATGTTTTATTTTAGTCGTGCAAGTTATTTCGGTCTGGGATAAGCCACACGTACCGACCCAAACATTACAGACAGGATAGGTTTTTAATTCATCGGTTGTTAATTGCTGTGTCAAGCAACCTTCGCTATTCAGAAAGGTTCGGTTGTGAGGTAAAGCCATCTTGAATACGTTGCGTTTGTAATAAAAGTATGATGACATACTGCGATATGTTTTAATGTAATCAATCATTTATATGGCGGTTAGTCTCAGTAGTTCTCACCCATATATATATATATATATATATATATATATATATATATATATATATATATATATATATATATATATATATATATTCGTACGAAACGTGACATGATATTAAATACACGTATTGCATGTGTCTGCTTATAATACATAGAAGAGGCGATGTTTATTGAAATAACAGCGGATATCGCTCTGTCTTCCGGGTATCTAATTTATTGTTCAGAATTCTCCAGCCATTCGTCTTCGCTGTTTATTGCTTCGTCTTATTCTCTCGCCATTTTTTTGGAGAGTCTGACTAGGGCAACTGGCGCCACCGGCCGATCGGGTAGTTTAAAAGCTTCATTCGTTCACAGCCGGTTTCTTATTGCTGTCGGCCACGAGAAGTCTTTCCGTGCAAATCGTCATTTCAGTATAGGCAGAAATATATTTTTCAATATAGTCCCGCCTGGAAGAAATTACAGAAACGTTCCGCGGTATTAAAAATAGCGTTAATTGCTTGTGTGATTAATGTCAAACAACGCAGCCCGGTCACAAATCACGAAAACTCTGAGTCCATGTTGTTAGTCAGCGTGCAACAAAGATTGTTTCGGTCGATTTATGTCGCACCTCAAAGAAAAAAACGAATAAGTGAGAAGCGCTTCAGGCATAAGGTTTCTGCGGTAACAGGTGAAATATGAGTAACGATAAGACTCCGTGGAAAGAACTGCAGTTGGCTATTTGAAGTAACGCAGGTTACGTGTGTGATAAATTTCAAAGCCCATCGGACCAAAATATTACAGTACAGTCTGCATGTTCTTGTTGCTTCACAGCGAAAATAATATTTAAAAAAATCTCAGACTTTTTGAACCAACTGAACTGAAATTAGCTAAACTGCATTGAACTGAACTGATATGAAACGAGTTTAACTGAACTGAACTGAATTGAGCCGAACTGAACTTAATTGTAATAAACTGAACTGATTTGAACTAAACTGAATTGAACTAAACTGAACTTAATTGAATTGAACTGAACTGATCTGAACTGAATTGAACTGAATTGAACTAAACTGAACTTAACCGAACTGATAAGTTCTTAGGTCTTACTATACACTAGACGTAACATTTTGTGAACGGATATTTCCCAGAATCACCCAGAAAGACCAGCTTAATGCCAATATTATGCGTACTAATCAACATCAATTGGCTTTTGTTACCATTTTGAAACCGAACACTTAAATACTAGTCGTACTAAAAGCCTACAATTAAGTCCCTTCATTTCCTGGAGGTCAAGACCTGGTTCGCAGAATAACACTTAGAACAGATATTACTAGAAGGACAAATTTACAAGGTTAAAAATGTCGAGTTCAAGTAGGCCTACAGTGAGTACCATTAGAGAACTCAAAAACTAAAAAACATAATTTGACTTGGAATTCAGCGAGAAGGGAGAAGGGATTGGCGAGGGTTGTTGGTGGATGAGATCTAATCTCGATCAGAGAGAGAGAGAGAGAGAGAGAGAGAGAGACAGACAGACAGACAGACAGACAGACAGACAGACAGACAGACAGACAGACAGAGACAGAGACAGAGACAGAGACAGAGACAGAGACAGAGACAGAGACAGAGACAGAGAGACAGAGAGAGAGAGAGAGAGAGAGAGAGAGAGAGAGAGAGAGAGAGAGAGAGAGAGAGAGAGAGAGAGAGAGAGAGAGAGAGAGAGAGAGAGAGAGAGAGAGAGAGAGAGAGAGAGAGAGAGAGAGAGAGAGAGAGAGAGAGAGAGAGGCTGTCTGGATTCTCTCCAGCGAGCTCTTTCCGCCTGGAAATGATCAGCGATTAGCCAGAGACTAGTTCCATTTGGATTAAGCTTTAATATCGCTCCGCCAACGCTAGGCACCATCCGAGTGTTCAATGTGTCCACTAAATGGTCTGTGATTGCTTTTTTCTTTCTAAAATATGATTTATTCTGAGTGGTTGGACCGACGGACGGACGGATGGATGGACGCATAGTTGGATGGATTAACCGAAATACGGACAGATTACTGGATGTACGAATAGACAAATGTATGGACAATCTGAGGGATGATTGGATGAGCTATAAAGCTTTAGAAATAGACAAGGCAAAGTATGGAAATCTGTCGTATAGTCAGTGTGTATATCAACTGATAGATTGGTTAGATTGGTTACACTTGAACTGAGGAATATTTTCGTTGTCAAAACGTTAAATTTCGCCTTCTATATCGTAATGACAATCGTAAACTCCAAATTACTAAAGCGTTACTCGATCGAAAGCTAAGCGCAGGACACAAGCGCTGGGTTGATGGCAGCGATGGGCACTAAACTACTTTTTAAAGTTGAACTAAAACTATTTTTCAGTTAAAAAATAGTTTAGCTAAAGTTGTCAACTGATTTTGGAAATGAGTTAACTAAACTAAAAAAAGTAGTTAAACTTCGTCCAACTTTTTCCATCTGTTTACGACAAACATTTTCACAATAACAGAGGTTAAGTGAACTGTAATAGGCCTAATGCAGAGCGTCAATGACAATTTTACCTTCAACTATGCAATGTGTGCTGTTCTAGCATACAATTACAGGCGTACTGTAAGTAGTACATGAATTTGAAAACACAGGCGGTTAATGCTAAAACCATGCAGTTTTAATCAATAAGTTTCGCCCACTTTCGCGTTGAGTTGTTGACCGTGTTCAATGTTTATTGCGGAAAACAGTTGCGCTTTGCTGATTTTTTAGTTAAACTTTTTAGTTAGCAACTAAAAACTTTTAGTTAAACTATGGTTTTAACTAAACTATTTTTAGTCAAACTTCATCCTTAACTAAAATTTTGTAGTTAAACTAAAAGTTAGAAACTTTTTAGTTAACTATTGTCCATCTCTGGTTGATGGATGAATGGCTGAGCTGTATACTGGTGAGCGTCTGCGAAAAACAGCAATACTGTATGCCGCGTCTGCGCGTGAATGTCTTGCTTTTAATTCATGAAAAGACGTCCTACACAACACACACACAAACACACACACACACACATCTAAGTTTCGTTTTAGAGTAGGCTACTTACGAAGAATAGGTCTTTAGGCTATATCTATATACTTTTGCGAGCAGTCCTATATATAATGTTGCTTATTTGTATATATATGTAGCAAACAAATATGGACAGTCGATCTCCTTCATGGCGAACTCAACAGAACAGTATGGCATCAAATTGTGGACGCGTTAACTCTGCGAGATCCTTGTTATGAATACGTTTAGTTGAGCTTCGTATTGGTGTATTTATGGGAAGCAGAACTATTCAATATGTCTGTGATTAGCACGTTGAACATGGATTGCAGTGCAAGCGTAAAATGAAACCTATCTTAGGATCTGCGTCTTTTCTGCCGTTTTTTGTAATCGTAAGATTGAAAGAACCACAAACGGAGGTAGAAAAGTGACGCCCAGGATCAAATGACCGGATTCTATTTATAAAATCATGAGCAACAGATTTTTTTATAGCGCCTCATTCAGTCCCAACTTTTTAGTATAACTATTCATTGCTTGAGTAAGTGGATCAGGTGAATGCAATTGAGATCGATGCAATCAGCCAGATATCAAATGGAGATGAGTTTCCGCGAAGAAACACGTCCATGGTTGCTCACATTTATTAGAAGTCATAAGCTTATCATTTATATGTAGAGAGATGCCTTACTATATATATATATATATTTATATATATATATATACATAGCCTATGTATATATACATAGCCTATGTATATATACATAGCCTATGCATATATATATACATAGCCTATATATACATATATACATAGCCTATGTATATATATGTATATATGTATATATAATTATATATACAATGAGTATGTAGCCTATACATATTTTATATGTAAGCTTACAAGTAATATGTACAAATTTGATACGTGATTCACAGACATTTTGCCAGATTTAGAGGCAATGATTTCTCGTTTTCTCTCGCTTTTTACATTTGTGAAATTGATGCCTGGAAAAAGCAGACATTTATGTGTCATGAAAACTTGAGAACATTGTCTGGTCTTAAACAACATCAACCGAGGTCTACAGCAGGGCGTTTGTCAGGGTACCCTGAAGTCCGCAATAATAGCACCATGCATCGTCAGAAAACAATACATAGGCCTAGACGTTTCCTTGAAGGCATAGCTGAAAGTTACATAGAGCGCTATATACAGTGGCGTCTACCCCCGCCCCCACGTGGAATGAGAGGGCAAACCTCCCACTCTGGTGGAATTATATAAAAGAGGCTCAGAAGTCACCCAGAACTGTAAATTAATTTATTATTTACATCATACATGGGCCATAGCAACAGTTACTAAAAGCTAAAAACTGAAATAAGAAGTTATTATGCTAATAAAATATGTTCAATAAAATCGTGTTCTGACCAGTAACGTTAACCTCCCACTTCTGGCAACCGTGGGAGATCGTTCTCCCAACCCCTACCCATTGGTATATGCCACTGGCTATATCGCTGGAATAAATTAACTAATTAATTAATGAGTTATTGCCACATCAGCCCCTAATATCAACAGACATTGATTTGAACCTGTCTTCATTCTGAGCATTTTTTCTGCTCTGTAGTCAACATCACGGTCCCTGAATAGATTCCTTTTTCCCGCAGTCGCTTCAGCAGCCTCAGTATCACTAGCATCTCAGAATGAGCGCAGAGCACTCGCTGTCTCCATCGAAATCAATCTGTTCCTTTGATGCAGCTCTTATTCATTTTGCTCTGCATCTCTCATTGGTCCACCAGTCTTCAATCGCTCGCTCCTTATCCGACCGTTTGCCCTCTACTGCAGAGAACCCAATCCCGGCAGAAATGCCTTGCCTTATTAGCGCTGCTGAGCTCGGACAAAGACGGCGTTCTAACAGATGGCATGCCAATCTGTCGTCTGTCTTGCGGGGTTTTTTTGGCGCTCCTGTTCAATTCATCCTGTCTTCGCTGCTCCTGATCAAGACAAAGTGTTTTGTCCTAGAGTTACACGCACGGAATAGTCGCCCTTCATCTGTTTTCAGCAGATATGCGTATACGTAGAACTATATATATATATATATATATATACATATATATATTGTCAACCCAATCCTTCCGTTGACAATCCTTCTGATTAAATCCTTGTTCTCTTTCTACTTAACGCCTATTTAACGTTCACCTTTTGAACACTAATTCTACGTATAAGTATAACCTGAATTAATCAGCAACACAGTTTAATATCTTTTAGTTTAATAAGAAACAAACAGACAGAACTCAATTCGATTACAACTCAACTAGTCAGCCACACTACTACAGCGAACATACAAATTCAAACTTCTCTAGTCAGCATAATTCTTCGCGCCTCTTGACACACCTGTCTTCTGTGCGCCTAAGCGAACTCTAATAATATACATATAGCGCGCCGCTGCCGATGTCGGCCGGCCGCGCGTGTCACTAAGACTAAACGTTATACATCTATCATATATACATATACACGTGAAACTAAAGTAAACGCACTAAATATATACGCACTGCAAGACTGTACACAAAACTCAGTACAAAACTCAGTTCACATTACCTCCTTCCTTTTTCTGGAATTGAGCAAATTAAATTTCAAAATTTGCGAAATTACCAAAATACATGAAACATATATATATATCTAACTAATTAATGAACAGTCTTACGATTACTTATAACCTTGACAAACAATCAGCAATAACATTCAATCTGCCCTTCTTGTACTTCACCTCAACATCAAAAGTTTGTAAGGCTAACGCCCAACGCACAAGTTTAGCAGACTTAGACATTGACTCAGTCAAATATGTAAGAGGATTGTGATCAGTAAAAATGAAAATTTTTGATCCAATTATAATTTCTTTTAACTTGTTTAAAGCCCAAACAATAGCATAGGCTTCCTTTTCCACAGTAGCCCATCTCTTCTGGGTATCAGTTAATTTCTGACTGATAAATGACACAGGGCGTTCTATTCCCTTGTCGTCCATCTGTGTTAAAACAGCACCGACTGCAAAGTCACTACTATCGCAGTACAAATTGAATGGTTTTCCCACTTCAAAAACATATAACACTACTTTGGATCGCACAGCCTCTTTAAGTAAATCAAATGCTTGCTGATGTTCAACAGTCCAATCAATCTTATCAGAAACACGTTTACTAGTTAAATCAGATAAAGGTTTCGCAATCTGTGCAAAGTCCTTAATAAACTGTCTGTAATAATTAAAAAATCCAAGCAGTTGCTTAACTTGCTTCTTAGTTTCTGGGATCTTCAAATTAGTCAAACTTTCAATTCTGTCTGGATTCATCTTTATCTTACCAGACCCAACCACATGACCGATAAACCTTACCTCACTCTTACCAAATATGCATTTTTTCAAATTCAAAGTAACGTTATGCAATCTCATTTGCATCAAAAATGCATCTAGATGCTGCAAGTGAACTTTCCAACTGTCAGAATGCACAGCAATGTCATCAACATACGGTTCTGCAAAGTCACTTATAGGCTGTAAAACTAAATTTATCGCCTTAACAAAAGTTCGGCCTGAATTTATCATTCCAAAAGGAACACGAGTAAATTCATACAGTCCATTATGTGTTACAAAAGCTGTCTTCCATTGATCAGATTGTTTTACAGGACAAGTCCAATAAGCACTTCGACAGTCCAAAATAGAAATCACATTAGACTTTCCAACTTTGTTCAAAACGTCTCTGACAATCGGCATAGGATATTTACAATCCACTGTGAATGAGTTAATGTATCTGTAGTCACAGGCAAGTCTCAAAGATCCGTCTTTCTTTTTAACAATAACCAAAGGGCTTGCCATTCTGCTCGATGATGGTTTAATAATGTTTGTTTTTAACATTTCTTTGATCTGACGTTCCACTTCTGATCGATAAATCAAAGGAATTCGATATGCTGCAAATTCCTTTTCACGAAATCCTGGTTTTAGTTCAATTTCATGTTCAACCAATGTACATAATCCGGGTTTTTCTGAAAATCTGTCACAGTATTTGTTCAAAACGTTCAACAACTGTTCTTGCTGAGTTACTGTCAAATGGCTAATTTGTTCAGGATCGAGGTTAAGTGAATTCTTGTCATCTTGAACCTCATTCCTCATTGGTAATTCAACCACTGAACCAAAATCTTCATCTTCTTCAACGATTAGACCACAACTTAATGCTCGAGTAACATATTTTCTGATCTTGTTGGCGTGAATTATTTTTCGACCATTTTCACCCATATCGACTAAATAAGAGTACTTTGATCTTCGATGTATGATCGTACATGGACCATGCCATCGAGAAATAAGTTTGTTCGTTGACGTTGGATACAAAACTATGACTTTCTCACCAGCTTCAAATTCTTTGTGCTTTGCTCTCTTGTTATACTGATTCGTGTATTGTAATTGCTTTTCTCGAGAGTAAGATTCTGCAAACAATAATGCTTTCTCCATATTTTCTTTGAGTTCTTTCAAATACTTTTCTGGTTTAACTCCAACATGAGGGGGTAAGTTTATTTCTCTAGTCCAACTCTCTTTTAATATTGCCAATGGTCCTCTCGGAATTTTCCCATAGACAAGCATATATGGTGATACTCCAGTAGTTGCATTCGGCACTTCTCGTAATGCCCACACTGTGAAAGGAATTATCTTGTGCCATTTCCTCGGGTTGTCTATTATCACATGATGGATCATCTTTTTAAATGTCTGATTCCATCTCTCTACTAATCCAGCAGCCTCTGGGTGTCCTGGTGTGTCGAATCTTGGACTACAGCCCATTAAATTGAGAAATTCTCTTGTCAAACTGGCTGTGAAGTTCGTTCCTTGGTCACTTGTAATCACTGACGGTACACCAACGTTCATGAACAGTTCCGTCAACGCTTCACACACAGCCTTCGCTGTCAGCGATTTCAATAAAAAGATTGTAGGCCATCTGGTGCACGAGTCCACAATGCATAAACAATACTTGTGACCTGCAGCAGATACTGGATCGATCGGGCCAACGAGGTCCATCGTCATTCTCCTGAAGGCGACCTCTTCTCTTGAGACCGGAGTGATAGGTACTCTATCCATCACCAGACTCCTTGCCTTTAGTTGACACTTCTCGCAAGACTTACAAAATTTCACAATGTCTCTTCTCATCTTTGGCCATACAAAAGATAATTTTATTCGTTCTCTTGTTTTCTCTTCTCCTAGATGTCCTCCAAATACCGATTCATGCGCCAATTTCATCACTTTTATTCGTCTCTCTTTTGGTAACACTAGTTGATATATCGTCTGGTCTAATATCTGATATTTCTTATGCAATAAACCGTTGATCACACAGAATTCAGATTCTTTCTCTTGTGCTAACTTCCACCACGGCTTCAACGATTCATCCTTTCTCTGTTGCTCTTCGAACTTCTTCGAATCGGCAATCTGCACTTTTTGTTCCTCATCCATCTCTTCATCTCTATACAAGTCTCCTATCCCCACATCACATTCATTGTCTTCTTCAGTTTCATTTAATGTGCCATTCTCGCATGCAGCCATCTCTTGCTCGTTCATCTCTGTTATTACACCATCTCGCGATAAGCTTCGTTGCTCATTACTTTCGTTTTCCTCATCACTTGAACTTTCAGTTTCACTCTTCTCATCAACATCTACCATTTCCTGTTTCCGACTCTGCGCTCTCGTCATTACATTTGCTCGTACACTCACATCTCCTTGTATCGTTTTGACCTTCATCTGTGGTACGGCTTTTAATTCGGCAATTATCTCTGGATGCAACAAGAATCTTTCTGTACTGCCCATCTTTGCAATACTAGCACACATCAAGGTGACATAAGGTGTAAGTGAATACTGGATTTTACGCGGAAATCCCTCTTCTTCCACGTCACTACCACACAATCTAACATCCACTTTCACTAACTTCGCAGGAATGGCATCTCCTGCCACACATTGCAAGTTCACTTTTCCAATTTGTTCTACCTTCATGCCTTCCAGTAATTCTTCACTAATCACCGGAATCTCTGCACCCGAGTCGCTCAGTGCTTTGACTTTCACTGGCTCTTTACCGTCTACTGCACGAATTTCAACCTCGACATATTGCAAGAACGATTTCTTCAATATTCGACTGTCATCTTTTCCTATGACTTCTCTCTGAATTTCAGCATCCAATAGAATTTCTTTTTGAATACCACATTTCATTACTGACTTTACTTCAGTCTCTTGGTTTTCTTGACCCGTGGTTTGATTATCTGTATCACTAACCACTTGAATCAAATTCACCCTTGTGTGTTCTTGATTTCTGCTAGAACTAGCTGCTGCCACTGGAACTGGACAAAATTTAACCAAATGTTTGTCTGAACCACAGTTGTGACAACGCTTCACAACTGTATGGTATGGTTGTGAAATACCTCGTTGTTCATTTCCTTCATATCTCTTATACTGCGTAAACGATGTGTTGCCTTCCCTCTTGGCAAACGGCGCTGACGATTTGTTAAATCCCTGACGACCAAACGTCACTTCTCTGGTCTCATTGGGTACAGGGACACTAGCCTTGACTTCTTTACCCTTGAACTGACTCCCTGTTTCTGGATTACTTTTCCACTTTCCACTCTGGCTTTGGTTTACGGAACGTTGAGAAGGATAACTGTTTATATTTGGAAATGCAAACCCAATTCGATTGTTTACATGAATGTCTGCTAGGTCTGCCACTGCACTAGCTTGGAGACAGTCAGTTCCTTCCTTCGACAATACAAACTGTAGTGGACCTGGCGGTAAACATTCTTTCAGCTTATCCGCTACCAGCAAATCAAAGAGCGTATCATACTCTCTGTTCACGTTTCGACTTCTCACGTAATAGTTTAGCAAGTTCTTCAGTCTTGCCGTAAACATCGTATAAGTCTCTTCTGTCGTCTTCTTAGCATCCACAAATCTGGCTCTGTATTCTCTCGAGGTTAATTTAAATTCTTTTAATAAGTGCTGCTTGACTCTATCATAATTGTCTAGATCATCGTATGACAATCTATTCAGAACGGTTCGAGCTTTCGGCGTCATCAATGGTAGTAATAATTTCACCCAAAACGGCTTCTCCACAGCAAAACTGCGAAATGCGTTCTCGACTGTTTCAAAATATAATGGCACCTCCATCATATCAGTTGGCATTTGAGGCAATACATGCTTCATTGCATCACCTATTTTCTTAATTTTTGACACCAAAGTTTCACTTTCTTGCTGTTTCCTTCTTTCTGCTTCCCGTTCTTCTCTCATTTGCGTTTCTTTCAATGTCAATTTTGATTTCTCCAGTTTCAGACGTTCTTGTCTTTCTGCCTCTGCCTTTTCCAAACTTTCTTTTTGAAATTTGAGTTCTTCTTGTCTGATCTGTTCTGCACGTTCCAACTCTAACGTTCGCGCTTTTTCTTTTTCTTCTTCACGCATTCTCTTTGCTTCAAGCTGTTGCTGACGAACCTCTTCATCACTTTTTCTAGCTCTTTCAAATTCAATCATCTGCTCCAGTCTTCTTCTTTCAGCATCTTCTCTATCTCTTTTCAACTGTTCTAATTGAATCTCAAACTGATGCTTTTGCAATTCAAGTTCTGCCTTACGCACTTGTTCTGCTTTATCTTCTCTCTCTCTCTGCAGGCGCAATTCCTCTTGCCTTACAAGTTCTGCTTTCTCTTCTTTCTCTCGCTGCAAGCGCAATTCTTCTTGCCTTACAAGTTCCGCTTTCTCTTCTTTCTCTCGCTGCAAGCGCAACTCGTCTTGTCTTACACGTTCTGCTTCTTGTCTCAGCTCTTTCTCTTCTTGTCTCCGTTTCTCCTCCCTTTCTTTCTCTTCCTGTCTCCGTTTCTCCTCTCTATCTTTCTCTTCCTGTCTCCGTTTCTCCTCTCTATCTTTCTCTTCTTGTCTCCGTTTCTCCTCTCTATCTTTCTCTTCTTGTCTCGTCATCATCATCCACTGCATCAACATCTCCATAGACATAGGCGCAGGAGGTTTTTCAATAGCCTTTTCTACGGCACCGCCAACGGCACCTTCTTCTTCGACTTCTTCTTTAACCCACACATCGGCGAGTTCCTGCATCATGTCACCACGTGACATACCTTCTAATTGTTCTTCTTTAAAACCGGCTTTCAACAAACGCTGTTTTAGCCTTTCCGTAGACATCTTCTTAATATCTGCTTGTCTTTCAGCACTTAGTTTCTCCATCTTACTTGTTTACTTTGGTGATTTCTCTTTTCAAAGAAGTCACGGTTTTTCTTGGTGTGTGAATCGATAAACAAACGGGATTTCTTTTATATTTGTTCGTGGAAAACAACGAAATTTTTATACCGTTTTCTCGTGTTCCACCGTCGATGATATCGTAAATTCGTCACACAGTAACAACGCGTAGATTCTTCTAACACCGTTGTAAATTCTTTTATCACCGTCGTAGATTCTTCTATCCGCCGAAGGAGGTGATAACGTGAATTTTAATCCACCGTGAGTTTATATCCACCGTGAGTAATTATTCCACCGTGAGTATTTATTCCACCGTGAGTATTTATCCACCGTGAGTATTTATCCACACCGACGCTGTTCCACCGTGAGTTTTTATCCACCGTGAGTATTTATCCCACCGCTGCCACCAATAATGTCAACCCAATCCTTCCGTTGACAATCCTTCTGATTAAATCCTTGTTCTCTTTCTACTTAACGCCTATTTAACGTTCACCTTTTGAACACTAATTCTACGTATAAGTATAACCTGAATTAATCAGCAACACAGTTTAATATCTTTTAGTTTAATAAGAAACAAACAGACAGAACTCAATTCGATTACAACTCAACTAGTCAGCCACACTACTACAGCGAACATACAAATTCAAACTTCTCTAGTCAGCATAATTCTTCGCGCCTCTTGACACACCTGTCTTCTGTGCGCCTAAGCGAACTCTAATAATATACATATAGCGCGCCGCTGCCGATGTCGGCCGGCCGCGCGTGTCACTAAGACTAAACGTTATACATCTATCATATATACATATACACGTGAAACTAAAGTAAACGCACTAAATATATACGCACTGCAAGACTGTACACAAAACTCAGTTCACATATATATATATATATATATATATATATATATATATATATATATATATATAGTTCATCATATATATATAAACATATATATTTGCGCGATAATCACATTTAGTTACCATCAGGTGGGCTATCAATATAAATTTATATACGAGTATGTATGTATGTATGTATGTATGTATGTATGTATGTATATATGCATGTATGTATGTATGTATGTATGTATGTATGTATGTATGTATGTATGTATGTATGTATGTATGTATGTATGTATGTATGTATGTATGTATATATGCATGTATGTATGTATGTATGTATATATGCATGTATGTATGTATGTATGTATGTATGTATGTGTGTATCTGGACTTTTATAAAGCGCGTTTTTGAAGCCCCAAAAGCGCTCTAAGCGCGTCTTTCATCAACAACTTCTGGGCTTTCAGTGGACTGATTTTCTGACGAGAACAGAGCCTCGTCTTGGTGTGCCTTAGTGCATTAGCTGCTCAATAGGTGTCTGTCGGTCGAAATCCCGTTCTTCCAATGCGCTGCCTTCGCACATCGGTTTGCTGCATCGGCGCTCTAACAACCAGCTTCTGGTTTCAGTCGTTCATGGCTCAACATTACTTTTATGCGGCTTGTTTTTGTCTCTTTTAGAGACGGTTTCGGATCCTTTAAAACGAGACAGTTGGAATGTCGCGTTTCCCGGAAGCGATTAGAACCAGTATAATTACCCGCCTGTTACATCTGGCCTTGGCGCTCTATAAATGCCTCGTCAGCCGAGCCAATATCCCTGGGGCTTGGACAATATCCCTTTGATAGTTGACTCGTAAACCCCTTATGGATTATTAGATTCGCGCGTCGGGCTGCACGAGCGCTTCTAACGACACCTTTCTCCATCCGATGACATGGTCACCATCAGATGAACCAATCGCCGCGTGGAATAAAACTCTGCCGCTGAATCATCCAGGAAACAGCGATAGGAAGCGAGGCCGATGTGACGGATGCCATAATCAGCTTTCCGGTGCTCGCGTGTGCGCGCAGTTTCACCGCCTGCCGCAGAATCCGTGCTAGAGCCGGTCGAACTTATTCTCAATCCACCGGCCCATCTGAATCGTACAGCATCTGGAGAATCCGTCTGCTGCTGCTGCTGTGATTGAAAGCTAGCACGTGCTAGAGGCTACGCGTCTGTGATTCAATGACGTGATGAAAGCTTAGCCAATTACAAAGGTCCTAACCGTTGAAGTGACGAGTTTTTCAACAGCGGATTCGCTCTTCGCTGAAACAGGTGATTGTTGTTGCTACCTGTTATTGACTGTAGGTAAGTAAAGCGTTAACATTCTTTACCACCTCTGCGTTTTAGGACTTAATAATGTGACGCCTATGAAGTTGAACACCCATATGTTAAGCGTACACGCATAGAGCAGGTGTTTACGCATGCATACAACTGCGATTTACCCCCATTGAATATCTAATACGCGGCGTACTCGTGATCGTAATCGTAATCTCCAATTTTCTAAACCGCCACTGTAAAGCCAAGCGCAGAGCACCAGCTTATTCACGAGCACTGCGTCGTATTCGAATGGTTGTCCAGAGATCGATGTCCGCTGATGGTCCGAGTCGGGTTGCCAGAGAGACCAGGGAGAGGCAGAGCAGCTGTTACGGAGGGTTTCGTTGAGGACGAGAAAGCTTGGAAGGCAGAGCTTGGAAGGCAGTACTTAATGTGGGTGTTGCGACGCACGGAAAATGTATTGTATCCGTAGTTTTATAATAACAATAATAATAATAATAATAATAATAATAATAATAATAATAATAATAATAATAATAATAATAATAATAGTAATAATAATAATAATAATAATAATAATAATAATAATAATAATAATAATAATAATAACAGCGTTTTAACGCAGTGGCTTTTGGGAGCACTTTTGCCGGCCGAGAAATAGACGAATAGGGCCATTCCGGACACTTTAAAAAAAAAATAAAATAAAAAAAATAAAATAATAATAATAATAATAATAATAATAATAATAATAATAATAATAATAATAATAATAATAATCGTGTTTAGTGACGAGCACACTGACAAACCGCAGTAAGTTACATTGAAACAATTGAAACATCACGGTACAGTTATCAAGATCTTAAATAACACGCGTCATAAGAAAATCAATTTCTGTTTTAATATCTTCAAACTTCACTGATTGTTTGAAAGTTGCAAATAACAGATTGCGTCAGAGAAGCTGCCACTTAGAATTCAATTGAGCTTGTTTTAACCAATTATGTACAGTGAAACGCAAATTAGCAATTTAGTAGGCCCTACTTAAAGGCCTACTAATACAACGCAGCTTTTGTTATGTTGACGCAAGTGATGCAACTAATACTAAAAGATGTCTGCAGTTTATATATAGACGCAAATGATACGACTTCGCCTTTACAACAGGCAATTCATTGTTCACTTTCATTAATTCATTCTAGAAATAGAACGATTGGCGCATTTCTAAAACACTTGAACTCCTTTAATTAGCTCGCACATTCAATATGGTTTTCCGTTGCATAAACTGCTATTCAGTTCATGGAGGAACTTGTTGTAGGCTAATTGTTAAGCCTTTCAAAGAAAATATTATGTCCAGAGTTTCTGAAATGTATGCACACAGTAAAAGGACAAACTTCCAGTTAATTACGTTTAAATCAAATTTATTTTGTGTGCTGATTTTTCCGTCTGTTTTGAGACTGCCTCGTTCCGCTGTCTTAAAACCTCTTTCTATTCACTGGGTCTTTCGCACTGGGAGCGCCTCTGATTAGCGAATACTGTGAGAGGCGCTTTATAAATGTTTAGATACAATACAATACAATACAATACAATACAGTGAAGACTTAATTACACAAATAGCATTACAATTTGAAACTTTAAGTATCTAATATAAATTCTAATTGAAAGTTTCGCTTCTTTTTAAGCAGCGAAAATCTGACTTAGGTTTTTGATATGTTACTCGGTATCTATGCGCTACTGATGTGGTTTTCCTTTAAGTTGCGCTTTACAAATACTCATTTATGTTAAGTTATGCTATGTATGCTATGTTAAGTATGTTATGTTATGCATGCGTGTTATGTATGTTATGTTATGTTTGTTATGTTATGTATTGTTATGTGTGTGTTATTTCATGTATGTTATGTTGTGTGTGCTATGTTATGTATGTTATGTTATTGTGTGTGTGCTCTGTTATGTGTGTTCTGTTATATATGTTCTGTGTATGTTATGTTATGTATGCTATGTTATGTGTGTTATCTTAATTGTTATTTTATGTTATGTTATGGTATGCTATGTGTGTGTGTTATGTATGTTATGTTATGTGTTATGTATGTTATGTCATGTCATGTATGTTATGTTATGTTATGTATGTGTTAAGTATATGGGTTATGCGTTAGTCTTTCATTTCTACGTAAGGACTTTGAACCTGCGTATACGCTAATCGACGATCACAGTTAATTAATCTATTAGCTTTTACTTCGCTTAATGATATGGCGTAAGCCGATCCAAAACTTAATGAATTGTCGTATAGCTGCAGGCTACCATGCAGAGTTAGGACTTGGTTAAATCCTGGGTAATATAAAGGAGTATTAGCCTATCGAAGTTATACAAAGTCGTTCTAATTACACAATCGCGCATTTGTCAGATACTTAAAAGGCGCTATATGCAGACAGAAGTGTTGTCCGAACTCCTTGACCTTACGGTGAACCTGCAAGTCGGAATTCTTCCAGGTCATCGCGATTGATTATGGTCAAGCACCTGTTATCTCATCTTGCATTCTTTGACCTGTATACCTCTGGACTTGCTAACCTTCAGCGTTATATATGAAACGCGGTTGCTCTGGGAAATTGCAGCCTGCAGCTATTGTATGATGTAGGCCTCCTGCAGACCAGAATCAATTTCTTAGGTTTGTTTACGAGTCGATTATGTTACCAAAATTAGACTATTTCAGGACGATAGCGAGTGTTTGATTTCTCCACAGATGTCGCTATTAGAAAGATTACGTTCATATGTTTAATGGAAAAATACTTCGCGTCGTATAATTCCATTGAAAACATCAGTGTATTTTCTCC
This sequence comes from Allolobophora icterica, assembly GCA_963556255.1. NCBI lineage: Eukaryota > Metazoa > Annelida > Clitellata > Crassiclitellata > Lumbricidae > Allolobophora > Allolobophora icterica. The sequence goes on along the minus strand of OY744610.1, from coordinate 44,282,673 downwards.
TAAATACACGTGTCCTTGCCTAGGCCGCTTCTATAAACCCAGTGCGCATTTGAAAAGGATCATAATAAAAGATTGACTATCAAGGGTAAATAAACTAAGAGAACAGGGTTTTATAGGACGTCGCTTATACGTCATTTTGAGCGATAGCAGAAATTGACTAGAGGAAAAGAAATGAGTAGTCCTTTAAGCTAGCCCTGATGCAGCCATGGGTATGAAGTGTCAGCGACTTCATTTTCTTAGCCACGGCATACGAGGGCGGGTTGCCAGTCTTCTTCCTCACCGTCTCATCTTCCCACCGACAGTGTACGGTCAGTGTACTCAGTATACCTAAGTTGGCTATAGGGGGAGCATGGATTTGAACCCCCGACCTCTCGATTGACAGTCCAGCATGCTAACCACTACACTATCGAGCACCCCCGTAAATTGACTAGACTCTGCACGAATACATAACTATCACCCCACGTATTAGACCCCATATACATGTGACAATTACTCGAGACTAGAGCGCCGCGCCGCAGCCGCCGACATTTCGTGGATGCCGCCGCCGCCGCCGCCGACGATTGCGAGCCGCCGATGCCAGTCCGATGTGTTTAATTGTCATTGTTGCAGTTTTACATGTTTTGCGTGATTTCGTGATAAATTGTTACGTTAGTGCGATAATAAAAGTGGGCATCTTGTACTTGCTTACTTCTTTTTATTTTTTGGGTCTCTTTGCGAAACTTGATCGGCAACACGAATTGGTTACGTCCCCAATTCGTGTTCAATCACAGCACACATAAGTCCACTTGCATGCTGATGATTGTGAAATGGGATGTGCTAGTTGACAAGAAAGAATAAACAGACGGACTAAAATAACCATAAACAAAATGTAAAACAATTTTCTCTTTTGCCGTAAATTCATCGAAAAATTAACAGGGTTGAGGCCACTCGGCCATTCGATCACTATAGGAAAACGTGCATATTTACATTTCACTTCTAGTCTTGATAGCAGCCTCCCTGACATTGTCATCCGGCATCTGCCATGTGACGTGTAGGCCAGTACTGTATCAGTGCATGTGCAAGTGTATTCATGCAATATGCAAATGCACGTTGCTTCATATGATTACCATTTGTCAATACCTATAGAGATGTGCACTGTCCAGTGTGCTTAAGGATGTTCATGTTTGTAAAGCAAATGTCTGTAGGTGCCTTCTCTCTCAGTCCCTATGTGTGTATAGTTGAGCTTCATGGAGTGGCTTTAGTGAACTTGGCCCTCTTTGACTGGACACACGACAAACGACTGTTCAACTCTCACAGTGGCTCATGCTTATCAAGTATTCTGACTAGGGCAAGCCGCCCATCGCCGGTCCGACGCCGATATTTCGTGGGACCCGCCTCCGCCGCCGATTTTGTTGGTTGGCGCGTCGCCGCCGCCGGCCTAAAATGACCGGCGCCGACGCCGACGCTGTCAAGTCGGCGTAGGGCTCTACTCGAGACTGCATAGACAGTAACACGGGACAATCGTACCAACTAAAGATCGTTTATTGTCCGTGGAAATCAAATGGTCTGTTTATACGCTGCTTGTATTGACGTCGCAAATTCTAAAACGGTGCCATACAGCGTAGTAGCTTTCATAAGACCAAAACACCTGCAGTTGTTTGTATACATTCTGCTACACCGTACACATATTCTATGCATAACATACACTGTTTATAGTGCCATGCATTTGTATATATCCTACATCTAGACCTGTATGCATGCGGTTAGGTCTGTGTTTTATTGCACTAGTGGTTTGTAAGGTATTAAAGGCGCTATAATAATTGTCTATATTACTGACTACATAATTAAATAGGACCGAACGCTATTGACTGACTGCTTCATGTCAATGGGGCTAACTGTATCATTAATGTAACAGATAGAGTCAATTAGATGCCTGGAAGTGGACATACACATGGATTATGGCACGGATTAGATGTTGACTAGATTACGGCTTGGCTTTGGTCCGTCATGGGTTGATGCCTAGTGCATTTTACACCGGCACGGCACTATAGAATTTGATACTACTACTACTACTACTACTACTACTACTACTACTACTACTACTACTGCTGCTGCTGCTTCTGCTGCTGCTGCTGCTGCTGCTGCTGCTGCTGCTGCTGCTACTACTACTACTACTAATTAAAATAATAATAATAATATTAATAATAATAATAATAATAAATAATAATAATAATAATAATAAATAATAATAATAATAATAAATAATAATAATAATAATAATAATAATAATAATAATAATAATAATAATAATAATAATAATAATAATAATAATAATAATAATAATAATAATAATAATAATAATAATAATAATAATAATAATAATAATAATAGAGGAAGATGTAAGAGTCCGGATTTTCGTCTAACCTAATCCTGTCATCTGAAGATGTAAACCGAAGATTTTCAGCAGACAGATGAATGTTAGGAAGTTATCTTAACGTTTAGATGACCTTATTCCATTGTTTGTTTTGGTCGGCCTCTAATTATGTACACACTGGGCTGTTATATTTGGTCTGACACGTACTGTACATGTACAGTTTTTATAACGACTCTTTTAACCCTTCCGAAGGTGTGCTGTGTGTGTGTGTGTGTGTGTGTTTGTAGGTGTGTGTAGGTGTGTGTTTGTGTTTGTAGGTGTGTGTAGGTGTGTGTTTGTGTAGGTGTGTGTATGTGTGTGTGTGTGTGTGTGTGTGTGTGTGTGTGTGTGTGTGTGTGTGTGTGTGTGTGTGTGTGTGTGTGTGTGTGTGTGTGTGTGTGTGTGTGTGTGTGTGTGTGTGTGTGTGTGTGTGTGTGTGTGTGTGTGTGTGTGTGTGTGTGTGTGTGTGTGTGTGTGTGTGTGTGTGTGTGTGTGTGTGTGTGTGTGTGTGTTTGTATGTGTGTGTGTGCGTGTGCGTGTGTATTATCTGGCTAGTTATATTGCGTTCCAACGAGGTGACATAAAAATAAGTGTGTATGTCGTTAGTCATCAGATGAATTATTTAGAGGCTTCCTGAACATCTATAGCAAGTGCAGCTTTAAAAGCTCTAAAAGTGACCACTCGCTCGTAAGAAGCGCGATAGTTCTTCGCAACGTTCTTATATCAAGACTCTGGTTTCGTTCGACTGTATATATATATATATATATATATATATATATATATATATATATATATATATACCCGGGGAGTAACGTTATGACGTATTACATGACGCAACAGGATTTATGCTCCGTTGATGCGAATAATAAGCTTAATTCAGGATTAGTTCGGAACAGGATGACACAGTGCTTCTGCCTGACCCAAAGACCTACTAGTCCTGAAGTTTCCTATGTGCCATGATGTATTAAAATCAGTCGACGCTATCTCTGCATGCGGCAGGTATTGTATGACGCTGCTATTTTAACACGACGATTTATTCACGAGGCTTAATGTTTGTTTTGTTCTCAGCATGTTTTTTGCCGGCTAAGATTTCCACTTCCCGCTTCCGAAATACACGACGCTTCTCTTGGTCTATACATTGATTGCATATTTGCGCAATTTTTATCCTTCTACATCGATGACACATTTAATTATACCGACGGAAAAAAACTATAGGATTCAGAAAGAGGATAACATTTGCCAAACCCTGACATCATTTTTGAAGAACGGTAGCCGATTGGCTAAAGCGCTGGCCTTGGAAAGCGGAGAATACGGGTTCGAAGAACCTTGAGCAAGTTCTTGACTTACAATTGCTCAGCGCCATACGTTGATGCTTAGTCATTACGCTTATTAAATATGTTTTAAAAATTATCATTTCGAAGCAACTTCAAATCCTGGATTCTCACTCGATCCTCCACTGCGAAGTCTTTAACCCAAATGTATCCCACTTATTATTCTATAGCCTACTAGAGCATATAGTATGCAGACATACATATTTACATACATACACGCCTATACATACATACATAAATATATACATACATACAGATATACGTACATACATACATACATATGTACATACATACAGATATACATACATACATACATACATACATAAATACATACATACAGATATGCATACATACATACATACATACATACATACATACATACATACAGACATACAATACATACATATGTATGTATGTATGTATATAGATATACATACAGATATACATACACACACATACATACATACATACATACATACATACATACATACATACATATGTATGTATTTATACAGATATACAAACATATATACATACATACATACGTGATACATATATTATAGCATAAAAAACAAAGTACGACATGTGGAAAATGATATTCAGAGATTTATATACTATAATGCATAAATGATGTGATGAGTCTCTGTCTGTCCGTCTGTCTGTCCGTCTGTCTGTTTGTCTGTCTGTCCGTCTGTCTGTCTGTATTGGAATATTTTCTAGCGCTTGTTTATGAAGCGGCAATCGATTGAAGACGTCTGCTTAGGTGCAAGAGACTTGAATGTTTGTGTCATGAGCAGCGGAATTATGAATTGATCTTCGATGTAATTATATAAACAGATAGCAGCAGTCTATGTGTAAATAGGTCTACGTGGGCACGTATACATGTATGCTTGTATGTATGTGTATATGTATGTATGTATGTATGTATGTATGTATTTATGTATGTGCGTATGTATTTATGTATGTATGTATGTATGTATACAATGTATATATGTAGGTATGTTTGTATGTATTTCTGTATGTAGGTATGTATGTATGTATGTATGTATGTATGTATGTATGTATGTATGTATGTATGTATGTATTTGTGTATGTATGTATCAGTGATGGGGTCTCGAGACCGCGGTCTTGGTCTCGAGACCGTCTCGAGACCGAAAACATGCGGTCTTGGTCTCAGTCTTGGTCTTGAAGGTGCCGGTCTTGGTCTTGGTCTTGGTCTTGGTCTTAAAGGTGCGGTCTTGGTCTTGGTCTTGGTCTTTGGCGTCTGGTCTCGGTCATTTGCCTTTGGTCTCGACCTTGGGTGCAGAGGCGGCCTCTGACAGTTTTGTGGCTATAGGCAAGCAGCAAGGACAAAAATGCTGTCACTTACTAAAACATATATTTCCATTTAATTTCTTATTAACTAATTATATTATTTTTATTTTGCCGGAATTTTCCGCCCCTTGAGAAATGCCGCTCTAGGCAGTACCTATATCACCTATCCCTAAAGCCAGCACAGCTTGGGTGGGATCGAGAGTGGAGTGTGGAGTATTTGTTAAATGTTGTTGTCGATATTTGCTGGTCTTTGCGATCATTAGTTTTATTGCATCTCATCAACACCTGCACCTGTTGATAGGGTGTTTAGCTGTAGTGGACTCTTCATCAGACCTCACAGGGCAAGATTTGGGGACAAAACCTTGTGTGATTTAAATTAGTTCTTATAAAATGTAATAAACATTTGATTTGAATGATGGGATTATGTTACACTTAAATCGAGAATGGCGTTTACGGTACATAGGCCTTATTGGTTTTGAGGCTTAGGTCTTCGTCTTGGATCATGCGGTCTCGGTCTTGGACCATGCGGTCTTGGTCTCGGTCTCGGTCTTGAACCATGCGGTCTTGGTCTCGGTCTTGGTCTTGGACCATGCGGTCTTGATCTCGGTCTTGGTCTTGGACCATGCGGTCTTGGTCTCGGTCTTGGTCTTGGACCATGCGGTCTTGGTCTCGGTCTTGGTCTTAGGTTTTTGGTCTTGTGCACAACACTGGTATGTATGTGCACTTCCATGAATGTATATGTATATATGTATATCAATTAATTCTTTCATGTATGTATGTTCGTATGAAGCGGAATCTTACTGGTGTCTAATGCACAAGGTATCAATTGCAGGTCATTAGAAGATTACCTGCTAAGTAAGTAATTAACACTTTATTACCAGTCATTTGCTAACAGTGTATAGAAGAGTAAAACGGAAAGCACAATCGCAGTTGAAATGTAGGCCTTTGAGGAGCGACAAACCTTTGATCTCATATTTTATTCAAACCACGAAGGACAACTTGTTATAGCTTCAAAGAAGAATGACTTCCACAACTTATCTTTTATTAAACAAACTGTTCATTTAAGGTTGGCAACAAGGGGATGGGGTTAGGAACTTCGGCCAAAAGCCAGAGACGCGTTTACAGAAAATGGGGCCCCAGGCGCAAAACTTTTTGGGGGGCCCTACTGAACGTGTAGACTGAGAGTCTGAAGCTCTGCAGTGGTGTTTAGCCAATCATGTGCAAAAACCCACTAAGTTGCACTTGAGGCCGTTTTTGCGAGTGTTATTCACCCTATGATAATGATTACTTTTAGTAGCTCTTTCAAGGAATGTGGTCATTTGGTTTTATAATTGGAAAGAAATATTTTCATTCGTTTGAAGGCCCTCCGAGATTTGGGGGGCCTAGGCGCGCGCCTAGTGCGTCTACGTGTAAACGCGCCTGTGACAAAAGCGAGACTTCTACTACGCACAAAACAGCTATGTCGCGGGAACCAGCTTATTCACAGGCCCTCAGTCAAAACATAATCGATAGGCAGGTAAGGTGAGATGTAAAGGTCGAAGCGAAACGATGTCTTCGGTGGGTGATACTCTGAATATGTAGACGTGAGAAATACCCCCACCCCACTCCTTGCAAATTTAGTAGATGTCTGGTACGACGGTCCCATCGATAAATCAACTACATTTCCCGCGGTCTTCTGTATACGAGGCGTGGCGATTGTTCCTTCTCTATCGCTGGACCCACTTCGTGGAACAGTCTTCATGGTCATGTGAAGAATGTACTATCACTGGAGACATTTAAATCACGGCTGAAGGCCTGTCTTTTTAAAATATCATATGTCTTTCATGATTTTTTGTAGAGTCCTTTTATTCGGCCTCGGCTGCGCTTCAGCGCTATATAAATTGTCTTTTTTTTACCTGAAGTACATGTAATACCTCAGGATCATATGTATTATTATTATTATTATTATTATTATTATTATTATTATTATTTTTATTTTTATTTTTATTATTACTACTACTACTACTATTACTACTACTACTACTACTACTACTACTACTACTACTACTACTACTACTACTACTACTACTACTACTACTACTACTACTACTACTACTACTACTACTACTACTACTACTACTACTATTACTACTACTACTACTACTTCTACTACTACTACTACTACTACTACTACAACTACTACTACAACTACTACTATCATTATTATTATTACTATTTTTTAATTATTGTTATCATCATCATCATCATCATCATCATCATCATCATCATAAATGTTATCATAATTGGAATTACTGCTACTGCTGCTGCTGCTTATGCTACTACTACTACTGCTACTGCTACTATTATTATTATTACTATTATAGTAAGCCTATTATTATTAGTAGTAGTAGTATTATAATTATTATTATTATTATTGTTATTATTATTATTATTATTATTATTATTATTATTATTATTATTATTATTATTATTATTATCATACTGTAACAGGCTATTAAACGCACTAGCGTGCTTTCTTAAAAATGCGAATACGAATGAATACACATGAAGTGACATTGGACTGGGACATTGTGTCTATAATGCAGCCTTTTGTCGCAGTTGGGAATGTGCTCTTAGCCGTGAGTTGCATGGATTTTCTCCCTAGCCAACTGTACATGAATAGGCCTATCGTCGATCTATGGAGGCATGTCGTGTTGGTCAGCTGTTAAGAACAGTCTAATTAGCATTTATTGATAGACCCGCAACGCAGAACGGCGTCCCTTTGGCAATTTTCTGTGACCCACCTCCATGCAGATAAGCCGCTACAGACGGCTTCGTCCTCAAACGTTTCTCTGGTTACTGTCGGCCTATGTATGGCACGTACACCGTAAGCGGAAAATAGGAACCTCAGAGGAGCATCCAACAAAAGGAACCTCGAGTTAATTTAGAGTAACTGCATCATGAATCATAAAATAGTTAATACATAACGAAATATCTGTAGCAGTGGAGTCAAGATTTTGTAGTTGCATTCATAGTTTGTGTTGAAACTGTTCCGGTTGATCTGGACACGAGCACAAAGGCGAGGAAAATGCAAAGTAAATGTAGACGTTCTTATATATAGCGAGTAAGAGCACGCATTTACCCAACTAGAGCGTCGATAAATCGCTGAAAGCCATTTCCGGTTAGAGTTAGCGATGCCTAATAATATGACGTGATTCCTAAGTAATTTAAAACCATTTTATTCGATCGTGGTTTTGTGATGTCAGCGCCTCTGTGGAGTTTCTCCTGAAGTGGCGCTATAAAAATTTACGATTACGATTTATAATGTACTAAGGGCACTTATAGTAAGTACGGACAAAAAGAAACTTGTTAAGTCCAATTTAAATTTCGTAAATTTTGTTCACGTTAATCGAGTCTGCATTGAAGTTCTTTTTCGGGCCATGATAATGTATCTATAATGTTGCAGATTATTTTCGCTTTCAGCAGTCCCGTGCGGTATGTTCGTTGCTTTCTATACACGACCGTATATACTAACGGTTTCTTGTAACTGTGCATTTATATAGCGGCCTAGTTTAGCGTGCTGAGCCGTCAAACTCACTGCTAGGACAGAAGACTGTAATATTTCTCTGACGCCAATGCCCCCTATGAACTCGGCTATTAATAGCGATACGGACTATGGACAGACAGTGAGCGAAACAAATGGCCACCTGCTTTCATCCTGTAAACGTAACTGTAATGAAAAATTTATATAGCGCCGCTATGAGAACCTAATGATATGCTGAAGCAATGAAAACTTGAGTTGCGTGCACTTTGTATCGACATCGCTGCCTCTCAGGATAAGTTTAATTGATTGGTCTTCTTATCTTCTTTGGAGGGAAACTTCAAGATATGTAAGGGGTATTGTCTGTTGCAGGTCAAATTTAAGAGAAAGAACTGCAGATACTATGTATGTATGTATGCATGTATTTAGGCCCCCCTCTGTGTGTGTACGTATGTGTGAATGAATGCATGCATGTATGTATGTATTCATGTATATATAAATTTAATGTATGAATGTAATGTATGTAATGTATGTATGTAATGTATGTATGCACTACGTGCGTATGTATGTATGAATGAATGTATGTATGTATGTATGTATGTATGTATGTACATATGTATGTACGCATGCATGTATGTATGTCTGATTGTCTGTGTATATATATATTAGGGACCTGCGAAGCTTCGATATTCGATTCGAAAACGAATCGGGCGGCGGTATTCGATTCGATTCGAAAATGATGTCATGATTCGAAAGAATTTCGAATCGTTTCTGGGAAAAATGATTAGACTTGACGCACTTTGTTGACAAATAATTGTTGTAATTGTTTACTGCTCGTGGAATGGTTGTTGAGTTTCTGCGTGCAACGTGGCACCCGACGACAGCAAACCCTCTGGCACGAAAATGGTGCTTATAATTAGAATATTATTTATACTCCGCTTAGATCAGAGGTGGGCAACATACGACCTGCGGGCCAGATCCAGCCTCTGGGACCTTTGGACCGGCCCTTGACATGTCTTTTTTATTAGCATTGTACCATAAAAGTTATTCTGCAATATTTATTTTGAGTAAAATTAATATTGTTTCACTTTCTGGGGCAAATTAATCTGCAAAAATTAGCCTGCGATTGGCATACGGCCCCAGAGCTGCCCTTGAGATCTTAGGGCGGCTCTGTTAAAAAGAAGTTGTCCATGCCTGGCTTAAATGTATGTACACCAAAGTGCGGTTATGCAATTGGTACAATAAAGAATATACTTACTTACTTACTTAACACATAAATTATTTGTGTTATTGTTAATTCTGTTACTTAGCTATGTTTAGTTTAATTGGTTTTTAAACTGCAGAAAAGTTATTAATATATTGATAGGCCTACTGACAGTGGTACGCCTGTGCTATCAAGTGCACACCACATGAATATCAAACATGGTACCCGCTGATTCGATTCGAGATTCGATTCGAATTCGAATCTTTACCCCCGATTCGATTCGAGATTCGATTCGACGAAAAATTTATGATTCGCAGGTCCCTAATATATATATATATATATATATATATATATATATATATATATATATATATCTGGCTATATGTATGCAGCGCGTTTTTAAGAAACCCTGCAAGAGGGCGATAAACATGGTTACTATCTAATAGATCTTAATATTGTGCTACTTAAGATAGCTTGTAAACGGTTCTGGAGCTGTCTGTCGGGGGCAGAACAGTAGGACTTCTTAATGGAAGACTGTATGACTTTCATCTGATGGGGCCGAGTTAAACCAGAGGACCGACAGGGGTACCTGATGGGTTCCTCCATGGATAGATCCTCATCCAGCAGCACTCCAAGATCCTGGCCTACTTCCAATCTTCTGTCTCTTCTCTGCCTATCTTGCTTGCGCCTCTCTTCTGCGTCTATGTATGTATGTATGTATGTATGTATGTATGTATGTATGTATGTATGTATGTATGTATGTATGTATGTATGTATGTATGTATGTATGTATGTATGCATGTATACACGTAAATACCTATATGTATATGTGCATGTTACGCATCTTTCTGTATATGAGACATAAAAACGGGCATTTTGAAACACTTCTTTGAAGAGTGTTATAGATTGATGTTGAGTGTCTCGGCTCTTTGTGCGTTCGTAAAAGTCTTATTATCCACAGGAGCCATATTCTGCTTTAGAGCTGTATTCTCCATAAGAGCCATATTCCATATTAGAGCCATATTCTTCATAAGAGCCATATTCTATATAAGAGCCATAGGCTATTCTTCATAAGAGTCTGCATAGGAGCCATATTCCATATAAGAGCCATATTCTACAAAATAGCCATATTCCACATAAGAGCCATATTCTTCATAAGAGTCTCTATATATAAAAGCCAGATTCTCCATAAGAGCCATATTCCATATAAGAGTCATATTCTACATAAGAGCCATATTCTACATAAGAGCCATATTCCACATTAGAGCCATATTCTTCATAAGAGTCTCTCTCTATATATTGAAGAGCCATATTCTCCATAAGAGCCATATTCCATATAAGAGCCATATTCCACATAAAAGCCATATTCTTCATAAGAGTCTCCATAAGAGCCATAGTCTCCACAAAAGCCATATTCTCTCCTCTCCTACTCAGGGCCATACTAATCAATCTTCTTTAAAAGACCATTCGTCGTCTTAACACGGCTTTCATTTGCAGAGCTGTGTTTCTGAAACTCTACACCGCGTTTCGCAGCAAAAGCCAATGAAAATCCCTGAGAACGATATCGGTTTTAGGACTCACTTGAAGTGGGATTAATCCGGCAATTGATGTATTGCGGTAATACTAAAAAGGTCTTGGAAAGTGCATTCATATGAATTAGCTTCATGATGCTCTAAGGTCCAAAGCGTTTCTGACTAGTTTTCTCCGCAGTGGCGCTACACAAATTAACGATCACAAATGGACAATGACGTCATATGTAAATCCACATGTATATTTTAAAAATTAATGTGGCCAGCAACTCGCAGACACACGATATATACGTGCTAGACAACATTACGAATATAGTATCAACTTTCAGCACTGGACTAGAGATTGTTGGTTGAGATCCATGAGTTTGCGAGAGACTGCCTGCAGTTACGACTTCTCCAGCTATTCGAGCTGCATTTCCGTTTAGATGTTCTTAACAATGGCGTATAATTAGTTTCTCTGGTAACAATGCAATACAAATTTCCAATTACAATTTCAGTTTACAAATTACAATTACCGAACTGTGACGTAACATGGGTTAGCGACAAGTACTGCCTAACGTTTCATGAGTAGTGGTGCATATAGAATTGGTCAGTTATTTGTCCTTCATGTCCAGCAAGCGGACTGACCAGATATTGACCGGATTACGACTTGGTTTTGATTCAGTATATATTGATACCCTGTATACTAGACACCGGCGCGATAGAGGTTACTATATAACTACAATCACAATTTACTTCCTTACATATTGCAAAACAGATTGCATTTATTGTGGCTTGCAACCAGACATTTAGACCCGTCGACCATAAAGGTTCCTATAGTATATATATGAGAGTTAATGTTTGCCATATCACGCAACAACGTCTGTCTTTTAACACTGCACACTTGACGTCGCTATTGTCTCGACTCAGCGTCTATACGGAGTCGAGGCTTATCGGACGGTATACAAGGGGTTAAAGAGTGCTTTGGATAATATGTGTATAACTTTATCGTGTAGTGAAACTATAATGTTCTGCACGAAAGTCTTAGCCATATATGCAGTGTATGAACACGCACGTCATATGCCTTGCTCTTTCTGCATCATAATGTACAGTTCATGTGTAGATGTGCTATGACGACGATCACTTTAAATACAGTTGCTGTGGTCTTAGAGAGCAGTGCTTCGTCGTTGCTTGCGTGGACTGATGTAGAATTAGCAATGTTTATAGATGGTCCATTATACGATGTATATTAAGTAAGTATAAGGTGGATCGAGACCGCAGATCCGTTTACGTAAAACGTGTTGAGTGCTGGATTTCACGTCCAATACCGCTGGCAGATATCTGTGTTTTGAACGGATGTTCCTACATATGTAATTATGAATGTAGGGTAATCGCCCAACTAGAGTGCAAGCAGAGATAGAGATAGAGAGAGGAACAGAGACAGACAGAGACAGACAGACAGACAGACAGACAGATTGATAGATAGATAGATAGATAGATAGATAGATAGATAGATAGATAGATAGATAGATAGATAGATAGATAGATAGATAGATAGATAGATAGATAGATAGATAGATAGATAGATAGATAGATAGATAGTTAGATAGTTAGACAGACAGACAGACAGACAGACAGATAGATAGATAGATGGTTAGATAGTTAGACAGACAGACAGACAGACAGACAGACAGACAGATAGATAGATAGATAGATAGATAGATAGATAGATAGATAGATAGATAGATAGATAGATAGATAGATAGATAGATAGATAGATAGATAGATAGACAGACAGACAGACAGACAGACAGACAGACAGACAGACAGACAGACAGATAGATAGATAGATAGATAGATAGATATATAGATAGACTACAGACGTTCATCCAAGCGCTACAATTCGACATTTAGGTAGCGCCATTACTTAAACTCCTCAGCTCTTTGAAGATGTTCAACAGCCTCGAAACTCGACGTTATATAGGCTGAAAGAACTTAAAAGAACAATACTAACCAGAGTATTCCTGAAACAGTGACAGTCTTGTCAGCCGTGGTATTAAACCATAGGCCCTATATATCCTATCTGCACATCTAGGAATTAACGTAGCCCGCAATATATCTATATAAATAAAGCCAGCTTTCTGTGTGTCTGTGTGTCTGTCTGTCTGTCTGTCTGTCTGTCTGTATGTCTGTCTGTCTGTCTGTTTGACCGGGCTTAACTTCTACAATTTTGCACCTTTTCACTCGAAACCTTCACTAATGTGTCGGCCTCGGCTTCGGACACCCAGTGGAGGGGTTCGCGTCCTCCGTTTTCAACCCTACCATGGTGAAAATGCCCCAAAACGCTACCCACCCGACCGTCCATAACGTGCAAGCTCGCCCATTCCACTGCCAAGCGGTTCTATTTATGGCGCCGGTATTCCCCAACGTCATTAATAATCCGCTTAACGACACCGCGGTTCTATTTATGGCGCCGGTATTCCCCAACGTCACTAATAATGCGCGTAAGTTGTTTACTTTCGCACAAAATATAATGACGATCGATTCGAAGTATATTCATCGTTTTACAGCAAAATTTTAACACATGTATGTTCAAAGACAAAGATCTAAATTATTTACAGTATATCAAACAACCAGTCTGCTCTACTAAGGGCGAGGCCGACTACAGACCGGCAGTGAGGGCTAGATTTCTGGCGTTTTCTTTAACACGCCAACGCCCGGTTCACCCTCTTCGACTGCGAAGCAGTCAGTCCACGGGAGACTGCGAAGCAGTCTCCCCCACAGGTCGCCAGACGCCACAAGGGCCTCCAAGACTGCGAAGCAGTCGCCGCCAGAGGGCGACTGCGAAGCAGTCACTTCACGGCAGAGGTGGCTAGACGCCAGAAGGCGTATACAAGACTGCGAAGCAGTCTCCGCCAGAGGTCGCCAGACGCCACAAGGGCATCCAAGACTGCGAAGCAGTCGCCGCCAGAGGGCGACTGCGAAGCAGTCACTCCACGGCAGAGGTCGCTAGATGCCAGAAGGCGTCTACAAGACTTTCGAAGCAGTCTCCGCCAGAGGTCGCCAGACGCCACAAGGGCCTCCAAGACTGTGAAGCAGTCGCCGCCAGAGGTCGACTGCGAAGCAGTCACTCCACGGCAAAGGTCCCTAGACGCCAGAAGGCGTCTACAAGACTGCGAAGCAGTCTCCGCCAGACGTCGCCAGACGCCACAAGGGCATCCAAGACTGCGAAGCAGTCGCCGCCAGAGGGCGACTGCGAAGCAGTCACTCCACGGCAGAGGTCGCTAGATGCCAGAAGGCGTCTACAAGACTTTCGAAGCAGTCTCCGCCACAGGTCGCCAGGGGCCTCAAGGGCCTCCAAGACTGCCAAGCAGTCGCCGCCAGAGGGCGACTGCCAAGATTGCCAAGCAGTCGTTGTTGTTGTTGTTGTTGTTGTTGTTGTTGTTGTTGTTGTTGTTGTTGTTGTTGTTGTTGTTGTTGGTGGTGGTGGTGGTGGTGGTGGTGGTGGTGGTGGTGGTGGTGGTGGTGGTGGTGGTGGTGGTGGTGGTGGTGGTGGTGGTGGTGGTGGTGGTGGTGGTGGTGGTGGTGGTGGTGGTGGTGGTGGTGGTGGTGGTGGTGGTGGTGGTGGTGGTGGTGTGAAACTTATAACCCCGGGCAACGCCGGGTAATCCAGCTAGTATAATAATATTTACAGATGTACAATATATACATATATATAATACACATATATGTATACATGTATATTATACACGTGTGTGCCTCGTTGTTGCATGCAATGTGGAGATTGGTAAACATCTTTCTTGTTTGTTGCAGATGAGTATGCTCACTTTATAATCAGCTTCTGCTTTGAAGTCCGTCCAACTGCACGAATCTCTAAGTTATCATATAAATCTCTCCAGTCTCTCGTCTTATGCGTATCACCAAAGACCATATATATATTGCGGTATACATGTTTATATAGCCTATATATAACGGTATATATTTATATATATAACAGTACATATATTCCCCGTCATGTTGTCATATATATATATATGATAATATATAATATGTATAATAAAAATAAAAAATAAAAATATATATATATATATATATATATATATATATGATAACACGATGGGGAAATTGCACAAAGATACTAATCAAGACATCTTTATGGATTCGTAGTTTTTAAAATTCCTTGTCCGTCTTCTTCTGTATGCGCAGCAGGCGGTTCACTGACTCTGAATGAAGTTGGATTCTTATACAGACAAATTGCAATGCTGACGTTAATTTCCACTTGAAAATGGCAATGCACGGGAGAGTCACGTTTCTAACACGTGCAGAAAATTCTCCAGTTATTCGAAGTATTCTATAGTCAGTTGGACAATCAGTAAATCAGTGGATGAGTCAGTCAATCAGTCAGTTAATGAGCTATGAGAGAGACAGACAACTGTATTGCGGGTCAGTCAGTCAGTCAGTCAATCAGTCAGTCAGTCAGTCAGTCAGTCAGTCAGTCAGTCAGTCAGTCAGTCAGTCAGTCAGTCAGTCAGTCAGTCAGTCAGTCAGTCAGTCATCAGTCAGTCAGTCAGTCATCAGTCAGTCAGTCAGTCAGTCAGTCAGTCAGTCAGTCCGTCAGCCAGTCAGTCTGTCAGTCACAGAGATAATAATAATAATCTTTTTCTTTATAAATTCAAACCGACAAACGCAGTAAGATTACATTGAGACATGATAATACAATTATCAATATCTTAACTAAACACACGTTATGGCAGCCATGCAAGGGCCCGTCCGAGGGGTTGCGGGAATCGAACCGCGTACTGCTGCTCTCCTGCTGCTCTCCTGGCCATGAGTGTTACCATTACTCTATCCCCTCACACACAGTTAAAGCGACGGTCACATTCCGAGTCAGTCAAGATCTGTCTATGGTTGTGTATGTGTCTGTATGTCTGTTTGTCTGTTTCTGTCTGTCCAACTCCAATCGGGCAGGCATTGGATCAGTGAGTCAGTCTGCCAGACTGGCTATCTATATGCCCAATGCCCATACTTCCTAATATTTCATCAACAGCCTGGTCTATCTCTGTATGACTGTTCTTCGAAGCAATTCTGCGGCGCAGTATATTTGTTTATTTAAGTGTTTTGTGTGAAAAGTCTGATGAACTTTTATCGATTCGGACTTCACGGGCAGCGCTACATAAAAAGACCCCTGCACACTTTCGCTTCTGAGGGGTAGCGATTGCTCTCGACCTCTAGCGTCGACTTTAGGTCAATGTGTGTCCGTGTGTTCGGTCAAGTATATACATTAACCCTCGCATCGAAACGGGATCAGTTTCAAAACAGGAAGTGGGATGGATCAACCTCCGACACCTGCAGACTTGCAGCCGCTTTGAATAATAGGAACTCTTCAACTTGCGCAATTCGAAGGTCAGCCAGGCCAGTGATGAGTTATTGTATACGAAGTCTTTATAGGGGATACATGTACATAGTTTAGCAGTCGGCAGATATTTTAAAAATTTAATGGACCTAATATATTGGTGGTATGATTTGCGTGCTGGGTTCTCATATTGAAGTCGGAGGCCAATAAATTATATCATAGAGCAATAAAACAATTGGATTATCCTACAGTTAGCAATAGTTCTGAGATGGTGTTGAAGTGTCCATGCAGCTACTTAAACTTCTATATACAGTAGCTTCACACATGTGCTTATATAAACATAGTTACATAATACATACCTACATTTATAAACCTACATGAAAAGTATGTTCGCTAATACAAAAACCTTCTGTTACCGATTTTGTAAGGGCACTACGTAAGATCCAACGATCTCATATTTCAACTTATAAGATATAAATCTGCATGTACATTATAAATGGTGTTAATACAAACGGATTGTGGTGCTATACGAACTTGCAAACGTGGCTTCTCTCTTCGACGAGCATCTCAGTCACAGTTGCCGGTCCCTCCATCTGGAACTATCTACGAACTTCATGTTAGCAACTTTTTAGCGAGACAGTCTTTCGCTCTAAACTAAAAACTTACCTCTTCCAGTCTGCCTATGGCTCTTAATGGTTGCCCGGCGTCAATGTGCACTTCTGAACTTTGTAAGGAGGGCATTGTCAATACACTTGTATTATATTGCATTGTATTGCATCTACGGGGTGCTACTTGAACTTATAGCTTCTTGAAAAGAGAGCATGTAACTCGAGACCTATTTTACTCGCCTTTGCATGTTGCTATCTTTAAAATCCCATTACTGCGTAGGCGTACACGGTACGTTGATATGTGACTTCATGTACTTGGGCCGACGGTTGCCCTTGACTGCGAAACAGTTTTATGTTAGCCCGAAACAAATAGTACGAACAAATTTAAATTCTCAGACAAATTGTTTCACTGAGTTCCAATTCAATAAACCCGCTATAAAAGAAGGGCATTGTGTTAAGGTTTTCTGCTTATCCGAAATTACCACCATCTTGACCGCCCACACAACCAACATGGCTGATTTAAGACCTTCCAGATTAGATAACCAGACGATTAGACTGCATCTGCAAGAGCCCACGGTATAATAATTGTTTTCGTTAACAAGAGCAAGCTGTAAGCTATTTGCGGCTCAAAGAAAAGTTAAACATACAACTTTTCTAACGAAAAAGGTCAATCAAAAATGCGAAACACGTACAAAGGAAATCTCAGAAGGGCTGGCTTCGTGCGTAGGGCATAAGCTTACACACGGTTACATGAACGCATCAGTATCCTAGAAAAAGATTGGAAGTTTTTGGTTATTACACCGCTACCATTTAATGCGCTAGCAGATAATTGGTTAGCTACAATTGCATTTTTATCATTAGTCTGTCGTTGTATCGTTGTATAGGAGTGCACGATAGTGTAGTGGCTAGCGTGTTGGATTGTCAATCGAGAGGTCTGGAGTTAAAATCCCCGCCAGCGCAGAAATTCGATTCCAGATTTCTGCTCCGCAAGCGAACCCTATCCAAATCAGCTATATGAGTACGCTGACCGTACAATGTCGGTGGGAAGATGAGACGGTGAGGAAGAGGATTGGTCACCCACCCTCATATGCCGAGGCTAAGAAAATGAAGTCGCTGACACTTCATGCCCACGGCTACCTCAGGGCTGGTTTAAGAGACGGAGTGCTCTTCTGTCGTTGTATATTGCTTTATGAGATTGGTACCACTGTTAATGACCATTGATAAAGATTCCACCTGAATATCGTAGAGCGTTAAGACGTCCGTTTCTATAAAAATCCTACCGAAGCATGTTTCGACACTTTAACATAACAACGAGAGTATCCTGAAAGCGACTGGGAAGCCACTGCAGTCGTTAAAGTGTTAAAGTCGACGAGCTTTCGTTCGACATACACAGAACGGGGTGCGTTTTGGTGGCGCTTACACGCGTAGAAGGACTCTCTTATTCGGAATAAGAGTCTCTGAATGGGATGCGTCGATCCTCGAAGCTGCTGTTTTAGATCGACTATAGACGCTTTCGAAACGATTTCTGTGGATGTTTATGGCTCAATATAAAGTCTCCGGCGGACGAGAGTGAGTGCACTGTCGTTCCCTATTTGGAAGACTGTATCTTGCAATTAGGCTACAGCGTGGGTTCGATTAACCGGCGCTCTTTAATCAAGTTGTTTTCTTTGAGTGTCGGTATATATTTCTAAGTGCCTCTCTTTTGGCTCTCATCTCTCTGTCTCTGTAGGTCTCTGTATGTTTCTATCTATGCCTCTGTATGTCTTTATTTCTGTCACTCTCTGCGCCACTGTTGTCTGACAAAACAGACAAACGGTGACGAGTCGCGTAGCTTAGTAAATGTGTGTCCAACATTGTCACGTCAAATAGAGAGAGAGGGAAGAGAGAGCGTGCGAGAGAGAGAGAGAGAGAGAGAAAGAGAGAGAGAAAGAGAGAGTGAGAAAGAGAGAAACACGTAGATAGAGCGAGAAAGAGCGAGAAAGAGCGAGAAAGAGAGAGAAAGAGAGAGAGAAAGAGAAAGCGAGAGAGAGAGAGAGAGAGAGAGAGAGAGAGAGAGAGAGAGAGAGAGAGAGAGAGAGAGAGAGAGAGAGAGAGAGAGAGAGCGAGCAATGGAGAGAAAGAGGAACTGTGGGACTTCTATTAACGACCCGCTGTGTACCATCAGTCAACATATCGATACCCCCATGGCGTCTGTATCCGTTGCATCTGTGGACTGTCTCGCGCAGAAGAGGCGAGATCCAGTTGGTCGCCGATCGAAATAGTCCTCGTCTCATCCAAGACACAAACAATTTACATGTCCGTCTGAACGCATACCACATGTTGCGCTTACTCTGTTTTCCACAGAACTTATTGGGTCAACGCACTGGCAAGAATCCTTTCGTCTTAATATCGTTATAGGTGACGGTAAACAACAGTAATCACGTCCATGAGTGTAACACACAGGAAACAGCTCTTCCGATTGCAACCTATACTTCTTCAGGGTCGGACTGGCTTGCACAAGCGGCCCGGAAAATTATATATATATATATATATATTATATATTATATATATATATAAAGCAAATGAGTAAGTGAGTATATCCTTTATTGAACCAACTGCAAACCGCACTTTGTATACATGAAAGTTTTATCGTGAATAAATCATCCTTATAATATGTTTTACGGGCTAGATTATCAGCAGGTAGAATGTTTTGGTTATGTGCACGAGTTCCCAAAGTGTATCTGGTCGCTGTTGTGGGAGGTAGCATATCGTGCAGAACATGAGCTGGGTCAGCGATGACGCTTGGGAACAGTCGGGAGCAATGCCCTGACAGAGCCGCTCGAAGCTTTGCTGGGAGTCGGGAAATACATGTATATAACTGTGAACTGTCTCGCGCCCACGAGGCGATACAGTCCACAGTTATATTGGATGTTCTATCTAGGCCTCCGCTATCTTCGTATAGCGGATCTCTATGAAAATAAGTTCTCGATCTCTCCCATCATAAGTTCTCGGACTTATCTATACCTCATTTCTAGTCCCGAGCAATGCTGGGCTACAGTGACGAAGTAAAAGTAACGCGTTACTGTACTTAAGTAAACGTTTCAGTATTATTTCTTGTATTAATGAAGTAAATGTTCATCTATCCTTGAGTACTTTTATTGCGCTACATATTTGGAAACTGGCCTGGAAGGAAAGCCATGCAACAGTCTAGATAGGAAGAAAGTGCTGAGTCATTGAGGCATGTTGTTTATATGCTCTTCCGATGACACACAGTTCTATCTTAGCAGAGCAGCTAATGCGCATGGCTTTTTGACCTCTGCGACCTGGCTTCAGTTAGTAACCGATTCGTTTTTTGTCTTTATAGGCCTACTAGATAGATGATATTTAACTTGGATATCAGTGGATATAAATAGATTTAAGTGAATGTGAGTAAATTCATGGGGATGGGAGTGGATATAGGTAATATATAAGGACGTGTTAATTAATATGCATCTTTGAATAAAACACGAGGAATGAAGTTACATTTACCTTTAGCGCGAGTGGTGAAATTGTGAATTGTGTTCTAGGCCTTAACTCGTATTTATTTTGTCGAGTAGATTTAAGTGTAAAAACGTGAATATGTTTAGATATAAGTCGATTAAAGTGAATATATGTTTGAATGAGCAGATGTGAGGAGATATCTATAGGCATTAAAGTATACATTTTATTTTAAAAGCATTTGTAGAAATGCTTTTTTCCCTTCACTTAAGTAACGGTTTTGCAGAGTATTTTAGCTGTTACTTTAGAACGCAAAAGTTGTTTACTTTCGCTTTTATTTAAGTAGGCCTACTTTTGCCGGGTATAGGCCTACTTTTAACACAGTCTGGCTAAGAAGTTGCGATTGAGTCATCATGCACTGGACAGCGATATGGTCTGAATTTCCAACTACCATCTGCGTTCATCAGTGAATTGCGCATTTAGGAAAACACCCATCCGTCTAGCAGTCCTCCTAGTGGAAAAACATCCAGCGATCTCATCCGGAAGTCAACTGAGCAGACGATAAACATCAATCGTCACAAGTTGCGACGCACGTCATTTCCGGCGAAGACACTGAACGCATTCAGATAGCGAAGGAAAAGTTTAACGATTTACCCAGGAGACGAAAACAAAGCAACTCTGACAAGCGGTCTGCCTTTAAAAATGAATATGCCAATACATCATCATCAAGTATTAACTGTCCCTTGTAAACCATGAAAACGTCAATGCTTTAAACACTCCAGACGACTTCGAAGAAACGAAGAAATAAAATATATCGACAAAGATAAAACGCCATTCGATATCACGCCATCATGAAAGAGCTGAAGAATCGTTGAACTTGACTTACGTCCTGAACAAGAGGCGATATATCAGACTGAAACTACTCGTCTACTGCAGTCGTTATAATTCCACGCAGGAGTGTTTGGCGTTAGTCAGTCTTTGATTTTTGCAGTCACAAAAAGGCAGTCCTTGTGAATGATGTAGGCCTATTAAATCTCATTTCTCTGACGTAATATATCCAGTGTCCGATTTGCCGGGGGGGTCAGGGGGGTTGAACCCCCTTGCTTCTTTTTTTGACCCCCTTGCTTCTAGCCTTTGGACGACCCCCGAGGGGGTCGGCCTGACCCCCTCAAATGCATTAGCCACAGTCATAAACCAACCGACTCCAATACTGCCTAGTAATTCAGTAATTATTTATTATCCAGTCGGTACCCTTGTGTAGGTTGATATTGTGATATACTTGTTAAGAATTAGGTTATCCTTTGACAGGCTCTGAGACGATTCAACAGCTTGGCATCTACAGCTGTTGACAGATTATCTTACGTTTAACTAAAACTGAGGTCGTCTACTGATGTAGGCAGAAGCAGAGTAAGACATATTTCACAGAACATGACCTTAAGGGTTCGGTCCACATACAGCAGACAACGAATGGACAGAGGCCCGTGTTCAAGCCAGCCCCCTCAGGCATATCAGCTCCACAGCCACTAGCATCCAGTTGTGGGGTAAATGTCTTCCGTGGTATTCTGGCACTCGCTGGCGCTTTTGACCTCGATTGACCTATGGCAGTCCACAGCTGTAGGCTGTCATTTCTGTGCTGGTAGTGGCTTTGAGGCACGCAGTCCTGTAGGATTCGACCTTTATATCATACAGTTTGAATTTGCAAATCAGTATTACATGATATAATTTGAAGAGTCTCAGTAATTTCAGCCGACAGATATGAATGGAATTTTAGATCGACATAAGGGCACTAATCGGTGAAGTGACTCTCAAAACCGCAAGTTACCTGGGTAAGTAAAGAAAAAGCACATATAAAAATGAGAGATTACTTGCAAAGACGCCTCCTATTACTGATTTCCTTAAGCAACAGATATAAGTACATCTGCTCTCACGTGGACGATGGTTAAAATGCAGGCTCATTTGTGCCTGGTGTCACTGGTGATACTGCAGTTGTCGAACAACCGCCAGCTCAACAACGTTCCCGCTCAGTCGGGTCTCACTCTGTTGTGGAACAGTAGGATATGTTCAAAAAGAACACGTCATCAAAACGCACGTCTCCTAGCATTGGATTATGGTCGAGCGCCAGAATCTGCACACTCTGCTTCAGAGAAGTTTCAGATTGACACTTGATTGCCCATCGTTGATCAATTCACAACCGAGTTGACAAGAAGACTAGCACCATATGAACTACTCTGCTCAAGGTTTGCTTTTTCTATCTAGGACTGAGTCATGTAGTGATGAAGAAATACACAACTCAGCGAAAAATCTTGTAGCAATATAGGGTGATGACCTCAATGAAACCCTTGGCAATGAGATCATGAAAGCCGTGGCAATGAGCTCATGCAGTTTTCTTATTTTGTCATAATGTGTAAACACAAGACAGGTAGCTCAGGCCTCAACATAAGTCAGGAGCAGTTCATGTACCAATTCTTGACAAAGGTGTTAAAAGTTCATTTCCAAATGTGGAAATTATGGTAAGAGTGTAGGTCATAACTGCAGTGCTGAACGTTCACTGTCTAAGATGAAGATAATTAGGCCTAAGAACAGGCTTCGCACAAGTATGACACACGAGTGACTTATCCATCTTGCAGTGTTGAGCATATACAGAGTGATATTCAATTGGACTTTAATCAGTTTATTGATGACTTTGCCAATAGAAAAACATGCAGAGTCTCTATTGGGCCTATTCAAATTTAGACCTAACTGACCTAATTAACTGATTCAAGCTATCTCCTTTTAGGTAGGAGGTCCCGCTTACCACTAATTTAAATTTCTGTTTGTCTGTATCAACAACTTCTATTAAAAACTGGCTAAAAATCTTCAAGCTTATCCTTTTGTTTTGTATTTGAGAAATTATTGCACACCTATGAATGTAATAGAAGACACTTTATTAAGCAAAATGATCTTCCTAATTTATTTTCATTTATATACATTTAAAAAATAACAATAAATCAAAAATTTTAAACATTGCCTTTAGCACCTTTGCCTGTATGAGTCAGTATGACATGTTATAACTGTTGGTATGCAGGTTGTCCCTGTTGAAGACTGCGCATCAACAAAGGCAACAAATCCACTGCAGAAAGAGCCCCACCATATTGGGCGCCCATGTGCCCACCACCCTAAAACCGGCTCTGTTGTTATTAGTAGGTTACTTTAGCTAAAACACCTACTGAAAACACCTCTTTTTTTTACCAGATCAGTTCAAAGGTTTGCCCTCCCCCCACATGCCAAACAAGATCGTCGCCAGTGTTTTCGGCTTAGTCATTTCTTATATAGATTTCCGACCCCCCTGCTTCTTTTTTGACAAATCGGACCCTGAATATATCTCATGCATTTATGTACATGTGTATGTATGTATGCATGTATGTATTTACTATTTATGTATATATGTATGCATGTATATTTGTATGTACGTATGACATTGTATGTATGTATGTATAACATTGTATGCATGTATGCATGTATGTATGTATGTATGTATGTATGTATGTATGTATGTATGTATATATATGTGTGTGTATGTATACATGTATGTATGTATGTATGCATGTATGTACGCATGTATGTTTGTATGTAGTATGTACGCATGTATGTTTGTATGTATGACATTGTATGTTTGTATGCATGTATGTATGTATGTATGACATTGTATGCATGTATGTATGACATTGTATGTATGACATTGTATGTATGTATGTATGTATGTATGTATGTAATATACACAGCCGACTGAGGAAACACGTGGTCGGTGATGCAGAGGATTTATGGCCGGTTGCACACCACTTCACAAGGTCTATGAAACTTACAGACTCTTCCACATCCAATTATGCTTATTGATCTGAGACGCCTATCATATGGAAATCGCTCGCCTGCTCCATACGCGAATGTGGACCGGCGACCAGTCCAGCCGAACAATACGCACTTCTAACTGGCGACGCCAACGACTAAGCAGAGGGAGGAGGCTGCGGTATTAGTGGCTGCTCGAGCTTCAAAAGACGGGCGTTGGTTGTCCTGCCTTGCGTGCGTCTAATATGAGAATCAGATGCGGCGATCGCATGCACGCAATTCACGGTTCAACCGTTCGCTAATCGATGAGTGTTCGTTTCGATTGCCAATCGAAATGATCTTCAAACATGGGCTAATTAAGAATATCATCATCGTCGTCGTCATTAAGAACAAGAGCAAGAGGAGCGGTGATGCCATGCATGACTGAATTCGTCTTCAGTTTTACGCTTCAGCGATGTTCTGCGATTAATTACGACCCGGTTTTAACTAGGGGACATTTTTCCTACGATGACAGCTTATCAGAGATCTACTGAAGTCTAAACGAGGCCTTTCATGTTCCCCAGAGCTACGGGGGATCGATCTAAAAGTGGTTTTCCTATTTCCCAATTTACCAAGATCAATATAGTAGTCGTCCTTCGATGTTATCTCTCATAACACACCTTCTGTCATGTATCGTATTGTAGGCCTATTGTATATGGGCATTTATAGAACACCTCTCGCGGAATAGACCATTCAGAGGCGCTCCCAGTGCGCGAGACCTGAGAAAAAGAGCATGATTAAGCTAGAATAGACGGAGTCGTCGTACCGGCGTGTGATCATGATAAAAGCAAACCACACTATCTGTCTTCGGCTCTAGTTATAGTAAATCTCAGTACATAGTTTAAGCTTACAGCCGAGTTATATGTATGCGTCAAATTCGTGAGTTAAAAGCTTTAAATCCTTATATGGATATGCGGGCAGGGTGTTGATAAATAAACAGAGGTCGAAACTTCTAACAACTTCTGATAGGGATAGTCTCGGCTTGGAAATAGGAATAGAAATGTATTGTATAGGCATTTTATGATGACGTTAAGTTCTCTGCCCGAATTCTTTATATACCTCCCGGGAATGAGATGAGTGAGATGGTTTTCCGTTGTCTTCCCCACAGACAGTTGTGGGTGAGCAACTTGTCCAAGGTCGATACGCAGTGGGTTGAAGTATATTAGAACCTGCGACCCTCCACTTACAGGGCACATAACATATCGCTACATGTGCACCACCGCTTCCCTTAGGTATTATATATATATAAATTGTGAGACTGTCTCATATATATATATATATATATATATATATATATATATATAACTGCAGATGAATCGAAAACGCTTCATTGCTGAAGAATGTTCACTGAATGGTTGCAGGTGGTGACGTTGTTTGCAACATAAAGCACGTATACGCTGAGCATATATGGGCCCCCGTTGGACATTCACGGAAAATCCAGTCACTATGTACTTTGTATATAGATGAAAATTACAAGGGTAACGTCAAGTAATATGCTAATATGTACAAAATATGCATGTATTCATGTATAATGCATACACTATGCAAAATACTGCGTATGCCAGTATTTTACCGTAGGGATGCGCGGCTTATACTGTTGGTGCATTTCGAGAAACATTAAATTAAACAAATTGTAGCATAGGCGTTGTGAATACTCTTTAAATACGATAAGGGGTTAGGGTAGGAACATAGACAGCGAACAAAACTCTGTTTCTGCTATGGTTAGGCCTACTCGAGATGTCTCTTCAGCTTTTTTGGTTCATACATACATACATACATACATACATACATACATACATACATACATACATACATACATACATACATACATACATACATACATACATACATACATACATACATACATACATACATACATACATACATACATACATACATACATACATACATACATACAAACATACATACATACATACATACATACATGCATGCATGCATGCATACATACATACATACATACATACATACATACATACATACATACATACATACATACATACAAACATACATAGTACATGCACACATACATAGTACATACACACATACATATATACATTATACATACGTACGTAACAGCGTTACTGCAAACATAATACATGGAGATGATGGAGGTGGCTGGCTGTTGCATTACCATATGGCCATACATGCGCTGTTGACAGCCAATCAGAGCATTTAGCTGATTACAGACAACTGAGAAGGGTGCGTGTCTTTGTGCGATTGTTGTGTGGCGAATCTAAAACCTTTGATGTTCGTCGACTTCATATGACCATTTAGACTAATGACAGAATTATAACCAATTATCATGATAGACACTGGATATATCTTCTCCAACTTCTTTCCAAGACATATTGCTCAAGGACAACCCCGTCTTTCAAGTCCGAGCCTGACAGACACACCCCTAATGGAAAGTAATTCCATCTAACTGCAGCTTCCTGAAAGCAGAGTAGCCACCTTCTGTAGGCGCTATATCAATCATCCCTGTGTTTTCTATGTGGGTGATAATCAGGCGCAAGGATTGCCTTCTCGTGGCTTTGTCCTGTGGACATCGCGCTCAATTGGCATTCCGCTCACCGCTAGAGGCGCTGCTTAAGGCGATGATGAGAAACTCTCGTAGCATGCTAAGTCGATTTACGCGATCGAAATACTGAACGGTTCAATTACTGTGTATTATGCCATCGAGACGGTCTACGTTTGCATACCACATCTCATATTCAGTGTTTGTAGTGACTTTGTGCACGTTGAAAATTGTTGTGTTTGTATGATCTCCTCTTTGGAATGATGTTACATTACCATTGGGTGCACTAGTTCTTGGAGCAATAAATCTAATTATAAAATACTAACAATACTACTACTACTACCACCACCATCACCACTACTACTTATAATACTACTATTACTTCCACGACAGCTACTACTTTTACTACTACTACTATATACTACTACTACTACTACTACTACTACTACTACTACTACTACTACTACTACTACTACTACTACTACTACTACTACTACTACTACTACTACTACTACTACTACTACTACTACTACTACTACTACTACTACTACTACTACTACTACTACTACTACTACTACTACTACTACTACTACTACTACTACTACTACTACTACTACTACTACTACTACAACAACTACTACTACTAATTATAATAATAATAATAATAATAATAATAATAATAATAATAATAATAATAATAATAATAATAATAATAATAATAATAATAATAATAATAATAATTATAATTATAATTATAATTATAATTATAATTATAATAATAATAACTTTTGCCGGCCGGGAAATAGATGAATAGGGCCATTCCGGACACTTTATTTTCATTATTAGTTAATATTCAAGTCCCTGAGGGATCCTGTATACCTCGGGGCAAAATAATAATAATAATAATAATAATAATAATAATAATAATAATAATAATAATAATAATAATAATAATAATAATAATAATGATTAATGATGATAATAATAATAATATTAAACTTTACAGGCAGATGGGAGAACGACTTAGAATTCATTTCGACAGCCACTCGTCCAGTTTATCAAAACAAACCGACTGTAGGAATGAATCAGTCAGTCAGTCAGTCAGTCAGTCAGTCAGTCAGTCAGTCAGTCAGTCAGTCAGTCAGTCAGTCAGTCAGTCAGTCAGTCAGTCAGTCAGTCAGTCAGTCAGTCAGTCAGTCAGTCAGTCAGTCAGTCAGTCAGTCAGTCAGTCAGTCAGTCAGTCAGCCAGTCAGTAAATAAGTAAGCTAGTCATTCAGTCATTGAATCGGTCAGTGTTTAACATTTAAACGACGAACTGCATTGATTTCCCAGTAGCGTTTAGTACACTCTCATCGTTAAAATCTTAAAGCAGTTGAGTAATAGCAGATTGCCTTATCTATGAAGGACTTTCCGTAAACCTCGCATCTAATCTCACGCCTTACCAAGTTACCAGCCTGCATGATGCATACTTCTCCTCTCGTATAACAAGGCCGTCGTCGTTCTTAACCTAACTGAAGCCAAGGACGATGGAAGTCACTTGGGTCTTTTTAACCTACCAGGATTTATTTATAAACGGCATGAATGAGCTACAAAAATCCCTTAATAGGAAACAAATAAATCCAACAAATATCCAACTAATTCTCTTTCAAAGATAGGCATCTCGTGAACCATGCAGTTGTTATAGCAGTCACAGGTGGCTCATCAGAAACAATAACAACAACAACAATGACCTCAAACAACAATATTAATAATTATTATCAGTGGTTATTGAATCTCGAAATGGAACGGAATGGTAAAATGAGTCGAGTGCACTGGCTTGATGACCCTGTTGAACCCAATCTCTCACAGATTATGACCAACTGAGCTATTATTAGTAGTTTTAGATGTTATATTAAAAACGCTCATTCTAATATGATGTTCTATTTGCTCAGGCCACCATGACAGTTGTCCTCAACCTTCATCATTATCTTCATCGTAATTTATTCTGTTTAGTATAATTCCCGTAATCGTATTTCTTCATTAGGCATGTACTTCCTGCCCTCCCGCCCGCCTGCCTGTCTGTCTGCTCACCCGCAACCCCGCCCCGTGCTGCCTGCCTGATGACCTGCCTGCCTGCCTGTCATTCTGCCTGCCTGCCTGCCTTGTCTGCCTGCCTGCTTGTCTGTCTGCCTTCTGTCTGTCTGTCTGTCTGTCTGCCTGCCTGCCTGCCTGCCTGCTTGTCTGCCTGCCTGCTTGTCTGTCTGCCTTCTGTCTGTCTGTCTGTCCGCTGTCCGTCCGTCTGTCTGTCTGTCTGTCTGTCTGCCTGTCAGAAAACCGAACGGTTAACCGGTCACTGTGATAAATTCACATCATCATGATTTCCGACTTGTTTGGGACAAATTGTCATGGATTGGCTAGAGCAAAAGATCGATCATTCTTAAGATATCAATCGACTCTTTGCATTCTTCTATACGCGCAAACCTCTGAAGCCAACTGAAAAATTCGATTTGGAAAAGCCTGGACGAAGCCGCGTCCTTCCGCAAAGGAAGACATTGATCAGTTATAAGTTACAAGTGGAAATCTGAAACACGTGCTTCTGTGGAGCGCCCCACAATTTCACACGACGGAGTCATCTGACGAACAGTTCAGTTACTGAGGAACTTTTGCAATCATCGGAATTGCGAATTTAAGTGCGCGTCTCTGATGAATTTCTGGTGATGTTGAGCTATAAGACTTACTATTACAATTTATATAGCGTCTCTTCAACAGGAAAATTATCTTAAGTGCATATGAGAGATCAATAGATGGATGTTAGATTCATTAAAGGCCGTTCTGATTGGCACTGGTGTATACCGTCATTTGCATTGCTGTTGTTTTTATGATTATGTAAGCCTAGGTCTTTTAATCCATTTCATTTGAGTGTTCCTTTTTAACAGCTATTGTGCGTCGGGCATACATATACAATTACTATTGCCTAACAAATCGTGTGCATTGTTTTCTGTGAAGTGTTCAGACATGTTTGTATGGGAAGAATTAAGACGACTCGATTACAGAGCCGTATGCAGTAAATAATTCGAAGGAATTTGTTAGACAGTGGTTATTAAAACCCATTTGCATTAGGTATAATAGCTGTATGGAAGCTTATCCTCAAGGTAGATTAAAATCTTAAAACATTTAGAGAGTTTGAACCCATAAACCCCAGCCCTCTTAAATATACGACATATATCTCAGTTGGGGGTTAAATACTTTTACATTTGGCTAGTTAAAAAAAGAAATTAAAGTCCGAAATTAGAATTAATAATTAAATACTTTTAAATTTACTTGCCTGCTAAAAATTGGTCGGTACTAAATAAAATTATCTTTTAGCTCACGTCGCTCACCATCTTCTTCTATAACTGAATTTTCTGCGCCACTCTGTTGTATTATTATTCAGATCATTATTACAGATTACATGCTAACCCCGTAACACAGACGCACAGACTATACCTTCCGACCGATCACCACAGCGCCCAGCTATATACTTAAGCTGAAAACGACAATAAGAAATGCAACAATAGATCTTTGTTTAGCACGGAAGTCCATAGGCACGCACATACGTCAGTGTTGGTTCACCTGACGAATTGGCTTCAGATTGCCTGCGCAGTCATAATATTGGGCCATAAAGCAGTCAGATCACGCATCCATATTATTACAGCCTTTATATGAAGTATCGACAATGTTATATATATATATATATATATATATATATATATATATATATATATATATATATATATATATATATATATATACAAATGCTTTATATATTTATATCCTTGTGCCTTTGATGAACGCCTTTAGAGTCTTTCTTGAAGAGGCGCTATATAAATGTACGATTACGATTACTAATTGTAATAAATAGACCTAACTGTACGGAGGAAGCAATTAATTCACTCGAAGAGGTCGATTAATCGCAGTAGATAATAAGATCGGCAGCTAGCGATTTTGACCAATACAGGGTTCAAACCGCAACCTAGTAGGTTGAAAATCGCCTACTAACCTTTGCTATAGGTTAGAGAATCTCATTCGTGCACAAACCTAGAGACATGGGGTATGATGCCCCGCAAGCCCCTCATAGGGCGACGCCGCATTCGTTGAAACTAACTACGCAATAAACGGGCAAAAAACCTAGCCACATGTGGTTGTTTCGCCTTCGAGCAATACGTAAACTAACCCGCGTGATATCATACGATGAAGACATTCATACAGCCTCAGCATATGACAACAATAGAACAATGAATCTCTTTTACGGGCGTCATAGACCCGAGTGTCCAAGTCGTCCATCCATCGTCGTCTTATATCATTGTCATCATCACAAACTTTTTTCTTGTGTATATAAAATTAATGAAAATATTTTCTTAAAACCGCTTAAAGGAACATCACTCCAATATAAAATGGAATACTCGAAGAATACTGTTATTGAACTAAGAAAAATCGCCAACCAGAGCGGCTTGGTTGGATATATGAGACTGCGGAAAGCGGAGTTGATTGCTAAAATCAAAGCAAACGAGACCCAAACGCTAATTCCCTCACATTTTACACCAATCTCACCTAATGCCAGTTTGCGGGTTGAAACCCCAACACAAACACCCTCAACAGCACGAAAAGTATACGACAAAACTATGTCAGCGATTAAAACATGTGCTGAGGTGATTGAAAGAAACATACCTAAGCAACCGATGAAAATCGTAAAGGAGAACTTTGGGGTAATGCGAACAAAAATTACTTCATATTTTAGGAAGATAATTAATAAACCAAAGTTTGAAATTCATCAAACGGCTTCGGCTATCAAGGGCTTCACGAAACAATACACGGTCGAGGGAGCTAAGGGTATCGATGCCACATCTTTTCTTAACACCGTTCGAGTACAGACGGTCGACTTGTTGTTGAAAAATCGTCAGACTAAGGTCAACTTTGTCCTTACCTGCACAATGGAGCGCGTTGACATGAAGACTGGAGAAGTATATGCTAAAGATTTTCCATTCGTTTCAAGGACTGAGGTGATTCTAGACTCCACCGATGTAAACGAAATTTATAACAACGCGAAAGATAAAATTATTGAGTCGATGGCTACCTTCCAGATGCGTGGTAGTAACTGGCGACTCAGAGCGGTTCAAAAATTAGAAATCAACACGGTTGTTTATAAACCGCTGAAAGGTAGTTCTTACATTCCACTACCGAAATGTTTGGCGAGTAAAAAGGGAATTATTAATATGAAGAACGAAGACGAAGAATGTTTCAAGTGGTGTGTAACGAGAGCATTAAACCCTGTTGTGAGAGATTCGGAAAGAATTACGAAAGAATTAATCAAGCAGTCTGAGGAACTTAATTGGTCCGGTATCGAATTCCCAGTAGCAGCGGATGCTAACGTGATAAGCAGGTTTGAGAGGAATAATAATGTTAGTATTAATGTTTTTGGTTATGAGAAAGATGTTAACCTGTTCCCACTATATTTATCGAAGCATGAGAACGATCGGTGTGTGGATCTATTACTCATTTCTGATGGAGAAAAGAAGCATTATTGTTGGATAAAGAACTTTAACAGATTGATGTCAACACGAACGGAACATAACCATAGTTCGATGTACTATTGCAAAAGATGTTTAACCGGTTATACACGAATAGAATACCTTACTAGACACGCTGAGTACTGTTCCCAACACGACGCTCAAAAGATAGAACTCCCAGAACCAGGAACTATGTTGAGTTTTAAAAATTATTATAGAAAGATGAGGGTCCCCTTTGTAGTTTACGCCGATTTCGAAAGTTTTATTAAGCCTATAGACACTTGTCAACCAGATCCCAACACGTCCTACACCAACAAATATCAAAAACACGTTCCAAGTTCTTTCTGTTATTACATAAAATGTTTCGACGATGACTTATATTCGAAAGCCCCCGTAATGTTCACAGCGAAGAACGAAGACGATGATGTAGCGCAGATATTCATAGACACTCTCATAGACGATATAAAAGATATTTACAAGCGATTTAAATTTCCAAAAGATATGATATTCGGGAAGGAGGACAAGGAGCTATACGACTCGGCTATTGTTTGCCACATTTGCGAAGGCGAACTAGGCGATGATCGAGTTCGAGACCACTGTCATTTAACTGGAAAATATAGAGGGGCCGCTCATAACATTTGTAATCTACGTTATAGAGTCCCTAAGTTTATCCCAGTACTGCTACATAATTTATCCGGATACGACAGTCATTTATTCGTAAAGAAACTACGAGGCGATGATAACGAAAAGATTAACTGAATTCCTTGCAACGAAGAAAAGTACATCTCATTTAGCAGAGAAGTTGTAGTTGATAAGTTTGAGGGTAGAGAAGATAAGGAAGTAGAGGTTAAACGTGAATTACGTTTCATCGATAGTTTTCGATTTATGGCTTCGAGTCTCGACGCTTTATCGAGGAACCTAAGTAAAGACCAGTGTAAAAATATAAGCAAGCACTACTCTGGTAATCAGCTCGATCTCTTGTTTAGAAAAGGAGCGTATGCTTACGATTACGTTGATTCCATCGATCGACTGAACGAAACAGAACTACCACCAAAGTCGGCATTCTATTCGAGACTTAACGACTCGGACATTAGCGATGAAGACTACAACCATGCACGGGCGGTATGGAACGAATTCGGATTTAAAACGTTTAGAGAATACCACGATTTATATAACCTGTCTGATGTTCTCCTGCTCACCGAC
Source organism: Allolobophora icterica (assembly GCA_963556255.1). Lineage (NCBI taxonomy): Eukaryota > Metazoa > Annelida > Clitellata > Crassiclitellata > Lumbricidae > Allolobophora > Allolobophora icterica. The sequence goes on along the minus strand of OY744610.1, from coordinate 44,248,862 downwards.
GTGTTTGAGAATTTTAGAGACGTGTGCTGTGAGAACTATGGTTTAGACCCCATACTTCTCCGGGGCTTGCTTGGGACGCCGCATTAAAGTTGACTGGAGTAGAGTTGGAGTTGTTGAGCGATTATGATATGATACTAATGGTTAAACACGGGATAAGAGGCGGTGTTAGCACGATTTCACATCGTTACGGGCAGGCGAACAATAAGTACATGCCCTCGTTTGATGACAGTAAGCCTTCATCATTTATAACCTATTTAGACGCTAACAATTTGTATGGAGGGGCTATGTGTAAGAATCTACCAACGCACGGGTTCCAGTGGATGGGTAATGATGAGCTAAACGACTGGAGATCAACGCCGAGTATATTAGAAGTGGACCTGGAATACCGAAGAGATTTGCACGATCTTCACAACGACTATCCTCTCGCCCCCGAGAATATTACACCCGAATCTTCAGCTGTGTCTAAACTCATTCCAAACCTGAACGATAAAGTAAAGTACATAGTCCATTACGAAAATTTAAAGCTGTACGAAAGCCTAGGTTTGAAGATAACCAAAATTCATCGTGGAATTAAGTTTGAAGAAAGTGCCTGGTTGAAAAGCTATATCGATCTAAATACCACCCTGAGGACCAGAGCCACCAACGATTTCGAGAAAGACTTTTTCAAATTAATGAATAATAGTGTGTTTGGGAAGACGTGTGAAAATATAGAATCTCGAGTAGACATAAAACTAGTTTCCAGCGAGAAGCAAGCTATAAAACTAGCGGCGAAAACGAGCTACGACACTCGAACTATTTTTGATGAAAACCTAATCGCCATTCATATGAAACGCACGAAACTATATTACAACAAGCCTATATATCTCGGTATGTGTATTTTAGACTTGAGCAAGACGATTATGTACGATTTTCATTATAATTACATCAAGAAAAAGTACGAAGATAGAGCAAAGTTACTTTTTACGGATACGGATTCTCTAGCTTATGAAATTAAGACCGAAGACTTCTACGCCGATATAGCGCCTGACATTAGAAGTAGGTTCGACACTAGCGACTATCCTAAGGACCATCCATCCGGTATAGAAACTGGTATCAATAAAAAGGTTATTGGTATGTTCAAAGACGAGGCAGCGGGAAAACAGATCGAAGAGTTCGTAGGTTTAAGATCGAAACTGTATTCGTACAAGATGGATGGAGTAGACCACAAGAAATGTAAAGGTGTTAAGAAGAACGTCGTTAAGAAATCTATCACTCACGAAGATTACAGAGACTGCTTGTTCACCAAACGAGAACAATCGAGAAAGATGAATGTCATTCGATCCCACCTTCACGAAATCTACACCGAAGAAGTCAACAAGGTGGCTCTCTCAGCCGACGACGATAAACGAGTGATTCAGCAAGACGGTGTCCATACTTTAGCCTACGGACACTACTCGTTGAAAACTACTTAAAGAATAAATATACTAACATAAAATGGAAGTCTCTAAAGCGTGTTCCAAATGCAAAATGGAAAAAAGCTTAAACGAATTTTATAAGGATAAATCTACTAAGAGCGGGTATTGTGCTAGTTGCAAAACGTGTAAAAATATCAAAGTGAAGGAACTTAGACAAAAATACTCGAGACTAGAGACTAGGGAAATCAAAGATAAAAAAGTTTGCTGTCGTTGTAAGAAAGAAAAGAACGTATTAGAATATGTAAAAAATAGATCTTGTAAAGATGGGACCGATCGTGAATGTAAGGAATGTAAATATAAATATAATCACGCGTATTCTGAAGCCCGAAAGCAATATGACCCAGGGTTTAAACTACTTAAAAATATGAGGAGTAGGCTTGGTGAAGTATTAAAAGGCAAGTCGAAATCACAAACGACGCGGCAACTTATCGGTGTTGACTTTGAAATATTTACTAAATGGATTGAATTTCAGTTAGAAGAAGGAATGACTATGGAAAATTACGGCTCGGTTTGGCATCACGATCATGTTTTACCAATATCATCGTTCAACTTGCTAGATGAAGAAGAACTTCTTAAAGCTATGAATTGGAAGAATATACGCCCGTTGCTAGCGGTTAAAAATATCCAAAAATCAAACAAAATAGATCGCTGGCTATACGTAATGCAGGAAGTAAAAGCGTATTACTTTATAAAACATTTAGATAAAATATAAAATGAGCGTTAAACAAATCGATATCGAAGGCGTAGTTCTTCCAAATCATCCGTTAACGAATTTTGAATTATTAGATGCCGCGAAGAAGCTGAATATTCCGAATTTTAGAGGAGTTTTTATGCGAGACACCCTGCCGAAGAAACCTAGACGGAATGAGTGTGGAATATTAAACCTAGACGATTCTAATGGGGAGGGTCACCATTGGGTCAGCTTTTTAAAGAACGGCAACGAGAAAATATATTTCGACAGCTATGGACTGCCTCCTCCTACGGAATTAATAAAATATCTACAAAGACCGTTGCTTTACAACAGCGAGCGAATACAGCCGGATAACGAAGTGTTTTGCGGCCATTTGTGTTTGTACGTGTTAAAGAAGACGATGAACGACGATTGTGAATTTCAAGAAGTTATAAACGATTTACATTAAACTAATAAATAATCTTATTAAAAACAATGCCTGTCGATAAATTCGGACATACAGATTCTGGATCTACGCAAAGAATAATTACCGGTGGTGTTACGCTTAGTCAAGTAAATGCATGTTTCCTTCGAATGGATGGAGCAAACCCAGCGACTGGAGATCTAAAAATGGGTGGTCACGCGATAAAAGGTCTACCTACAACGAACGTTTCGGAAGCAGGAATGGATGAGGCTCTAAGTCGGGGGCAAGCCATAGATTTGATAACGAATCGCGGCGATTTACCGTCCAACGATAATCTAAAAGTGTCTAAAACCGGTGATACCATGACTGGCGACTTACTCTTAAGCATCGGTAGGGACCTTAAGCGGGCGATAGGATGTAAGGATTTAGTTGGAAATAAAGTTTTTAATATATTGTTAGGAAATACAACGAATAAAATAGAAGGTCGATTAAACCAACCAATTACATTACAATCAACGGATGGATTTCGTTTTGGAATAAATAATGAAACCGCCTTAGAGATGGTTAAGTCGACGGGTCAGTCTAAAATAAATGTGTATAAGCCCATCTTTATGCATGGTGCACACATTACAGGCCTACGCGATCCTAGCGGCGACGGCGATGCAGCGACTAAAAAATATGTCGATGCATCTGCAGTCGGACCCGCGTTTAGCGTTTACACTATATCTCAACAAGCCATAGTCGCTAAAACTCACACAATAGTTTCTTTCGATAGAGTAAGATTCAATACCGATAGTAGTGATAACAGTACAGGACCGACTCGTTTCACTCCTGGTAAAGCCGGATACTATATCGTTACGACGTACATAGAATTTTGTAGCGCGAGTAATACCGCTTTTGCTAACGTCTTCCTGTATAAAAACGGGGTGTCGCACATGCAAATTGCGGGTGGAGGGGGTACGGGAATTGCGCATAACAATTCAACCGGTAGTACTATAGTTTTTCTAACCGGCACCGATTACCTCGAGATATTCGTTTATTCGTCCATCGCCACAAACATAATAGCTAGAGACTTTTCAGCGGCATTCTTACGACCTTAGTGATCGCTTATCAGTATTACTGTAGCAGAGGAAGTTGTGCAATTATACATTTACGATTCATAGATTGTAGAATTTAAATAGAGTTATTTAAATTCTTATAACTAACCGGTACTCTCCTCACTACCGCTACTCTCCTCCTCACTACTGCTACTCTCGTGCACCGTAATTGCGTATCTTTCTCTCCAGATTTTACCATTATAAGCCTTCAGCGTGGGGATACAGGTTTTAAAAGCCGTACTCGCCTTATACAACGATTGGAAGACGAAGACTTCGTTAGTGTTTTTGTCTAGTATCGTAACGCTTATAGGATTATTTCTGATAGTTTTTAAATACTCGTACTTCGGTAATACTTGCCTTTTCTCCTTCGTCGGTTCGGGCAATTCTGATTCCGGTAAAATACCCTTCTCAACGAGTATTCTTAACAGTTCGGGTTTGTTCATATACCTCGACTTTATTCCGTGTTTCTTCATTAACGATTTCAGTTGTGGGAGTTTCATGTTCTTTTTATATTAGAAAATATTTTCTTTAATACACCACGCTCATTTTCTGTCCATCTGACTGGAAGTTTAACAACTTATCCGAAATTATAACCGCGTAACCTTGGGTATCAGCTGGGACTGCGGCGTTGAAAGTAGCTTTGATTTGGATATCGACGACCGACGATTTCAGTCTTTCCGACTGTTTACTAACATCGAAAACTATGAGCGGATATAGCTCTTTATAATCGGCTGGAGTGATGTTGCTTTGCGTAATCAACGGATCCATTCCGTAGAACTTTTCGCTGAACGACGCGGCGTCTCTATAAGCTCTCGAAAATTTCTGGTTGGGAAACGATAGATCGTAGTCGACCGCTGGATATCTCTCTTGATTCATCATCACGTACATGTTTTTGAGGTTGCAATGATCGAAAATCGATGGGTTATGTTCTTGGTTGCCGTCGCTTCGAGCGGTTTGAAATCCGACGACTATCCATCTAGGTTTTTCAGGAGCCGTCTTAACGCTAAGACGCCAACTAAAAGTATTCGATTGAGGAACTGATATAGTGTCGCATTGACGAGCTCGATACGCAACTGGTACCGATGCTTTCGATTCGATAGTTTTGTACAATTGCATCTTCTCCATATCTGCGGGAGTAACGTGCGGCATAAACCACGAGATTTTCTCGACGTCGACTTTCCCAGCATCCGCGGCAGCGAGTCTAAAAATAGCGTCGTTGTCCGATTTGCGAACCATCGTTAGCGTGTGCTTAAAACCGTACACTATTTTCTCGTAATGCTCGCAGAATCCGAAAATATGCTTAAGGGGCACGACGAAACTAAACGTTCCCTTAACAGTTGGTTTTTGAATAAGATACCCTTGACGAGTCGCGAAACCCGCATTATCCGCTATAGCCGCGGTTGCTGCAGTATCTTTACACCATAATTGATTAAGACCTTGCGCTTTGGCGAAGTCGTCCGGATATTTCAGCAAACCCAACATCGTAGTTGCTTGTCCTGGGTGAAATACTGTTTCGATATCTTGATTCGATAGGGAATACGCGATTTGGCTGAAAAGATGCAAGAGTCCATTATTAGCGAGGGCTACAGCGTTAGCATTAGCGTACGCTGTTCCATCCGCTTTGACTAGCCTACCTTCGAAAAGCAGGTAAGATTCGGCGGGATGGCAAAATAGATCTTGAGTTTCGATATTTATACGAATCTCGCCGGGTGTGTTAAAAGTCGTTCTCGCTGCTGGTTCGTATTCATGCCATTCGTATTTTTCGATTCCTTCATCGACCTCTGTGGGTGCTGTAATGTTTAGAATATTCGATTGCATTTTAATTACTAAAGATTATTTATTTAAACTCACGCGAGTTTCAATCCCGCTCCGTTTTTCTTATTGTTGAGACTACGCACTAGATCTCGAATGGACACGGCATTCGAAGAAGGTCTGTTAAGTCCGTCACCGGCTAGTATCTTATTAATATCAGTAGTTCCTACATCGTTATCGATTAGCCGTGCTAAGATAGCCGCATTCGATTGCGTAAGCGCTGGTATCGTTTCGACCTTTTGGTTTTCGACTACGTGAGGCGATGGTGCTAAGGAAGCTAAGAGTTTAGCCGCGGTTTTATCCATCACTCGCTTACCAACTTCTACGGTGGTATTCTTTCCAACTTCTAGCGCCTTTTTAGCCAACTCTCTCGCGGCGTCTTTACCAGCGCTAAGGGCGGACGATGCGACTCGTTTACCAACATCCGAAGTGAAGAGCTTCTTGAAAACTCCTGTAATAGTATCCATTATTCCCGCTCCTCCTATAACGTGTTTTCTCTTAATTCTTCTATTAGCGATGACGAGCATGTTTTATAATCGCAATATTAAGTTGTTATATCCAGTTCGCTGTTAGAATTACGAATGTTTATTTATATTCTCCTGTTACTATAAAAACAACACGAGAATATAAAATGGATTCCTACGAAGAATATGTTGAAAAATCGACCGGCTCATTTTTAAATCTGGCTTCTAATAACGCAAAGATTATATCCCTTTTTATTTCCGAAGTGAAAGACGCTTGTAGTGAATTCGTAACCGACGTTTTCGACCTAGTCGGAGACGCTTCAGAATGTAGCGAGTGTAGCGATAGCGAGTGTAGCGATAGCGAGTGTAGTGATAGCGAGTGTAGCGACAGCGAGTGTAGTGATAGCGAGTGTAGCGACAGCGAGTGTAGCGATAGTGAGTGTAGCGATAGTGAGTGTAGCGATAGTGAGTGTAGCGACTGCCGCTACATTAAAGTAGTCTCTAACGCGGAGAATAATACTGAAGAGATCTCGGATGAGCTTACCAAAAAGATCGTTGCTAATGAATTCGAGTCGATCATTCACGACCTTAAGAACAAGCTCAATAGCTTGGAAAAGAGGTATCTCACGGCGAAGGTTGCGTTTCATGACCGTATGAACGATGAAATATGGGAGATGTATACGACACTTATGTAAACGATATTCTGTAACTAAAGCTAGTTACAGAATCTTCAAAGTTTTTTATAATCGCGACATTAAGTTTTTATACTGTTCTTTACCGATCTCTTTTTGTTGTAATAGTTCATCGCATATACCAACGATCTCGTTTCTCACTCCCGTATTACCCGCGTCGTAGCTAGCGAATCGTAGACTCAACATTTCTACTAAAGCATTCGGATCTTGCGGAATTACGACGACTCCTTTACCCGTCTGTTTTCCAGACTTCATTTCCCATATCGGTTTAATGATGTTTCTGTACTTTTTGCCTCTAGACGATTTTGGTTTACTCGGATTGTTAGGTTGCCTCATCGCATTCGTCGCATCTAGAATCTCGACGTAATCGGACATATCGTTGTCGTCGTAAATCGAACTGTTCGGTTTAGCCATAGTCACTAGCTCCCAAAGTCCTGGAGTACCTGTATAAGTCTTCTCTCCGACTATTATATCGTCGTTCTGGAACGATACGTGTGTGTCTCCGATATAAAATTTCCCGTCTTTTTTTGAATTTAGACCGAACGTCGTATCGGTAGACTTTTTATTAGAGGCGTATTGGGACAAGTATTTCGTTGCCACGTCTCCTAATTCTAACATTCTAACGTCTTCTACGGGATCCTCGTAAGCCTCTATCGAGGGATACTGCGGAAGCTGTATGGCTTTTAACGACGACGATATCGATGCGGGAAGCGCGTTTAGAGCGGCTGCTGAGTTTTCCTTAATAGTCGATAACAAAGCGTTTTGTTCGTTCGATATGGTCGATTGCGAGTCCACGATCGGCTTGTACAACTTTACCAAATCTCGCTGCAATCCTATATCGCCTAGTTTCTCGGATAAATAATCTCGTTGAATGTTTTTCTTCGTCTTCAGAAACTCTTCGACGATAAAGTCTCTTTTGGTGGGATCGTTAATCTTTAGAAATGACATTTTTTAAATAGATGGTATAATGTTTTTAACATACTTACGTTTCAAAGTATGTTAAAAGGTAAAATTTACGTTCCACGTTTTACGTTTTATGTTTTACGTTTTACGTTTCACGTTCTACGTTTTCCTTCGATTTCGCAAACGCGTCCTTCAACGACTCGGCTATAGTTTCTCCGCTATTTCTCGATTTTCTGATTTCTTCTTTCATTTCGTTAAATTTCACGCGTTCGTTTAGAATTAACGAGTATTCCTCGTCTGAAATATTACCGTCTTCCAAAGCTTTCGAGATGTAGTGACTGATGGCGTTGAGTCTCGCTTCGGCCAACGTTTTAATATTTTCATGCTTCTCCGCCTTTGGCGTGAGCTTTCTGTTGATTACGCGCCCGATCACGCTGAAAACACCCGCTCCAACCGCCAGTACTTGTAGACCTAACGCGATAGGTGCCGCGACTATCGTAGACAGAACCGTGATTGCTGAAGCCTGCGAGCCCAACGCGACTAGAGTCGATATACCGTCTACTACGTTGATAATCCTAACGCCTTTACGATACTTTTTACCTAGAGTCTCTGTTTTTTTGAGTTCCCGCTCGAGCTCTTGTTGAATTTCAGTGATTTTCGAAAGTCGGAAAGCATGGGCGCTTCCATCGATTTTCAGTGGGATCTCCATTCTTTTTATAATAACGCGATATAATTTTTTAAACTGCGATATAATTAACGAAACATAACGAATCGCCTTCGATTATACTAACTACGGAATCGGAGTCGTTTTGAATAGTAATTTCGATGTCTTCTACTTGTCCGATAACGACTCCATCTCGTAGACTCGCTTCGATTTCCTGTCGAAGCGAAACTAAACACGACCCTTTAGTCATTCGAACACCTAGTCCTAGCGCTACCGTAGCTGTTTCTCTAGGTTGAATCGTTATCAGTTGTTGCGCAAAAATCTCCCATCTTAGTCCACCCAGTTGTCTGCAGGGTGTATGCGTCACTTTTTTCAACGTCCAACGCACCTCTTTCGGTTGGGTTCTAACTTCAACCCGTCGAGTGGGTCTCGTTATAAATTTATGGATAGGCCTGTTGAATCCCGACATTTTATTTATACGAGGATTATTTTAAAGCAACATACCGAGAATCGGAATATTTTGGAAAGGTGAATTAGGACCTAGTAAAAGCCCGGAACCTGTTTTCATATACAACCCGCTACCCGTTTTCATATACAATCCCGCTCCAATCGAACCGCCTTTCGGCCACGGAGACAGATACAACCCATTTCCATCCTGTCTTACTTTACAAGCCAGGCCCCCTTTTTTAACGTACAATACTCCCGATCCGCTTATTTTATCTACAACTTTCGATGCAGCTGCGGAACCTATACCCGTTAAAGCGCCTTGTGCTAAACTAGGTAGTACGCTTGAAAGAAGAAATTTTCCAGCAGTAGCTAGAAATGGTAATATAGCTCCGATAAAACCACCTTCGACTTTAGCGTTATATATTAATTGCGTTTTACTCATTTTAATCGTCGCGCCCTTTCCGTTCTGACAAGCTTTCTTCATTTTATTAATTTGCGCTTTCGTAAAAGCTAAAACGTGGTCTCCATCCATATCATCGTGAGATAGTCTAATACTAACACCGTCGGCTCCCGCTTCGAGCGCTCGTTTAATCTTGTCTTTTTGTCCTTCTGAAATATTAACGCGCATGTCTATGTATCGATTCATTTTATATATAACTAAGATAAAGTTTTAAGTCTTCACACTTCTCTAATATGAAACTTGATCGACATCGCTTCCCCTCTAATGTTAATTAGTTTTCCATTTTGATCGGTAAGTCTCGTTTCCATCGATGAAATCGTATTCATCGTAACGGGGAGATAAATTAAATTAGCCGGGATTTGGATGATCTTATAACCAGGTCCAACGGTTGGGAAAAACGAATATATCACATTCGTCGTTGATCCATTCGAGTACGAACCTCCGATTATATCGCTAGTTACTCTAAAGCTGTCTATGTTCATTATGTTCACAATATTCTCCGATTCGTTATACCCGGATATGTATAGACGACTTTCGAAACCTAGAACGGTTCTAATCGAGTTCGCGGTTCTAAAATCGACCTCGTAATTCTGCGCGATAGTCAACACCGCCTTCAACGTATTAGTGTTTGCTTCTAACGTAATGTAATATTCTTCGTTTCCAGCATCGTAATGGCCGTTCTCTTTCATGATTTTCTTCACGTAGTCGTTTATATCCTCGAGCTCATAGGACCCTTCCGGAATATCTACGTCGAACCACGTCACGCCATGATCCGGCGAATACCGGAAGTTGTTGTTGCTCGCGTCTATGTTAGGAAACACGTAGTAAGTATACAAATCGACTAGAGCCATTTCATACTTTTTGGTTTTATCTAGTTCGATTACAGGATTGTTCCTCGTTATTATTCGTGCGGTTCTGTCCTTTTCGTTACCCACTAAAATGTAAAACGACGATTTAGGATTCGTGTTAGTCGCAGTCTGTGCTGTGTTCACCTGTATCTTCACGAGGAGTTCTTCCATTTTTACTAGTATATTTTATTTTAATTCAGGGATGTAAAATTCATCTAATCCACAACGGTATTTACCGCTGCTCCTTTCACTCGTTAAGTCGATAACTACGAATTGATGCGGTTGTTTCCACGACTCCACGCATAGTTTTTTAAATTCCTCTATAGACATGTCTGTACTTACATGATCGTTGTAGATATGGGAAACGTTCTTCATGTCTTGGGGAAATAAACAAATAAAGTTTGCGTTCTCTCTGATAGTCTGCCTAGGCAATTTAAAATAATTCTGGGCGAGGTACAAACAGTCGACGTTACTATGCCTGCCCCTAATACAATACGTTTCGCATTTGTTCTGCTTTTCTAATTGTAAATCATCAAAAATCATCAAGTTCTTCTTGTCACGGCTCAACTCTCTCGGATCCGGTACATCTTCCGCGGATTCGTAAAATCTGCATTCGATATCCGACTTGTCTCTTAAATTTTTCGCTATCTCTTCAACAACGCATGCTGGAGAAATATTAGACCTCATTATCTCATCTCGAATGTTAAACAGCTTGATGATCGTTTCTTTTGGTAGTTTTTCTTCGAATGTCTTCTTAAGAATTTTGTACTCCGGTTGAAATAGAGATTTTCCGAATACTTGCAAATTGTCATAGTCGAGCCATCCGGGTCTCAAAAGTAAGTTTAACAATAACGTCGTCTTACCACATCCCGATTTTCCTACTATAACACCCCTTATACTTTTAGGTAATAGGTTGATATTAAATCTTTTCAACGATAAATCGTTCCACGTTAAGTCTTTCACCTCCATTTTAAATATATAAAACTTCTATATTAAAACTGAAATGTATTGCGTAAAGTGTAAAAGACAGACTGAAACAAAAGATATACAAGATGTCGTGGCTAAGAATGGGAGACCCATGCAACGAGGTGTATGCGTTGTATGTGGGAAAACAAAAACTCAATTCGTAAAAGGAACCACTGCGAAAGGCGGAGATGTAGTTGGTTCGTTGAATGCAGCCACTAGTAAGATAAAGTTACCTTGGGCTAAATATCCAGGTGAGATGCATCTTCCAGGTCACTCGTTTACAGGACCCGGGACAAGACTAGATTTGAGACTGAATCCCGACGGCACTCCTAAAGATTGGAGTAACCCCATCAACAGAGTAGATAACGCGGCTTACCACCACGATTTGGCTTACGATCGACACACCGATACGGCTTCTAGGAATGTTGCCGATAGAGCAATGATTAATGATTTGAATAATATTCCTAATCCTACTATCCGAGAGCGTATGGAGAGAGCGGTAGTTAAACCTATATTGTCTGTTAAATCGAGTCTCGGGTTAGGTTTAAAAAAAGCCCCGATCCGAAATGGACCGATCAATTAGCGGATGAATTGCATAAACCGGTAGTAAGGCATTTTAGAAAGAGAAAAGTGTACGCTAGTGGGATAGATGAGATATGGGCGGCTGATTTAGTTGATATGCAAGCCTTCGCTAAAGAAAACGATGGTGTGAAATACCTATTAACCGTTATAGATGTGTTTTCAAAGTACGGATGGATCGTGCCATTGAATGATAAGAGTGGGAAATCTACAGCAAGCGGCTTCTTGAAGATACTCGAGAGTGGGCGAAAGCCTGTTAAATTATGGGTAGATAAGGGGAAAGAGTTTTATAACAAAGACGTTAAGAATTTGCTTGAGGTGTACTCTACGGAGAATGAAGAAAAATCTTGCGTTGTCGAGAGGTGGAACAGGACGATGAAAGATAAAATGTTTAAGTACTTTACAGCTAATTCGACGAGAAGATATATCGACGTTTTAGACGGAATGGTTAGTAATTACAACAATACAAGACATTCTTCCATTAAAATAACTCCCGCTAAGGCTAGTATGAAAACGAATGAAAAGACTGTATTTATGAATTTATACGGCGAAGAGGTCTCACAGCCTATTACACCTAGATTCTCGATCGGAGATAAAGTCAGGATAACTAAAAAGAAGAATATCTTTTCGAAAGGATATACACCCAGATGGACGGAGGAAGTTTCTATAGTATCCCAGGTTCAATACACGGATCCTCCAACTTATAAGATTAATGATTCTAATGGTGAGGAGATACAAGGCTCATTCTATGAACGGGAGCTACAGAAGACGACTCAAGAAATATTTAGGATCGAAAAAGTGATTAGAAAACGCGGGAAGAAATCACTCGTTAAATGGCTCGGGTACCCGGACTCGTTCAATTCTTGGGTCGATAACGATAACTTGATGACATTGTGAAACGATTATTCAGAAATGTGATGATTCGGATTTCCAATTATGTTCCATCATGAACGTGGTTGTGCTAGATGTCACAATTTACTACTACTAGTGATGACCTGTCAGACTAACGTCATAGTCCTCCCACGTTGTTTCCGTCTCGTGACGGTGAGCGTTGGCGTGAAACAAGCTTTCTCTTTATTCCGATAACTCGTGATCATGAATGTACGTACGTCATAGGTATATAATAACTAGGTGTGACCAGGGACCCCGTCACAAATTCAGACGATGTGTGACGGGGTCGTTTTGAAAACGCATTCGTCCTATGCGTGACAGAAATCTGTGAAGGGCTTCAAAATTTCATACAGAGCCTGACGAACGACAGACCCGCGAATATTAGGAGAAAAGATGTTACACGAGTTGGTGAAGGCGCCTAACGAAGGCTATACGGGTTTGAATCCTAGCGTTTGATGATAACATCGCTGATTGAACGAAACCGCACAGACCCAAACTGTTGCTAACCTCTCTCCATCAAAACAAAACAAGGGAGACGCCATCAACTAAATATACTTCGCAAATAACACCCACTATCTATAAAAACCTGGTATATTTAATTAAAAATGTAACATACCTTTTGCAACGGCTCGGTGTGGTTGTTTAAAACGGTGGTGAAAAAACATTACTCCGTTAGGCCTACTATTATATCGCTTGTTTAAACAGCATCTCAACATAATCAAGAAGAAAGACTATAGGCTTACATACACGAAATCATATAGATGGAAGGATGGATGGAGCAGGCCGCTAGTGACTATGATGTTGATGATACTATCCTCATTTCTGAAGGTCGGAGACGGCCTCCACAGTCCTCTCTGTCATACGCCCGTCTGACATAGGCCGTTATGAATGGGTTTAATTACGTGAGAGGCTTAATGCCGCAGGCAATCTCGTTGCGTTGAACAATTGTTAATTGTTTGTCTCGTTGCAGCGAGATTGCTAATTGAGAGCCGTTCTTCGATTACTTACTACGTAGTTAGTTTCAACGAATGCGGCGTCGCCCTATGAGGGGCTTGCGGGGCATCATACCCCATGTCTCTAGGTTTGTGCACGAATGAGATTCTCTAACCTATAGCAAAGGTTAGTAGGCGATTTTCAACCTACTAGGTTGCGGTTTGAACCCTGTATTGGTCAAAATCGCTAGCTGCCGATCTTATTATCTACTAATCGCTCGAAGAAGTCATGTAATCTGCGACAGATGCATCGGTTTTATGACATTATTCTCAGAAAACGGCATCAAAAGAAGTAAACATAATTATAAAGATAATAATATATCTTCGTTTATTGAAAAACTTCTCACTGGCAGAACGCAATGAGGTTCAGTCAGTTCACTTGGGTACTGCATATATATAGCTAATGGCCGTTTTTTTAAACGTCATGCAAGCCAGTATGATACTGTCTAATAACTGTTTTTATATGTCATCCGGGCCGGAAAGAACGGTATGATTATAGGAAGTGAATTGGCTCAAGCGTGTTGGTGATGGCGATTTCATAAGAACCCCGACAATTAGCCACGAACGAAGAACCCAACTGAGAGGGAAATTATGATGAAGCTAAGCAGGTGTGCAGAGAAATCAGTTAAAAGTGTGGAATGGACTGAAAGGAACAAAGCAATGGACTGTTACCATTGGCGTCTAGAACTCATTAGGCATGAAACAAAGATACTTGTGTACGCGAGACGCTTATACTGTGAGATATATGTATGCATAATGTATACATCAAGTCACTTAATATAGCGCCTTTTTAATACTTTACGCCGCTCTCTCACCACCCAGTGGCGTCACGAAGGGGTGCGGAGCGCACCGGGTGACACCCTGAGAGGGGGGTGACGCCCAAGATGAGAAAATTATGAAATTTTTGGAAGATCAGGAATTCCTAAAAAGGGTCATCACTTTTTGGGGAGACGAATTTCTAAAAAAAAGGTCATCACTTTTTTGGGGAGACGAATTTATAAAAAAAGGTCATCACTTTTTTTTAGGGTGACACCATGACTTTACCGCACCGGGTGACAACAGCCCTAGTGACGCCACTGTCACCACCATCTACCGCACGCTCCTCTATCTATCATCCCTCAGACTTTCCATCTCCAAACTAGCCTCACCTCTTCAATAATTTCCGTCCTGTCCTCCGCCTTCAATCTTTCTCTTCCTATAAAGAATCAACCTCAGCAGCTCCTCTGCCTCCTTCTCTCTCTGGTCTCCTGGCAACCGGACTTGGACTTCCCTTTCATGTGTCCGGACAACTCCTCTGACGCTCGTGATTAAGCTGGTGCCCTGCGTTAAGTTTTAAGTAGCGCTCCAGAAATTTCGAGATTGCGATTCTGTTTATAATTACAACGAAGTTCATTCTCTTAACCAACTCAGAGAGATAGTCATGAAAGACGCTAGCGACTTCATTTTCTTCACATCGGCTTATGAGGGCGACAAGTCAGTCGTCCTCCTTTTCGTCAACTTATAGACAGTGAATAATTGTACACTAATAGAGACTAATAAAGACACTAATAAAGACAATAAATGAAGGTCGTTAATGGAACCGAAATTTCGAAATGGTTTTTCGTCCCGGTGTAAAGACTTCAGGCTACCCCCCCCATTTCAGGTTACCCCCCGGTAATCTGAAATCGATTTCACATTACCCCCGGGGGTAACTTGAACGCGATTTCAAGTTACCCCTGCGCTGTTCACATTACCTCCTACCTGATAATAGCTAAAGTGAATAATTCTTACGCTTACAACTCATGATATAGGTTTATTGAGTAAAACACGTGAAACATACAAGACCGAAAGCTAGTTTCAATATCTGAAAGAAATTAAAAAATGTCACAGAAATGTTAATTGTATTAAAACCACTCATACACTAGTTCAAAGCGCCTGACATATTACATACAAACATATGATATATATATTCAACCTAGTTGATGTAATTGTGATCTACAGAAAAGATAGCTTCTTGTACATAATGCACTAGAGGTGTAATGAGAGATTAATGATAAATGTTAACAATTATTATTTTTGTTATGAGATAGTCGAAGAACGGGCCCCATTAATTTGAGGGGTAATCTGAAATCGTAGGGGTAATCTGAAATCGATTTCAAGTTACCCCGGGGGTAACTTGAAATCGATTTCAGATTACCCCCCGGTAATCTGAACGCGATTTCAAGCTACCGGGGGATTATTTGAAATGGGGGTAATCTGAAATCACTACACCTGTGGGAATTTCAATTCGCATTGAAAAAGTTAGCAGACGACCGCACCAATTTATTGATTTCTGTTTGCATGGTTCGAAAGCGACTTACGAATAATTTCTCCCAACTGTGGCGCACTAGTGAAAGTCATTAATAATCATCCTGGATAGAAATGTTTAATATCAATTAGTAACTTTCATTATATACAGCACCGGTGTCGAACACAAAATGTATTAACCGATGGCGCACCTTTACCAAGTCGTACTCAGATCAATACAATAGTCAGGCCGCTGAGACAGTTAGTCAATGGTAGATATACCAGTATAAAAGAACTTCGCATAATTTTAAGCTAAGTTCATATGCTATGAGGCTTACATACATACATAATACATATATTGAATTATTGGGTGGGCTATTAAATGAACTCATTATAGCCGTAGTCACATGATACATTGGGGACTGAATTCATTTGACCACTTACTTACTCATTACTGAGCATGAAACTTTGTGCGCAATTTTCCTGTTTGTCCGGAACTGAAAAATCATTTAACTTAACACAATAACACTGTACTTAGATCGTAAACTCAGCTGGTAGGTGATAATATTGTCTCAGTAAACATGTAACATGAAACTAACACTCACCAGGCATATATTCTAATAAATATATAGCCTAAAGCCACCGGTTAGGCCTGTGTCTATTTACTGAATATAATGTGCTAACGGTAGAATTATGTTTAAAATTGCTGGTTGATGTGTGAAAGGCCCATAATGCGAGTTCAGAAGTCGGCCAAATTGAAAATTGGTCTGAGTTGTAATAATGGTTCTGTACCTATTGTACACATAGAGGCGAGTAATTTTAGTCCTGACAGCCTTCATCTCTGTCACGTTTTCCTGATTCTATAATTGCCCTTCACTTTACATTAATTCTCTCTGCACACAAACACACACGAACGAACGCACACACACACACAACACACACACGCGCGCACACGCGCGCACACACATCTACGCACACATACACTCACGCACACCTACACATACACACACACCTAAACACACACACACAACTAGAGCACGCCGTGTAGGTGCAACCTACATCTCGCTCGCACATTCTCAAATTCTCAATCCTCTCTGAAATACTCATCATTTCTGTCTCTATCTTACCCACACACTCTCGCTGTCTGTCTGTCTGTCTGTCTGTCTGTCTGTCTGTCTGTCTGTCTGTCTGTCTGTCTGTCTGTCTGTCTGTCTGTCTGTCTGTCTGTCTGTCTGTCTGTCTGTCTGTCTGTCTGTCTGTCTGTCTCCATTCTCGAATAATCGCACAACCCAGCCGGCCGACAGTCTGATGTGCAAAACATTTTTTTAGGATGTTATATATCTTTTAATCTGTGCTTATTAGATCTGTACATCGAAGTGCGATTCGAAATTGGTCAATAAAGGTCAATACTTACTGACTTATCTCTCTATTAGAATCTTTTATTTTCTATAACTTGGTCTCTCCCCACATTTGTTTCTCTCTGTCTGTCTCTGTCTGTCTGTCTGTATCTGTCTCTGCCTCTCTCTGTCTCTGACTCTCTGTCTGTCTGTCTGTCTGTCTGTCTGTCTGTCTGTCTGTCTGTCTGTCTGTCTGTCTGTCTGTCTGTCTGTCTGTCTGTCTGTCTGTCTGTCTGTTTGTCTCTCTCTCTTCCTCTTTGCATCAGCTCATCTTGTCAGCCTGCATTAGACTAATTGCCCCATTTGTTCCGTTTATTGTTCTGCGCAGAAGAACACATCCAACCGTCAGTCGTCAGTGGCTGACCTCGATCTCCAGCCGACGCTCGAGCGATGGATACGATGAACTTCAGTGTCACGTGGTCGACGTTGAAGGAAGTCGACGACGATGAGGAGAAGACAACGGTGTTGGAGTCATCATCATCTTCACGGAATCTCACCGTCAACGAAATCCTGGAGCTCTACTGCAGCGGGGCCATTCTCATCGACCGCGTCATCACTCCCATCTGGTACCTGATCGGAATCATCGGCAACATCATCTCGGCCAAGATCTGGCTGGAACGTCGCATGCGTCGTAATAATTCCTCCGCCATCTACCTGGCGGCGCTGTCGATCAACGACACGCTGTTCCTCCTGCTGCACATGGTCCAGGAGCTGAAGTACGCTTGGTTCATGCGGACCGTCGACTATCCCGTCGTCTGTGGCGCCTATGCGCTTGTCTATCTCGTCACGAACTACCTCGCACCTGCTCTCGTTCTCGGCTTTACCGTCGAGCGATTCATCGCTGTCTGTTATCCCTACCAGAAGATGCGCTTCTGTACGGCTAATCGTGCCACGAAGGTCGTTATAGGACTGGTGTGTGGTTGCGTTCTGCTCGGTGGGATCCAGCCCTACTTCTGGGAGTACGATCCGATCAAGAGGGAGTGCACGATTTCTAACGACTATGTGGAGTATTGGGCGAAATGGTCGTGGGCGACTGAGATGGTCATCTTCCTCGTCGTTCCAGTTGTCATCCTCATCATCAACATCCTCGTCATGCTCGAGGTAAGAAGAATTTCCGGTCCGTTAGATGGACAGTCGTCGTCGTTCCACGAAAGCTTTCGCGTCAAATTCACCAACAGCCACCATCACCACTCAAACAAATCTCCCAGCATCTCTGCCGACTCGCACCACAGCGCTACGAGCCGTCGCGGTACGGTGAACTCCGCAAGCACCGTGCAGAGAAATCACTGTGTCGCTACAACAAACGCCATGCTGCTGTCCGTCTCCTTCTATGTCATCTTCACTACGCTGCCAGCGACTGTCGTATACGTCCTGGCTTACGCTTTCGACGAGGGCAAAACGAGTATACCCGTCGACCAGATCCCTAACGACCCCACCTGGACCAAACACTTCGCCTACATTATGATACGCAAGATCGTCGACGAGGTATGCTTGTCGCACTACGCCTGCAACTTTTTCCTCTTTACCATCACAGGAAAGATGTTTCGAGAATCGTTCATGTCTCTCGTCAGATGTGGCTCCAAGTCGGCGTTCGGCAAGTCGGAACAGTCGACGAAGTATTATACGATACATCGCACCGAAAACGGACTCGATCACAACAACGTCATCGTTACGAAGCTCTAGAGAGTCTAGACCCACCACCCACGTACTCGTACGCACTCTCGTGCACAGGCGCGCACTGTAAATGACGCAGTATCTGCATCAAGAGCATTTCTTCGTTATTTGCATTCTTTGAGTGTCACGGACACTGCATTTCGCAGATTCTTCGAGTATTGCGGATTCGGTGAGTCCCGTGGATTCTGTGAGTCCCGTGGATTCTGTGAGTCCCGTGGATTCTGTGAGTCCCGTGGATTCTGTGAGTCCCGTGGATTCTGTGAGTCTCGTGGATTCTGTGAGTCTCGTGGATTCTGTGAGTTGCATGGATTCTGTGAGTTTCTCAGTTTCTCGGAGTTTCACAGAATCTCTGGCGTGCGAATCAGGCAACACCTGCTTCGAGAAGGGACAGTAAACGACCGGGTGACAAAGAGACAAGCAACCAAGTAATTGAAACGAATGAATGAAACTATTCAACACAGAGGAATAACGAAACACATTCGACTGTAACGATTAGCATTAAGACTACATTATATATATATATATACATATAGGCCCCCTACATATATATATTTATTAATCTAATTAGATAAACATGCGCTATACGTTTTAGTACAAAATGATGCGTATATATTCCGTACTTAATGTGTAGCTGTTCGGTCTTTCACGTGTGCATATATAGGAATTATGAGCTCTAAATGTCGGCCTATACGTATATATATCGACTGAGTTCACCAAGACTGTGTTCAGTTTGAATGGTAATCTTAATTATGTGTGTGTTCAGAAAGGATGGTAGTATTTAATAGGTGTGTTCGGACAGAATGGTAATTTTAATAGGTGTGTTCAGATAGATTGATAATGTTAATAAGTATACAGCTGTAGTCACACACTGCTGCAGTGGTGTTACATTGACGTCTGCTAGTCAGTTGTTCATAGTCATAATTATATCCGCAGAAATCTTAATATTTAATCATCTCTTTTATATATATACGTACACTGCATATATGTATGAATATATAACTTTTTGTTGTGTGTAACGTGTATAGTTGTACGACTATCAAATCAAAGGAATTGTACTGGCCTGCAGGTGTTAGCTACATTGGTTAGACCGTACGACCCATGCGCCTCCTCGCATAGGGACGCCGGTTAACATACCGATGGTGGCTAATTTAATTAAGAGATTTGAATCTCGAACTTGTAGGGGCCGTACACGGGAATTTAAGGGGCGTGGCACGGTGGCACCCATTCAAACGGGCAGCGGTGATGAAGGGTCCGATCAACTCAATGAAAATAAGCAGGATGTCGAGGCCATACGGTCGCTACTGAGAAACCTTGACATATATTGATGAATTATTTCAACAGGGAGGGCAAGTAATTCCGCTATACATATTTCTGCTTCCATGCAGTCAATCCTCGTCTGGTTCGGCCGCAAAGGAACGCGACAGCCTTTCAACACTGCGCTGTGGCTTCGAATCCCGTTCTTTGAATTTTATACTTTCTTGTTGCAACCGCTACGGAAAGTCTGTCCAGTTGTTTGTGAGATTTTTATTCATTCAAAATGCGTGAATTCTACAATCCCTTCCTAAATTTATTAATTACTTTTTTATTATTAATTTTTCTATACTTATTCTGGGCCAGTATATACTATAATAGGACAAACTTCAATTGAAGGTGTTAAGCAAATGGGTTTGTGCATGAGTTTGTGATAACCGAAACCTATCTTACGCGATGACATTTTCCAAGTAGCCTATATTTTGATGGCCTTGCAGAGGCTAGGGTAAAACGCACTCGTTTACCCAATATCTGTCTCCAGAAAAAAATCCTACACAGAGGCGTGGCCCGGTGCTGAAGGATCCGGGTGAGCCCAGACTTCATAGGCGATCACCAATCAATGTCCTAACAGCGCTCGATAACACTTTTAAGCTGTACGTGCCACTGTCTTAGACCCAGCATCAAGTCGATATGACTAATTTTGAGCGCTCCTCAGTAGACTGTATTAAAGAGGCGCTATATAAATTGACAAATGTACTACGACGATATTCCTTTTGCTTGTGAGGAAGGGATACATATTTATAAACATCGATTACTAAAAACCACCTACGTGGACGGAGATTTTCGACCGATGATGAGCTCAAGTATGCGACGGAAGAGTGGTTGATGGGGCAGTCAGAACTATTCTACTTCACTGGCATTGAAAAACTCCGAGATCGTTACAAACTGTGCATTGACAAAGGAGGTGACTTTGTTGGAAAATAAAATGTGTGCTCATTCGTATACCTTTTCTTCAAATAGGTTATGCTAAAAACTTATTGAACGCCCATCGTATATTGTCTAAGCTAAGGTTTGACGTTTCTGCATAATAAGCTAAACGTGTCTGTTAAGAGAGAAAATAAACTATACGAGAAAGATCCGAGTTATGAAGATTCTTTGACCGGTTGGTCTGTAAGCGTCAAAAACTTACCTGTAAGCTTGTTGTTGTCTCTTTGTATAGGCCTAATGCCTAACACCAAGCCCTCGATTGCTGCTGTCTACACAGAATGAATTTGAATTATCGGTATATGTGCAATTAGCTTTAGCTTGAAACATACTCTTCCTAAAATTTGAATGTTTTTTGCCTCTAGACAGCCTCCATCTAGACCCAACAATTATTTTACATAAATTGATAGTTTTTTTTACAATAAGTGCTACAAAACTTATACCGTTACAGCACGATACGGTACAGAAAATTTTTTGTTTCAATAGGTTAGGCTCAAAACTTATTGAACGCCCCTTGTATATTGTCTAAGCTAAGCTTTTATGTTTCTAGATGCAAGCTTTCAAATGGCAAAAAACATTTGAAATTCAAATGTTTTTGCCATTAGAAACCTTGCATCTGGGCCCAGCTATTATTCTACATAAATTGATAGTTTTTTTTACAATAAGCGCTACATAAATTACAGCACGATACGATAGAGAAAACCTGGTGCAGGTTATTCCGAGCGTCCTAAACGGCTGGACAGGTTGCTGTTGTGAAAATACTTCCGCCAATCAGTCATCATTAATTGTCGTTGTCTTCCGCTTGCCTCTTCTGCCTCGTCTCCTCCGCTTCATGGAGCGCCTTTTCCTACCGTCCATTCATCTCGTCCGGCCAATCAGGTTCTCCGCGTTGTACAACGAATGCTTTTGGCCGATTCAATTCTTCCGCCTCATTTCTCCGCCCTCTGGCGGTCGCTTTTCTTTCTGCACTTTTAACCTAGCCAGCTGTGTCTGTGGTGTCTATAGGATTATCCCAGTAGGATGTATTTCCGTCCAAGTGGAATGACCTTGGGTTCAACTGGACATCCGGCGTGGCTTTGGTGCGTCATCGATTAAAACCCTTTAGGCACTGGATGATTTTATCGGAATAATACATACAAAATACGGGCTCATAAAATCAGGCAAAGTTATTGGATTTGATGTTATAGAGCTACCTGGAAAATATGAATGTATTTTAAAGTATTAAGTAGTATCTTATAGATTGTTTTGATCAAATTTCAATATTAAAATTAAAAACTAACCTAGATGCACTTGTAAAATAACACATAGAAAACCGATCTCCTGATCATGGTCATGCATGGGTTTGCATGTCGAGAGCAACTCTTCATGAGTAGTTTCTCTTGAAGAGATGGAATGCAAATTCCTGATTACAATTACAACTACAGTACTCTGAAGACGAGGTCGGACTGGATTGGATTAAAACTTTGGTTAGATTTGATCCAGATTGTCTTGAGTAGGACCTCCGCGATTTTGGGAGATGCTTGATATATAAAATTATGCGAGTAACATGATAATTATCTAATTCCGTCTATCTCCGTGTGTCCTCGGTCCTTTCCGTCTGATTTCGATTTGTAAGGCAGGAAAGTAATCGTGATCGTAAACTCCTCATTTCTAAAGCGCTACTCTAAGGCTAAGCGCCAGAGCATCACCTTATTCACGAGCGCTGCGTCGTATCAGAGATCTAGAGATCGATGTCCTGTGGAGATCTGAGTCCGGTTGCCAGAGAACTTGTACCTTACTGGTGCGGACCATCTCAACACTAGTATAAGGTACTATACTACTATAGCTTGCTATATATATATATATATATATATATATATATATATATATATATATATATATATATATATATATATATATATATATATATAGGCTGACTGACGGTTTTAAAAAGTTCTGGCGACCTTACAAAATGCACTAAGATCGGGTGCGTTTCTGATGAGTTTCTGCTGAAGAGGGGCGATACACATCTTCGATGACAATCACATTTTCTCCACCACAGAATTTACAGCCAAAAATCGCATTCAGTTCTTTACATATCTTCGATATCTATCTGTAGCGCCGGTCATGTGCATTGAATCTTCATTTCGCATTCGATTCGTTTCTTCATCGAGTCCGATATAAAGTTGTATTAAAGGAGAAATGACTGTTTTCGCCTTCTTCTCGATCTCTTTCCCCCATAACTCGTTTGTTGAAAGCCGCTCTTCGTCCAGACAATCATTCCCACTTTTTCATTACAGCTGGCTATTATCTTCCGCGCATAAGAACAGAAATTTTCCTGTCTGTTCCAAAGAAACGTTATCAACTGAACAAAGTCATTATCATGTATTCAACACGCACTGTTTGCCAGGATGGCGTTCAAGCAAGCTGGAGCGAGTCTCTCAGAAGCTTTGTTTAGTGCGCACATTATTGTCACGACCAGTACACGTGCATTTTTCTGTCAGCTTGTTGATGTATATATATATATATATGCATATATATATACATCAAGAAAGATGCTATGTTATGTCATATATATATGTATATATATATATATATATCCAGACATTTAATATAGCTCCTTTTAAGTGCAACACAAAAGCGCTGCACGATATGATATCAGACTGATCCAAACAAGTGCTTATAAGATGATGAAAATGATTGTTGCATGCAGAGCCAAATGCGACAGTATACATAAATGTAATGGAAGACGGTTCCAATAACGATGGTCCAACTCATGAGATGTGTGTGCTCAAGGAATTAAACTCCATACCACTCGTCTGTCCCATTCCCTCCCTCTCTGTGTCTGCCTGGCTCGCACGCTCGTTCCCTATAGCACCATGGCACTTAGGCCTACATAATTTCCAAAGTAATTTCAGTGTAACCCTTCCGATTTGTCGTAACTTGGCTTTACGGTAGCGCTTAAGAAAATTACATGATTACTGTTACGATTGCGAAATTGCGAATACACACTTTGTCTAACAAAACAGAACACAGTGAAGTGGGTTACAGGTTCCGCGTGGTCGCTCATAGCCTTTAGACAAAGGAGTG
>OY744610.1:43854859-44219859 GCA_963556255.1 Allolobophora icterica | reverse complement strand
TTATTATTTTCATTACTATCATCATCATCATCATCATCATCATCATCATCATCATCATCATCATCATCATCATCATCATCATCATCATCATCATCATCATCATCATCATCATCATCATCATCATCATCATCACATTATCATAACTGTTATCATTATTATTATTATTATCATTATTATTATTTTTATTATTATTATTATTACTATAATAATTACTATTACAGTAGGCCTATTACTACTACTACTACTACTACTACTACTACTACTACTACTACTACTACTACTACTACTACTACTACTACTACTAGTATTTTACTACTACTAGTACTAGTACTAGTAGTTTACTAGTACTAGTAGTTACTAGTAGTTTACTAGTTTACTAGTACTACTACTACTACTACTACTACTACTACTACTACTACTACTACTACTACTACTACTAGTAGTAGTAGTAGTAGTAGTACTACTACTACTACTACTACTACTACTACTACTACTACTACTACTACTACTACTACTACTACTACTACTACTACTGCTACTAATCTTACTGCGCACTTGTCAGTTTGAATTAACAAAGAAGATTATTATTATTATTATTATTTATATAATATTAATATATATTTATACCTGACAGTGCAGGCAAATTTGGTCACTATTGGTTAAGTTGATCTTTGGTGGGCGCTATAGTTACTCTTGGCACAGAGCGCAATTATTGCTTGATACGTTCCTGTGATTAAGTGGTGGTTTTAAATAATCTTTAACATATACTTTTGTTCATATTTTCTTGGGCTTATGATTTATTTTTCTACGCTTAACTATAACCACGTTGCCAAGAAAGTCTTCCACCGTGTTGAGTCCAGCTGCAGTCGTGTATCCATCATAGTAATTAAATTTTCCAATGATTTTCTTGTTGTATATGGCATCGTTGTTCGAGTTCCAACGAGACTTTGCTCCTTGCTCAGATATATGAACAGCTAGGACCGTGTTCGTTGCATCTACGACATTTACTCCGTGACGAATTGCCATGGCAACTAAGTAATTATCATACGCAGGACGACCAATTACCACGTCTGCAAGTTTAGACCAGTTCATCGAACATCCTACAAGACACAACTCTGTTTTATCTATATCGCTAACTTGGTCAATCCAATCTATGTCACCACTATGCCTTATAATAGCTTAAGCACTTATGGTGAACTATGCGCAGCAGCTCCATAGTGCAAAATGAAAAGGCAGCAAATGCAATTGTTGTTAAATGACTTGCACTGTAATGTCCAGGTTCTGCAAATAAGTTGGCCCTTAGCATATAGTAAAAATTTTAGTTTACAATTAAACTGACTTGCCCCACTAATCTATGGCATATCTAGAAGAATAAAAGACACGCTGTGCAAAACATCTCTAATGTCGGAAGACATATAGGAGTGGTTCTGGTGCTTTAAACTTCCGACATCCAGCACCATTGTGATTGTATGATTGGGATTCGGCGCCTTTTTCATCATTGTTCAAAATAAGTGTTTTTATTAGGAAATTTCCTCAGTTGCATCTTTCTAGACTGCTAGAATTTCAAAAATAAATCCAACAACATGTGCTGTATAGTGACACATTGAATGTATAATGGTACAAGCCCCTGTTGGAAAGAAATGTAGCTAAGTCAACCCTACAGTGCTTTGAAGGATGATCTCATACTATATTCCAGTCTTGTTGTCCTCGAGACCATGGTCTTGGTCTCGAGTGCACTCGAGTTCGTTTTTAAAAGTCTTGGTCTTGGTCTTGGTCTTGAGGTTCAAGGTCTTGGTCTTGGTCTTGGTCTTGAGGTTCAAGGTCTTGGTCTTGGTCTTGGTCTTGAGGTTCAAAGTCTTGGTCTTGGTCTCGCAAGACCTAGACCAAGACCGGCTGTTAATATGAACAGTAATTTACCGAACTCAAGAATTCTGTATCAGCATGCTTGCATCATACGACCAATATCTATGGATGGATACAAGTCATGCTGGTCAGGAAAACCCATTGGCAGCAGCAACAGTTATTCTGTATCAGCCATGGGAAGATTTCAAAAGGACTCACTATCTGTACATTTACATCCAGTGCTTGAAAAGCTACTCTCTGTGTGTCAGCGACTTCAGCACCTGTAGAACGTATTTTTTCACATTGCGGAATTTTTATGAGGCCCACCAGGCACGTCTTGGTCAGAAAATTCTGAGCGAATTGGTTTTTATAAAATACAAAAGGCATTTGGTATAAGAGTTTGCATGAAGGACTTTTGAATACAAATTCGGATTTCTCTGCAGTTTGCATTTAAAGTTAATTTGCTTGAATAAAATAAAAGACTCATGTTTTCATTAAAATAGCGAATATTCCGACTTTACAATTTTTAGAAGTCTTGACCTGATTTCGATTTTTTGGGTCTTGGTCTTGGTCTTGGTCTTGAGGTTCAAGGTCTTGGTCTTGGTCTTGGTCTCGAGGTTCAAAGTCTTGGTCTTGGTCTTGGTCTCGAGGTTCAAGGTCTTGGTCTTGGTCTTGGTCTTGAGGTTCAAGGTCTTGGTCTTGGTCTTGGTCTTGAGGTTTAAGGTCTTGACAACAAGACTGCTATATTCGCATTGCTGCTAACATGATGCGCTTTATTTCTGGAAGAACTCTGTTTTCAAAGACGGACAACACTATAATCTCTTCAGACAGGTACCAGAATTAAAGCACTGACCAGAGGAACAGCATCTTAAGGTTAGCGTCAGGGTAAGCCAATAATTGCTGAGCGACTAATTTCTGGATGATTTTAGAAATAAGCGAGACGTTCGCAATGGGCCTAAAGTGTGCAGGATCCGAAGGGTCGAGACCGACCTGCCTGAGGATAGGAGTGACAATCGACTGCTTCTGCGAAGCTGGAAGAGTACCGTCTCGGAGCGAGGAGTTGCATAGGAGGGTCAGGAAATGGAGAAGGACATCGATGTAATCCTGGAGCAGGAAAGGAGGAAGGGGTCAAGCTCGTAGGATTTCGCTGCTGAAGCCAAGATGATGTTGCGCAGCTCGAGACTGAAAATTTCGTGAAGAACTGAAAGCCTATGGTTGGGAGGAGGAAAGTCGGGCGGAGGAGAACCAGCTTATGGTGGATAAGCAGTTTGAAAGAGGTAGGTTTTAAGTTGAGAACGAAATGACGCAAGCGACTGAGCAGAGCGCACATACACTGTAGGAAGAGAGTTCCAAAAGTAGGTCTAGCAACTGAAAAAGCTCGTTCACCAAGAACACTTTCAATTAAGTTTGACCAGAAAAAGATAATCAGATGACCTCGTTGAATAATGATAAGTCTGTGGAGTTAGAACTGATTTTAAGTATTGTGGCTGGCCAGAGTTCACATTTTTTGGCAGTGTAGGCCTAAGTGAGATACGGCAGAGCGTGGTCATTGCAATGGAATAAGAGAAGCAACCTACACAGAGGTATCTGGAGCAATAACATCCCGCTGAACGCCAAACTCCACCTATTCAAGGCCTACTTACTGCCTGTGCTGCAATATGGAGCCGTGACCAGGACGCTAACCTGAAGGCGAAGCTATAGATGCCTTTCAGCAGTGGAGCCCGAGGCGAAAACTATGCCTTCCCTACACGGCTCACATCACCATATAGGCGTACAATGCGCATCATTATGTCGAAGGTCATCCGATCAAGGATGCTGCAGCTGTTTAGATAAATCTGCCTCTTAAGACCAGCTAGACACCCTCCCCACACATGAACAAGAGGAGTCAGACCTGTGCCCGGTGAATTTTTGACTACACACGTGTCAATAAAAGCGACAACTGGAAGCGTATTGTGGAAACATCACAGCTTCAGAAAGTGGCACGCCACTGATGTTGACGATGACGACAATGATGATGAATTGCGATAACGACGTTGTGAAAACAACCATTATTTAATAAGAAAACAAATCCTACCTTCTTTAGTAGAAAAGAAATAATCAATAGCATATGCGCCGAATAACTTTCCTTTTCTGGCCGCGAGGTCGCGTAGACGATGTTTCTCGAATTCCTCGAACAGAACGGTGTTGTTCAAGTCTACATTGACGTTTGTACGTATACCCATCACCAACACATTGCTATTCAATCCTTTCAGTTTGCTGTGCACCTCCAATAGCGTCCTTACAAGGCCATCGTCGAACAGGATGTCCGCGTTCGCAAAGCCGTAAAACACGGATTCATATCTGTTGAATATAGTTCGATACATATTCTTAAGAAACGGTGTGCCTGCCTCGTTAGCTCCTTCCAAGGGCAACACATCCCAGCTAGCGAGTCTCGCCTCGTTTGCTAGAGACGAATTTGTGAAATTCAGAAACACAACTGGCCGAACGTAAGTAGCGAAAGAGTTCCAATTTGTCATGACGATATTAAACGGCAACTTATGATGAGATGTGTCTCCTGTCTCTCTGACTGTTGTGAATATTGTCAGCAGCGTTCGTTCTTTAGGCCTATGAAATATTTGATACGCAGAATTGCCATTGTCTCGCACTTGATTACTAGATAAATATGACATGAATAGCGCTATACTGAAGCACACCATCGCTATCAATAAAACAACGAATAGTGTCAAGATCTTCATTGTTTCAGTGGTTGCAGTGAAGGCTGGACTCAAACACAAAGTAAACAATTCTCGAGTCGTTATCTCAGGCTTCCTATATCTCTAAAAGAGAGAGCGCACTTACTTGCCATTTGCAGAAAACCAGAAATCGATAAGTGAAGAAGCTTTTAATAAGATTGCGGGGCGACATTTCTTTTTCAAGGACCTATGACGTCTTTGTTATAAATTACCATAATTCGTAGCCTAAATCAGTGTGCGTTACAAAAAAGGCTTGTTGCACCAAATTCGGAGTGCAACTGCTAGTATGAGCATAATGCTGAGTCAACTGAGACATTTAGCAATACATTGATTATTCAGTTCAGTATGGGTCTATACATAGATCGTTTCAGTTTTAGCCTTGCATTCTATATTCTAAGAACGTATTAAACCAGCATAGGTCACTTCGAGGTAAGTAAGTAACTATAGCTTGCGTCAGGTTTCTCGTCCTCGTCACTTTAATCTAGCAGCTTCGGAGATGGAATAGATAAGTGCAACTGATAACTTGCCGAGTGACAAACACAGCAGTGGAGCTGAGAGCAAAGTTTAGTCAACATCTGAAGACCACTCTGCCGTCCTATCTCCAACCTCTCCTACCACTCTAAGCCTCTCAACTTGTTGACTATCTTGATGCTAAATCTCTTACGCCTCCTCTACAATCTGGATTTAGGACGTTTCCAGGGGCGGAGACTTAGGGGGGGACAGGAGGGGACGGTCCCCTCCGAAATTTGAGGTGGGGGGGACGGAGGTGCTTATATCCCCCCCCAAATTTGAATATATCAGAAATATTTCATAAATATCATTATAAATTTCTACAGTATTTTCCACTTAGAAACAGTATAACAATAACACTAATGAACTTTATATATTAAACAGAAGATAGGCGCAGAACTCTGAACCTACGTGAATATATATATATATATATATATATATATATATATATATAACATATAGGGCCTATATATACTATGCAGACGCAGACTAACTGAAAATATACAGAGGCGCAGCAGAAGATGAATCAGCAGCACGGTGGATCTCCACAGCTAGAAGGATGCAAGGCGAGAGAGAAGCCAAGCAAGTATTGGTTGAAAGACCGGAAGACGAATTTACCAAACAAGGAGAGAATAAAATGATGACCTAATAAGAGAAAAATGAGAAAGGGGCTGGAAGAGAAGGAAGACGGAAGGCATTAAATTCAAAAACACTTAATTGGAACTATAGTCTGATTTATATAGGCTTAATATAATTTTTTTCAACCCGTCCCCCCAAACCCAGCGGTGCAGGTTGTTGGTAACATGTAGAATATGTTTGTTAATATGCATTCAGTTAGCAAGAAAAGTGTCAAAACATTGCCAAACGTAGATTGTCAAAGAGATCGATAATCGACGGTCGACAAACCATGTGTAGCATATCTAAAACATTTCTGCTATTGTTTCCTGTTCAGCAATTGAGGACCTTCTTGAGCAATGAGGATAAGCTGATCCACTCTTATCAGCATTGAAATAATAGACCAATTTTGCTAAGATGACAGCTTAAAATGCTACCATTACAGTGTGGAAATTCAAAAATTTTCCTTGTTGGGGAGGGGGCACATCCCCCTCCCCAAACCCCTCCCCCTGCTCGGCGCTCCGCGCCTCGGCGATCGTCCTTCGGCCGACCGATCTGTCCCCCCCAAACCCAGGCCCAAGTCTCCGCCTATGTACGTTTCACTCTACTGAGTCTCTTGTGACACTGTTTTTAGCCGACGTCTTTTGAGCTTGCTGACCGTCGACAGGTTTCGCTTCTTGCCCTCTATGATGTAAGCGCTGATTTTGATACTGTGGATCGCTCTGTCCTTTTGCACAGTCTGCGTAAATCTTTTGGAGTTACTGATATTACCCTTCTTTGACCTCAGTTCTTCCTCTCAGACCGCTCCCACTCTGTTGTTTTTGGGCTCACACGCTCCGCCTGGTCCTCTAATCCTCTTTGTAAACGCGATTTCATGTTACCGGGGGGTACTGTGATACTGTGGATCGCTCTGTCCTTTTGCACAGTCTGCGTAAATCTTTTGGAGTTACTGATATTACCCTTCTTTGACCTCAGTTCTTCCTCTCAGACCGCTCCCACTCTGTTGTTTTTGGGCTCACACGCTCCGCCTGGTCCTCTAATCCTCTTTGTAAACGCGATTTCATGTTACCGGGGGGTAATTTGAAGTGGGGGTAATCTGAAATCGCTACAACACCGGGAACAATCTGGGGTCAACCCTGTTGGCCCAATGCGGGCTCAACGAACTAGGAAACCAAGCATAAGTTTTATTTCCTGTTATTTTTGCCGCATAATGGCGCTTTGTGTTTAAGACAAACGCATAGACATGCGCACTTGCTTAATATATATATATATATATATATATATATATATATATCTCGCAACGTAGTATATATATATATATATATATATATATATATATATATATATATATATATATATATATATATATATATATATATTAGGGTGGTCCACGACTGCATGGGAAAAAATAAAGTTTCAGTTTCTTAATATTAGAAGGTGCCAATTTAGTCCATTATATAAAAAAATAATTCAGGTGAAATTTCATCTAAATTTGAGAATATTTAGGGGTTGCACAAGTGACTGAAAGTTTCACACACCCTGCTATTCGATGGGCATGCATCTGTAAAATTCTGTATACTTATTTCTTCTTGTACTCGTTTACTGTTTATCTACTTATATGTGATTAGTGCTTACTTTTATTAACTGGGCTTTCCTTTAGTTGCTCAGAGAGAAGGTCGAAGGGGTTATATGGCAGGAGAGGATAGAATCTTGATTCTTAAAATGGATAAGAAACTTGTTAAAGCGAAAGCTGCAGAAGAGCGGCATGAGAGATTACAGAATGATATGGAAGTTCTAACAAGCACAGTAGATCTGGAGTCGAGCAGCTCAGTGATAAGGACACGTCTCAGGAAAACAGTGACTCAGGTTGTGGTAGTCTATCAAAGAAGATGAATAAAGAACAACTATGTTTTAAACAGCTAAGCAAGCCTTTGTGATTAATCGGGTAGCTGTAGCATTGGATCGAACTAAAGTCACTGACAGGAAATCACCACATCTATATTGGCTACTACTGCTCAACCTCTAGGCCATGATGTTCCAGGCTTGCCTTTGAGTCGCAGTTCTATTCGCCAAGCCAGAAGATTATACGAGAAGAGCTCGCCAGTACGATGAAAAATGAATTCTCCAGATTGTGCATTGGGACGGTAAGCTGTTGCCCGACATCACTGGCTGCGAGAAGGTAGATTGGCTGCCTGTTATTGTGTCTAGTATTGGAATAGAACGTCTTGGTGTCCCGAAGATTAACTCAGGCACTGGAGAAGCTCAGGCAAGTGCCGTGATCCGATGTCTTGATGACTGGAACCTGAGAACGAAGATTAAGGGGATGTGCTTTGACACCACAGCGAGCAATACTGCGCATGCATGCACTCTGATAGATAATGGACCTGGTTGGAACTTAATCTAGCAGGTAGTCACCATGTGATGGAAATCGTTGCTGAATTCAGTGTCATGAAAATTGCTCCCTCGAGTGGTCCAGATATTCTAATATATCGCCGTTTACGTGACCATTGGCGCCGAACTCAAGCAGATTTGAGACAGCAGTGGATCTGGTAGATCCACTGCTGTTTGAATTCAGAAGGCAAGTTATTTAACTGAGTTATGAAACAAAGCTGGAGGCCAATCATCAAAGAGATGACTATAAGGAGCTTCTTGAATTTGTACTAATCATTTTTCTTGGTGGAGCACCAATTCGAGGAATTCACTTTACAGCACCTGGAACTTTTCATCGGGCTCGTTGAATGGCGAGAATAATATATTCGTTCAAGATGTGGATGTTTTGATCTCAATTCAAACTGAAGCCAGTCGATGAAACGGGTATCTTCAATTTCCTTCTTTTTATCTGTAATGTGTACGTCCAGGCATGGTTTCAAGCTCCCTGTTCTCTCTCGGCTTCTGCAAACGATCTTCGCTTTCTTCAACAATTGGCTGAATACAGAAACCAAGAAATTCGTCAGGCCTCCACTACAGCATTTCATAGACATCTGTGGTACCTGAGTGAGGTCACAGTTGGACTGGCTTTCTTCGATCCAATCATTGAGTTTGCTCAGAAAGAAAGAATGGTAGACAATTTGTGTCAGCAGCATGGATCAAAGCACCCACTTCCCAAGCTGACATCTGTTGATGTTAACAAACGGTCACTCAGTTCTTTTATCACCACCAATACAGTACAATTTTTCATATCCTGGCATCAAAGGATTCATTTCTGCAGGTTACAATGAAAAGCTGGAATGATTATGAAGATTATCTTAAATCACACGAAGTCGTGATGACACTCGAAGTAGTCAACGAAGTAGTCAGAGAGAGGTGTATAGAGCTAATCCAGGATTAAAACTCAATCCTGACAAATGAAACAGTATTTGCCTTCAGTTTTTAATGCGCATCGCCATCAATTTTCTGACCCGAACAGGAAGACATTGCTGGCAGTATGGAAACGACTGCTACTCAATGCTGACATATAGAAACATTTCTGACATTATTTTCGGTTTAAAACTTGCAGTTTGCAAACACAAAATGCTATTTAATCACAGAGTTTAATTGCTGAAGCCATGAATACATTGTAACGCTTTTGTGACCGATGTTTGTTTGCCATCAATACATCGTGTGGATTTTAAGTATATGCATAACATACTTTGGTTGACTTGTGCAACCCCTAAATATGGTTCAAATTGGTTGAAATTTTCAGCATATTAGTTTTTCAATAGATGGACTCCAATGGTGGGTTCTAACTTTGACCTTTAAACAAAAATGTTTCTTGGACCACACTAATATATATATATATATATATATATATATATATATATACAAGTTCAGCTGAGTTCTCGTTTAGAGACCGAAGTAACGTGGCATGCAATGTCAGTGCTCTATTGTCTTTTAGCGTTGCTCTGTTGAACTTCCGTTCATGATCAGACCAGATACGGCGTTATATAAATGATCACGGTCCCAAAACAGCTTTTAGCCAACCGTGGCTGTCCCTTGTTTATGGCCTCATTCGGACCAAATGGACCGTGGCTAACTAAATTCTGATGTTCTTCATCGCCAAAGGTGACGGTCTTATTGTCGACGACAAAGACTAACAAATGATTCAATCTTCCGTCTATGACATCATGCAGAACGGTTATCAGTTAAACTGATCTCGTGTACGCTTGATGAACCGACAGGGCGGAAAGCCAAACAGATGCACACTAGGCGATTTCATAAGCCAGCAATTGGAACTGAAGATCTATCAATTATAATCAGAGGCTGATTAAGGCATGTTCAACATGTTCGGCCGAACAGGGACCCCACACATGCAGAAGAAAAAAGTTATTAGGCCTAGTTTTCGTAATCGTAATCGTAATCTCCAATTTTCTAATTGGAGATAAGCGCCACTGTAAAGCTGAGCTCAAAGCACCAGCTTATTCACGAGCGCTGCGACGTATCCGAGGGGTTGTCCAGAAATCGATGTCCATTGGTGGTCCGAGTCCGGTTGCCAGAGAGACCAGAGAGAGGCAGAGCAGCTGTTACGGAGGGTTTCGTTGAGAACGAGATAGCTTGGAAGGCAGAGGATCAGATGGATTTATTTTCTGTATTGTGGTAGGCCTGCAATGGCAATATTCTTTTTCCACGAATCACTCTAATAATTATTGTTAAACCGTCAAAGAGGTATACTTTAACACTAGACTGGATAATTAAATAAGACCTACTGATGTTGTACAAAAAGAGAGAGGCACGAATTAATAATATTAATAGACGAATGTTGAATTATAACACGTTTTATGTGTTCTTTTATTGTGATTCTGTGGGTCTTGGGCCCCACAGTTTTACTGAACAGGTCCACCACATTTGTTAATCCGACCCTTATTATAACTATAGTAAATTATAACCAGTAAAAATGAGTGTATCGGTATATTAATAGGGTAAGAATGGACAATGGTTCGATGTATTGACATGGTTAGGCCCCTATCTAAAATATATAAAGGCTGTTAACCTGCAGTTGAAGCCTGGAGGACACAGAAGGTTCAGAGATGAGGTGATGGCTTCATATGCCTTCTGCCTACTTTACAACAGGTCTAGGTTTCGAATCTCAAGATCAGTGAAAGTTATGGTCGTGACACTGATGCATCCGTGATAGTGATGTACTGTATACCGGCATTGTGAGATAACGTTGCTGATTGGCTAGAACGATCGCTTTGTAATGCCAAGAGTACAAGGGCGACCCTCTGATTATTCAGGCATATTAATAATAATGATGATATGATGGATCGAAGATGATGATGAGTTCTCTGCCCGAAGGCAAGTCCTTTGGCTTTATGTCACCCGGGAATCGCCAAGAAAGTAAATCGATGCTAACCGGTTAATTTTATTAGGCCTAAGTTCTTCTTTCTCGTCCTCTTCATTCTTCTTTTGTTTTCTATTCTTCTTCCTCCTTCTGCTTATTCTTTCCTCCTCCTCCTCATTCTTTCCTCCTCCTCTTCCTTCTTATGCTTCTCGCCCGTCTCTTCAGCCTTCTGATTCTCCTCCTTGTCTTCTTTTGTGTTCTTTTTCCACTCGTTCTTGTTCTTCTTCAACACTTATTGTTATTGTTATTATTATTATTATTATTATTATTATTATTATTATTATTATTATTATTATTATTATTATTATTATTATTAGTAGTAGTAGTAGTAGTAGTAGTAGTAGTAGTAGTAGTAGTAGTAGTAGTAGTAGTAGTAGTAGTAGTAGTAGTAGTAGTAGTAGTAGTAGTAGTAGTATTTGCTACGTTCCAGGGATAGCAGTGGTAAATTAGGCACATAATCATAATTTGTGTTTCAATTTTAAGGCATTTGAGTTTAAGGCCATAGATGGGTGCAGGTATTGGAATTCGTATCCGAGAGACGGTAAACGCCTTCCCACTTTTTAGTACAAATTGATAAATGCGGTTTCCGATTGAAACTTGGCTAAAAGAGACAAATCACTAGCAAAGCCAAGCTTCGTCCTTCTGACAATGGACATATTTATTGCAACACTTCAAATTTCCAGTGTTTGCACCTCATTGCAGTACCAATTTCCAAACCGAGTCTTCTCGATTCGTCGACTTGTGTTTTGCTCACTTTCTGTTGAGCTAAGAGTGAGCCGTCCTACTTTTAAAACCGTTCCTACATCATGTATGTTGGTGGCCGTTACGTGCGTACAGTGTACACAATGGTTAAAGACCTGAAGCTGTGAACGCAGATCTCAATCAGTCAATCAATCAATCAATCAATCAATCAATCAATCAATCAATCAATCAATCAATCAATCAATCAATCAATCAATCAATCAATCAATCAATCAACTAGAGATTTATATAGCGCGCTCTTCAAGGCAACTATTCAGAGGCGCTCCATGTGTGTGATAACAACAGTTCGCAGGCCTACTGCGACTTGTATTAATAATTACTAGGGCCAGTAGAAAATCACGAAGTCACGGAAGTCGTAAATTCCGTGATTTTGGGCAAATTTCGTTAAATTAGTGCAACACGATGTTTTGAACCGATATGTTTCGCAACGTAGTAAATTACAATAAATTAAAATGAAGTAATGTTACTCATTATGCTTAGGTTTACCTTTGTAAATACAAACGTAATTTGATTCAGGACGTTTACACTGACTTTTTGTGGCATCATACATAGCGACAGCATCGTTTGTTTGTTACTTGCGTTATTTTTTGGTCGGATCTTAATAAATAAAAGAGTGATTTCATGTCGTGAATTTTTCGTGATTTTTGCCCATTTTTTTACACAATTCTACCTTGACTTTTGAACTTTTCGCCGTGAATTTCTACTATCATTATAATAATTATCATCAAATTAATACTGATTGCTGGAAATGTTTCTGTGATTGTTATCTGCTAGACCCAATACTGGTTTTTGTGTAGAATTGGATTCGTCTTGCGACAGTGCTGCAGCAGTTCCGGGTCGACATTTTCCCAGTCGAATATCACCTGTTCCTTTTTGATAGTTCCGCCAGGGGTCGTGGTCGTTGTCTGGTCGTCTGGAGTAATTGGGTCCTTCTGAGCAGGAACGATACGCACATAGCCTGCCTTCGAAGACATCGTCGGAGAAGAAGGCGGTGACTCGGCGATCAGGGCTTCCTGTCGCTCTAGCCTCGAAGGAAGCCGACCCCTCGGCGTGGCAGGACGCGGTCGGTGGAAGACTTCCCCCGTCGCAGTCATAGGAAGCTGAGTGGGTCTCTGCGGATGCGTTTCCACCTCGGCGTCTGGACTGGAGGAAGACGTGATGGCGATGATGGGAACGGCTGGAGCAGGAGTGGCACTGGCGGAAATATTTGCCTCCGCCTTCTTCGCGGAGGGGGAATCGTACTTCTTCGTCTTTCTCCGTCGCATGCACTTGAAGACGACGAAGCCGACCAGCGCCATGACAGTAATTCCGGAAATGAGAAAGACGATCAGCAGGTGGTTCTTGCTAACCTTCTCCGGCGAGTCATCGCTCGAATCGTTCGTGCCAATCTCCCCTGCCGTTGAAATCGTCGTTATCTTAGCCGGGGACCTCGAGGTACTAGGCATGTCGATGATGGAGGGATTGCCACCGGTCGATTCCTCGCCCGACGAGACCTTTGACGAAGGGATGACATCGATGCGCAGGGTGCCTGTTACGGGCTGAGCATTGCGGGCAGTGAGGACGAACGTGAAGCTGTCTTGAGACGGCTGTCCGTCGTTCGCAGCGCTGGTTCCGTGTGCCTCTGCGACCCTGTACTCAACCCTCTCGTTGACTATGTCATCGTGAGTGAACCTAATAACGGCGTTCTCCGCGTAGCCTGATCGAGTTCTCTCTCGACCGTTCTTAGATCTCGTCGCTTCTTTATTCTTGTCCTTCCTCGCTTTCGCCTCTCTTCTGACTCTCTTGACGGAGTCGATCAGAAACAGTCGTCCTCTGGTGGGACCTCGAATGACGTAGTATTCCGGGTCGCTGCCCGTCACGATCGACAGCTCGGTGGCATCGAGGTCGATGATCGTGATCCTAACTGACCTCTCACCTTTGACCTGGACGGGTCGATCGCCCATCTTCAGGTATGGTCTGACGACGATGCTCAGCCTCTGGTTGAAGATGACGTTCTGGACATTGTCGGAGACGAGGAACTCGAAGCTGTCGTTGGCACTCACGAAGTCCGTTTGAACGTAGGCAACGAGTCCTTCCTCGATGTCTCTATGGCTGAAGTAGCTTGAGATGGCGTCGTTCAAATAGAGCAAGCCGTAGACGGGGGTCTTGGTTACATTATAAGTA
The DNA here is from genome assembly GCA_963556255.1 of Allolobophora icterica. Classification (NCBI taxonomy): domain Eukaryota; kingdom Metazoa; phylum Annelida; class Clitellata; order Crassiclitellata; family Lumbricidae; genus Allolobophora; species Allolobophora icterica. The sequence goes on along the minus strand of OY744610.1, from coordinate 44,205,918 downwards.
ATCTGTTGACTCCTGGCATTTGTCTTGAGCACAACATTCGTAGCTGCGACGATCGACGAGAAGTGACCCTGGAGAATCTCCACGTCCGTCAGACTGACTACCTCCAGATTCAGAGGCGTGACGCGTATGTTGAAGACCTTGAACAGCGGTTTATGTCGACCATCGGACACCGAGAAGTAGAAGGCGCCGTTTCCAGGAGTCCCATCGTGTACGAACACCACTGAGTCATTGTCGACGTCCCGCTGAGAAAAGGCGTAGACGGCGGGACCAACGACGGCTCTTTGATCCTGCGACTGCGACTGCGACAGGGCGATGAATCCGTTGTTCGGCATGTTGTTGATCTCGTACTTGATGTCTCCTGGATCCGTGTCCGGGTCCGTCGTCTTCAGCGTCCGATTCGTGATCACGCAGACGGATCCCTGGACGAGTTCGATGCTTGGAGTATCCGTCCGAAGGGTAAATGGTTGGTCGTTGACCGGGCGGACTGTGATGTTGTAGGTGATGACGAGGGGCGGTACGCCGCAGTTGCATCGAAGGGGCTGCCTTCCTGTCAGTTCCACTCTGAGCGTGAAGGAGAAGGCGTCAGCGAGAGTGTCCGAGTGATCGTGTTGGTAGACGATGATACCTCGATTGATCTCCTTCTGGGTTAAGTTGTCGCCCGGTTGCAGGGTCTCGCCGCTCAGCGTCAGATTTCCCCGCACTGGGAGATCGCGAACGACCAGGTAAACCTCTGGACCGCGTAGACCGCTGGCGATGAGTCTCTTCTTGTACTTGGTGACGTCCAGAGAGGCCTTGCTGATTTCTACAGCCTCTCCCTCGTCGACGCTGGCTCCCTGAACGACGACAAACTGATCCCGATTGTCGGAGTTGACGCTTTCGTAGGAGATGCAGATGCTCATGGTCTGTGATCGGATGGCGGAAGCGTAGACCGTCGAGACGTCGAAGCTGATGAAATCTTCGAGGCTGTGACCAACGAGGGCGGTTGTGTTGTGACGATAATAGATGGCGCCAGTGTCGATCTCCTCCTGGCTGAATGTGCTGACCTCTTCGGCCAGGTCAGAGGTCACAAGGCGACCGTGGGTGGGATGCGCCTGAAGGGTGTAGCTAATCGGTCGAGGCTGAAGTGGGTCGTTGGTCGTGGCTCGTAGGACGGCGTTCGTCAGGGGCTGGGCCAGCCCAGGATAGACCCCCAATGGACCAGACTCATCCAGGGTCAACAGAAGAGGTTCGACCTCAATCTGAAAGGTTTCCTGGGCCAAGAAGTTCACTCCGTCGCTGATGTTGAACCGAAAGTACCCCACGGAAGCTTCCGCCGATACTAAAAAAACCAATAAACATGTTTACACGCAGAAGACACAGACTTAGAGCGAAAACTGTTAACACGTTATCCTTCTTTGATGCGTGCACACACTGCACATACATCAATTCCAATAACTATGTCGCCCTAGAAAAATGTTAAGAACTGTAAGCCTCTGTCGTAAATAATTTAATGAGGAACCATGTAAACAACCTTCAAGAAAGTTTACGCGTTATCTCAGGGAAATAGATGATCTGGGTCATATTACACTTGGTTTGACGGATATTTCCAGAACACGGCAGATATTTTCAGTAACTGTTAAAATCACTTATTATTATTATTATTATTATTAGTTATTGTTATAATTATTGTTAGTGATAATAACGATAATGAACAAAAAAAAACAATATTATCAGTAGTAGTACTAGTAATAGGCCTAGTATTGGCTTTAGAATTAGTATTATTACTGTAGGATACGTGAACATTTCTGTCAAAAGTTCAACGAGTTATTTATATCCGAGAGACGGCAAACTCCTTCCCACTTTTTAGTACAAATTGATAAATGGTTTCCGATTGAAACTTGGCTAAAAGAGACAAATCACTAGCAAAGCCAAGCTTCGTTTTTCTGACAATGGACAAGTTTACTCTGCACGATGTATCATGAGTGTTAAAGGTGAACTCGGGTTTAAGTTAAATAACATAACAGAGACTCAGTACATCAGGAAGTCTCTTGTGGTTCATCATTTTCAGCTTATCTAAAGATCTTGTTAGATCTTTTAGATAGACATTGCCTCAGCGCCTTTGTGAGGCTCTTGAAACATGCTATACAAATTTTCCTGTACGCACAGTACATACACTAATGCATACAAACATGCATACAAACAGTCATAAATACATACATAGTTACATACATACATACAGGGCATTCATTCATTCATAAATGCATAGGCCTACATACATACATACATACATACATACATACATACATACATACATACATACATACATACATACATACATACATACATACATACATACATACATACATACATACATACATACATACATACATACATACATACATACATACATTTATCAATAAATACATATATACGTCTGGTGGTGCGTGGTGGCTCAGTGGTAAGTTCGGCGCCTTGTGACCGGAGGGTTGCAGGTTCGAATCCCACTCTAGCCGCTGCGTACGGACCTTGGGCAAGTCCTTCACTCGCAATTGCTCGTGGCGCTTCGGCGTGAAAATTCCGACACAGTATCAAATGCTGTAGTCGGGAGCGCCTCTGAGTAGTAGTAGACTTGAGGAGGCGCTATAGAAATATCCGGAATGGAATGGAATGGAATGAATATATACATACATATATACTTTCAAATATACATGCATACATACATACATACATACATACATTCATACATGCATACATACATACATTCATGCATGCATACCTACATTCTTACATAGATGCATATTAACATACATATATACACTTACAAATATGCATGCATACATGCATACATACATTCATACATAGTTGCGTACTACATACATACACACATACAGGTCAGTGTATGTATACTACAATGATCTTGGTGTACTAAAAGACTCCTTTATGTAAACACGAGTATATAAACAGTCTCAAACAACTGCAACTCAATGCGGGAACAGTTTTGAACTAAGCAATGGAGACTGAGATCCCTTTGTAACTTCTAGTGTTACAATATATAATCGACTTGAACGGATCGACCTTTATGATGAAATACGACGAGGTTGTTGTCGATGTCGGCCTGGGTGAAATTCGTCACCGTGATGTCATTGGATATGGATGACGTCAGCAGATTGACGTCACCGTTCGTCGGCTGACTAATGAAGTAAGTAAGATCTTCAGGACGAGTGTCGGCATCTTCTGACAGCAGATTTGTTCTCTTTATCGGGGCCCTAGAACCTGCAAATGATTCACAATTTATATTTATATATATATAGATTTACAAGTGTGTGTGTGTGTGTGCGTGCGTGTGTGTGTGTGTGTGTGTGTGTGTGTGTGTGTGTGTGTGGTGTGTGTGGTGTGTGTGTGTGTGTGTGTGTGTGTGCGCGCGCGTGTGTGTGTGTGTGTGTGTGTGTGTAGGCAATCCGAGTAGAGCATCTGCGCGCTTATTCGGCCAAAGTCCCTCCTCAAAAGTCTCATATCGCTCCCCGTTTACTAGAAACTGTTTTGTTCTCATGTTATTCGCGAGGTTGCGCCGGAGTTATGTGTGGTCTTTTGTAACTGCACTAAATGCATCACGGTTAACTCATCTAAGGCTATTGTTATATAGGTGGATAACAATTTCCACGCGACCTCTGCGCTTCAACAAGTCAATTGGCATCATAACTAATTTCAGCTGTTGGAATCTCCGTTGTTCTTAATTGCTCCCTCCCATTAAATCTAGAGTTAGATCCAATTGACCTGCTGGATATCAGAGACTTTTCGATAAATTACCAAGCGTGTTTTTCTGGCAAAGAACGCTACAAGTACCTTTGATCAACATTTGATATCAGTTCTCATTGCTGAGGCTGGGCTGATAACGGCACTAAGTGGACATCGTGAAGGAATTTGCTATATTAATGGTCTGTATGAATGAGTGAACGAACTAACGAGTGAACGAACGAATGAATGAATTAATTAATTTTAGACATATATTTGTATGGCTAACTGACAAAAATGTTGGCTGTAACTCATACCATGACGTCCATGCCAACCGCTAGCATGATTTGGAGGGTCTGAAGCTAATTGCCTTAGAGCAGAAGTTATGTCTTGTTACAAAGCGAGAGCTCAGCCACGCTTCTTCAGTTTCAGGCAAAAGCATAAACACATAAATTCCTTGTTTTATGTGCCCATGTATGTATGTATGTATGTATGTATGTATGTATGTATGTATGTATGTATGTATGTATGCATGTATGTATGTATGTATGTGTATGTATGTATGTGTGTGTATGTATGTGTGTATGTATGTATGTATGTATGTATGTATGTATGTATGTATGTATGTATGTGCATGTATGATTATGCATGTATGCCTGCGTGCATGCATGCATGCATGCATGTATGTATGTATGGATGTCTGATGTATGTATGTGTGTATGTATGTCTGTTCGCATGCATGTATCTGGCTTGAAACTGTTTCTTGGCTGTTTATAATAAAACAGTTCTTATGTTTATGCTCATGTTTTACGAATAAACCGTGGAAGTGTTGCTACATACTACAACCACAGCGCAAATTCTTAATTCTTACTGCATGCCATTATGTTTTTTTTGTTTTAGTTTACGAAGGATCACGTTACTGTGGATGACTTAACGTTTATAAGCAAAATATATTGCGTTATATTACGTTATTTTTGCGATGCGCTGCGTAACTCTGAGGCACGTTGCGTTACTTTACTATTCATAACATAATGTTATTTTAATTTTCAAAACATTGAGTTATTAACTGCGCTAAATGAGGGTCTACCTAAAGTTGCCTTACATTGCATAATGTTTCGATATTTGGCGTTATTTAGTGCAACTTCTCTGCGATACATTGCGTCACATAATAGTACATTGCTTTATTAATTTGTGGTCGTTACCTTGCCAGACGCGCAGCTTCTTGTTGACGGTAATCCTCGGCGGAATGTCGTTGCTTGGTTGAACGGTAATCCAGAGTATCTTCGGACCGCTTTGTCTGGCCGCGTCCGAGTTCATCCTCGCCACCAGCAGCAACCGGTCGGAGTTAGTCTCACTGCTGTCGTGGATGTACAGAATCTTACGGTTCCTGACGTGTTCAAGAGTAAACTGCATCACGGGATACAGTGGAACATCGACACTCTGTAGTCGGCCGTACATAGGTTCCCTGAGGACGATGAAGTCAAGGTCGCGGTTTTCGAAGGTCTTGCTCTTGAAGATGAACGTGTCGTTCGTAAGGTACGCAGACGATCCTTCGAGCACCGTCAAGTTCCCGAGCTGGAACGGCATGGAACCGCGCGTCGAGATGATTTCTAGGAGGAACGTTTGACCAGTCAGAGAGATGTTGTCCAGCCGAACGTCGAAATGGAAGGCGTCAGAGTAATGCCCGTCGTCAGTGTGGTCATACCTGAGGCGACCGAGGTTGATGTCGCTCTGAGTGAAGGCCAGCAGGTGCTCGGTGCCCTCCCGCCGATTAACGAGCGCTAGTGACCCGTACTTTGGTTGCGAGGTAACCAGGTAGGTGATGTCGGCAGGTGTCGTCTGGGAGCTACTCACCGTGAGCAGCTGCTCGCCGATCGTAACGCTTTCGAACTCCTCAACGACGGCCAATCGATTTACGATCTGCGTCACCCTGATCGCCGTTCTGCCACGTGCTACGAGGTCCTCGACCTTGACCTCGTACCCAAAGTCATCGTTCATCGATTCGCTGGAGTCGTGTTCGTACACGACGAGGTGGTTCTTGACATCGGCCAGGGTGAAGTGCTGTCCGTCCTTATCCCCGAGTTTCAACAGACCGTGAGATGGAGGCTCCAGCACGATGAAGCGGATGCTCCTGTCCGACACGTCGAGGTTCGTGTCGACGCCGAAGGTCGACGCCAGAAGCACGGCTCTCTGGCGGCAGTTGGCGAACATGACGCTATCCGTGGAGACCTTCAGGAACGGGTCAGAAGCCAGGACTTCGTGTAGGCTACTGGTGAAGTGCCGTCCATCGGAGACTGTGACAAGCGACTTGCTGTAGTTGGCTCCGTTGTGTTTGAAGTAGAGCAATCCGTCAGCGATGTCCTTCTGAAGGAACTTACTGACGGTGAAGTTCTTGAGGCTGGTCCCCTCGCGAAGTACTAAGTACCCGTTCGGAATGTCGCGCCATTCGTACATGAGGGTCGAGCTGTCGAAGTCCACATCCGGGTCGACGTATTGCATGTCGTCCAGGGTGATGACGCGACCTCTGTTGGCGACGACAAAGAACGTTCTATTGACGACCCGCCTCGGTTCGTTGTCGTTCCGAAGCAGAATCTTGACGTCGAAGTTTCCCGAGACTTCTCTGACGTCGGGGTCGCTTCGTTCGAACAGCGCCGTGAAGCTGAAGAAGTCCTCCTCCGTCTCACTATCGTCGTGTTTATAGAAGACCCTTCCGTTCTTGATATCGTCGTTCGTAAAGGTCGCTACTGTCTGTCGAGTCTCGTTCGAACCGACGAGTTGGACGACGCCGTGGTGCGGCCCATCCGTGATCAGGTACCCAAAGTCGTCGTGGTTTCCCTGTTCGACGAAGAGGTCCTCGCGGGTGATTGGTTTGCTGTCGCCCTCGACGACGTCCATGAGGCCGTTGTTGAGGACGAGGAGATCACCCTCTGCCGATTCGAAGATGAGTTGAAACGGAGTGGCTCTGGACGTGTAGCCCGGAATGTGGACGACGAATTCGAAGTCGTCGATAGTCCTTTCGGTCAGCGTCCGAAGCAGTTTATACGACAGGAGTTTATCGTTTATATCCGTCTGTGTGAAGTTGGATCCGACAGCCAATCGTCGCTTCTGGATTCTGTTGGGACCCCTCTGCTCCGAACGCATGAGCTGCCCGAACCTCGGCAGAGACAGGATGCTGAAGACGACGTCGCTCGGTCCGTGATCCGGGACGGCACTGACGGCCTTTAGCTCGTCCGACGTCAGGACCCTCTCCTTGACGCCCCTCAGAGTCATACCGACGCTGCGCATCAGTTCGACGGTGAGATTGACGATGCGGATGTGGAACTCGAACTGCTGCATTTCGACGCCCATCGCTGTGACCTTGAAGCTGAAGTAGTCACCCTCAGCCTTCGACGAACCGTTGTGCACGTACCGCACTCGTCCACGGTCGACGTGCTTCTGCGTGAAGGTCGACGTGACGATCCAGCTGTTGTCTGCGTACTGCTGCCGCTGGATCTCCCCGTCGTACGGGGAGTCCGTGACCACGTACCGTACCTCGATGTCCTGGTCAGGGGCGTTGGTCGTGTACGTGAGGTTCTGTCTAGTTAGAGGACGGCTTGAGCCGCGCGGTACGACGAGACCGGTGTTAGCAACGAGGCTGATCGTTAGAGGAACCGCTGAGATCTTGAGAATCTTCGGATCGCCGATGTCTTTGCCATCCGACACCTAATGCATTGTAACGTAAACCAACGTAATGTATTGACCTGATTACGGTTTGGTTTTGGTGCGCCATCGGCTGATGCCCTGTGCACCGCAGCGATAGAATTTTATTAATTACAATATTATTATTATTGCTGTATTCAACTATACATAGTTTGTGTGACCAGCTTACTCGCGATAAGTTCTTATCTCACAAAATGCTTCCAATTGTTGACTGCTTTCTATTGCATAAGGTAGTCGCATATATATAATATATATATATATATATATATATATATATATATATATATATATATATATATATAAACAGTGCTTTTTTCAGCCGGAACGAGCCGGAACGGCGTTCCGGCGCCTTTTTTCAGCTACTAAAAAATAATTTATTTATTTTAATAATAAAAAACAATAATTTAGTTATATTAATTTAATTTCAATGTTTTGTTTTTTTTCTGTGTTTTTTTAGACCCCTCCCAACCCCAACCCCGTTATTCTCGGGATTTTAGCCCGCCCATAATTGTTCCGTTCCGGAACCTATTATTTCGTTCCAGAACCTTTTTTCTAGAAAAAAGCACTGTATATAAATATTGTATACATATATTGTATATATATATATATACAATATATAAGAATAGCACCTTAGGAAACGCTACTAAAAGCGATCTGAGTGTTCATTGCGTTACGTCATAATTCAGAAGCGAAAATGACCTTTCCACAAAGAAGACAGAAATAGCAAATATATGAATAAATAAATAATAGGCCTGTATAAAAAAGTAATAAATAGCTTATAAGCAAGACCCTGATAAAGTAGGCTATATAGAGCGAACTGTGTATATGAGAGACGTTGTGATTCAGACAGACATTTGCCACAGTGTGGCGCTGAAAGCTTTGCGATCTTTCACCTGTGATAATATGTGATGAACATCCTGTAAACATCAAAATCCCTACAAAATAGCCTAAAACAAGAACAAGAAATGCATAAAGAAATGCGTGAAATAATTGTAATTAATAGTAATTAGTAACTTCTATAATGCGTGAAATATCAGTTTGATTATCCAATCAAAGAACTTTTAAAGCCCGTAGCTCCATTTTAAAAGTACGCGAAATATCAATAAGTGGCAGCTATAGTGAATAAACAACAGAATCTTCAAAATCCTGGGACTTGGGCCAATCAAGTTGAAATCGCACAGAAAATGACAGAGAGAAAGAGACAGAAAGACAAAGAGATATAGAGACAGCCATTGATGTATAAATTTATATAGCCTATGGGAAAACAAACATGGAGTATAGACAGGTCTTTCCCGTAGACCAGAAGGGAAAATATACACCAGCCAGCGAATATGCCAAGAATTTTTAAATCGTCCTAATAACCTTCCTATATCATATGTCATGCACATAATGCAAGGTGCTTGCCAGATGCTTGCGTATTTACTTACTAACTTACTCAATCATTAAATTGGCTGCTTTTTTCTGTGAGAGTCCACTAGTTGTGACTTTTCGATCATAAGTGTCTTGATACATAGATACATACATACACACGTAAACATGCATACATACATACATACATACATACATACATACATACATACATACATACATACATACATACATACATACATACATACATACATACATACATACATACATACATACATACATACATACATACATACATACATACATAGATTCATACATACATACATACGTGCATGCATACATATATACATACACACATACATACATACATACATACATACGTGCATGCATACATATATGCATACACACATACATTCATATATACATAAATACATACATAAACATATACATCAAGTCAATTCAAATCATTTATTTCTGGAACCACAAGAACAAAGGAAACAAAATGAATCAACAAGTACTGGCTACACGAGGGGATCCAGAAAGGATCAAAGATCCCGCTAAACAGGGACACCTAAGTATATACAACATGATGTAAAGAAGACAGCCAACCGATTGTTAATTAGAAATAAATCCATATCACCTGGCTCAAAGAAAAGAAAAAGGAAAATAAGAAACGAACCGAAATAATGAAAAGAAAGTGGTTCATACACCAACAACATCAATGAAATATATAATCACAATCATAATAACAATAAGACAATAAACACCCCCCTTGTACCTGCAGACGGAGCTGTTGGAACTGTAGTCCTCTATGAACGTAGCTCAGTTTCCCGTCGTTGATGTCTTCCTGGCTGAACCGTGTGATCCTCGCCCGCGCCCCGAGGTTGTCGTTCAGCTCAAAGAACCCGACATCGAAGCCCTGTTGGTAGAGAACCGTGTATTCGAGCCTGGACGGCGGGTCGTCAGTGTCCGTGGCATTGATCAACCTTGGAGTGATGTTGATCTGGGTGCTCGTGATCAGGACCAGGGTGTTGTCCGGTGGCAGGTGTATTTCCGGGGGGTCGTTCCAGGCGGCCACCTGGATCATCAACGTGAATCGGTACTTTTTCCGAAACTGAGCCGGAGCGCTCGATTGGACGGACAGGAACTCCAGCTGGAGCACGACCCGATCGGAGGACGTCTCCGAACCGTCGTGGTTGTACCAGACCTTGCTGTCCTTGAGATCCGCCATCGTGAAGGTGACTGGACGCGACAACATCCTTCGACCGGCGTCGACGACAATCTCGCCGTGGTAAGGGTGGTCGAGAACTTTGAAGGACACGGAACTGTCGCGGATGTCGTAGTCGTTGCGTTCTTCGTCGATGAATTCGATGTTGTTGAGCGACAGAACGCTCTTTCCTCCCTCCTTGACGACGAGGTCCTGGACCCGGAGCATATCCTGAGCGCTCGTAGACGGTGGGGACCAGATGCCGCTGCCGCCGACACCATCACTGTCGTTTCTGTAGCATTCGGAATGCGTGCACTGGCATCGGTAGTCATAGAACCCTTCCTCGATGCACTCGGCGTCGTCGGCACAGGGCTGGAAGGCGCAGGGGAAGCTCCACGTGCATTCCGGCCGTATGTCCCTCGAGTTGACGGCGTCCCTGAAGCCCAACAACCGTCCGTCCACTTTGAAGTTCTGTACGCAGCCGATCAGCGACCCTCCGGCCGCCCTCGAGCCGTTCAACGAGTCCAACTCCTTCTGGACGGCCACTGCCCTTGACACCACTCCCACTCCGCCGACGTACAGGTGTGTCGTGACGTCCAGGAATCGCGTGCCGCCGAAATTGATCCGCTCCTCCTTTCTCTGTCCATCGACGGTCAGCCTGGCACTGACCGCGTCGATGACCACCTCCACCTGGTGCCAACGCCCATCGTTCACCACCCTCTCCGTCGTCAAGGCAACTGCCCCGCTGCCCTTGTTGACGCGCAGCTTCAGATGACCGTTGACGATCTCGACGGCTATGAAATCGGAATCGACGAGCGTCCCTGAGTTGTAGACGAGCAGCGCGAACTCTGACCTTGTCCTCAGGTCAAAGGTCAAGCGCCCTTCCTGTCTCGTCTCGAGCGACGGAAAAGCGACGTAGGACGTCGAGCGCGTGAAGCTGATTGGTTGGTCCGAAGTGGCGCCGAATTCGGCGGCACAGTCCCACGTGACAGCATAGACGTAAAGCGAATGCGACTGCTCGTGGCCCGTTTTCAGAACGTCGATACCGTTGAAGGAGACGTTACGCAGGCATCCGCGGAACGACCGGAAGTTACCGAAGAAGACGACGCCGTCGAAGGCCCCCGTTCCGCCGATGAACAGGTCACGGTCGATGTTCAGCTCGAAGAATCGCCCAGGCGTGATGGCCTCGCTTGAGTAGATTCCATCGATGGTGAGTGTGACGCGGCTCTGGACGCGCACGAGGTGGACGGAGTGCCACTGGAGGTCGTTGAAGACGAGACCCGGAGGCGAGACGAGGATCGCCTCTCCGGTCCCTAAGTCCAAGGTCGCTTGGACTGCGCCACTCTGAATCAGGACCTTACAGTAGTCGGTTGTGCCCGCGGCCAGCATCAGCAGCCCGCTGGGAGACGATGTCCGGAAGTGGAGCTTGATGTCTGTGGAGGAACTGGCATCCTGGACTGGGACTCGGACGTAACTGTCGCCATAGAACGAAGCTACAAATACAAACAACTTGATTTTGAGAAATACCTGAAAGGCGCTATGTAATGTAGCACCATCCTGTCTGAACTCCGCCGCTACTCGTACTCTGGTAGTGCCAGTCCCAAGCCTGAAGAAAGGAGGATGGCAACGCTAATCATCTTTGTCATGACGTGGTGTCGCTAAACTAACTAGCCAACCAACCATGCTGTCTTCCCGGCATACCCCCCCCCAGGATTCTGACCTGGCACCGAAATTGACCAAACAACCTCGACCGTGATAAGGGCGGTTCTTGCAGACTCCAATTTCTATTGCGCCGGTGTATACAGACTGGTCTCTCTGACACGGATTTTGTATGTCACCGAGAATACTGTGAAATCAAAGATTTAAATTACAACACAATATAGGCCAATTTTAAAATTAAACGTCGGCCTATAACAGGGATTGTCCTAGTCCTCAGTGAATTGAACAGACCCACACTGGAAAATCGTTTTCATGCACAATAGTGTTCATATTGCTGTTGGAAATGTGCTGCTTTGACTTCCTTCTCTTGTGCATATAAGTGTTTCACTCCCTTAATTATCTCCTCAAACTTCAAAGCCAGTTTTGTGCCTGCGGTTCACCAAAGTCCGAACAAGGCTGAAGAAGATCTAGTTTCTATAAATATTTCTTTAGTAGAAATGCCATTGATTTCATCGGTAACTGTGATTTGGAATGCCAATCTCCTAAAGGTCATCAATGATCGTTTCGGACAGGCTGCATCAATGTTTGTTTTAGACAGGCTGTGGGAAATACTATCTGTTCTGAATAAGAATTGGCTCCTACTTACGAGAAAACAAATTAATATAAGGCAAAATACATTTTAAAACTGAATACAATTCTACATAGCTTCGACGCGTTAAGGGAACTTATTAGAGTAACAATCTGATAAGGGTAAATTCCGGTAGAGGATGAGGTAAGTGAGGGGTGGGCAACATACGGCCCGCGGGTCGGCCTCTGAGGACCTTTGGACGGGCCCTTGACATGTCTTTTGTATTAGAATTGTACCTTGCACTTGGGAACCTTCGTCCGGCTCTACATGAATGTCTGGATTTCTGTACGTAGACCGACATTAAAGCATCTGTTTCTTATTTATTAAGAATCCGGCCTCTAGTGTAGTCTATTGTTTACTACTCAATCATCAATGTAATGACTCTCTGCATGAAACAAGGCCACAGGATAATTGTGTTTTCATCATAAAAATTATCTTGATTTACCTTAAACTTAAAGTTTAACCGTAGCGGTTATTCTGCTATATTTAGTTTGAATAAAATTAATAATGTCTCATTTTCTGGGCAAATGTATCTGCAAAAATTAGCCCGCGATTGGCATACCGCTCCTGAGCTGCCTTTAAATATTAAGACGGCTCTCTGTTAAAAGAAGTTGCCCATGCCTGAGGTAAGTTAAAACAAAGACTCCTATAGGATACGAGGTGACTCAACAATTTGAGCAACTTAGATCATCAGATGCGCATAATTTTGTGGAATTAAAGACATTTTGGCTAAAGTGCAAATTGCAATCCAGCCTTCAGACAAATAGGCCTAAACCGGATGCGTTAATCACGACCTCTAGTGCCTGTTGACTCACCAAGAATCAAATCTCTGGCGTGAATTAAGTGAAAGGCCGATACACTAGCCATAAGCGACTATTAGTAGAGATGGTTAACTGGGTTGAGGTGCTAGGCACGATGTTCTTGCTTGCAACCACCAATCCGCATATCGAATGAATCATGCAGACGTCCGTGGTGATATAATGCGTTTTTCATGCATATCTGAGCAGCTCAGAAGCCTTTTCTGATCGTATTCTGTATATATTCTGTATCACTTTGTACTCAGTTGGGGGCGTATATTCAGTGGCACAGAACGTCTGCTCTGCATGTGCCTTGCGCTTTCTTGCAAGCGTCTACGTTACCTGAGAACAGCTACAGAGAAGCAATTCTGCCTCGTAGAGAAGGGATCATATCCGGTCATGCGCAGATGGTAGATTGGTAGCAGCAGGCAGGTAAGACGATCCCTTTATTTATCGGGGGAGGAGTTTGGCTTATCTGGAGGCCGTGAAATCTTAGAAAGACAGACATCTCAAAACATCTACTCTGGATCAAGGTAGATGAAAAATAGCCAGGTCTCCTCAGAGTTCCTCTTTTCTCTTTCCACACCGATTTTTCCATCCATCCGTCCGCCTCCTGGTTCCTACAGATTCAGTGTCCATCCTTCCATCCATCCATCGGCAGACTCGTTTGTATCTCCGATCATCTGGAATTAATATGGTTGGTGAGTGCAGCGATAAGTATTTAGGCTGTGGCAATACAACAGCTGCCATACCCATGACCTTTATGGAAACTCTCTCATACACAGTAAACTCTGTGAATTTTACATTTGCATGATGCAGAGTGACGGGCTCGGATAATTCTACCAAGAGGTCTACTTGAGAAAAGGAGGCCCATTCTCAGCCAGTCTCAGGCTAAACCGATGATTACTGTACCTGCTTGAAGTGCATGATCAGAGTAGGGTTCAGTAGCTTAATGAACGTATATGCCCGCGAATTGATGATACATTACAACTTGCCGATGGCACCAAAGCCAAGCCGTAATCAGGTCAAAAATATAAATCCGGTAAAAAGCAGAGACAAATAATAGAATACTAACGCAGCCCGCAACATCAAGTGAAATACATCTGCAATATTTCACTTTCAAAAATCTAATTTGAAACACACACTGAGATTGCTTCTTAAAAGTTTAAGCTTCTTACGACGTCACTGTATGACTGATACCATCTAGTGCACTTGCCACAGACTAGCACTGACTGTACTCATACCTCCACTGAGGGCTGCAGAGCTACTTTCAACAACTTATCGGGTCTGATCATTTTCCTTTAAAACAGGTGGTATGCTTCTTTCACCCGGTTCACTTTATCGGCACAATTGCGACGAGGCTTGGAACCCTCGAACTGACAGCTGATGTTTATTCAGTAGGTGAAAGTTTGAGGAAGTGCACCGATGATCATAAATAAACCTGCATTTTTATTCAGAATAGCATGCTCAAGAACTCTTTCCATTCACTGAAAGATTGGAAGAGTAGTAAGTCCTAAAGCCAACTCAAAGAGGCGGCTATGATTACGCACTGCTAGCGACTTGTTTTCTTGGCCTCAGCACATAAAAGCGAGTGGCTTGTACTTTCCTTTGCCGCCTGATAATCCCATCGACATTGTGCGATCAGTTTACTTATCGTTAGAGCAAAATTTTGTATACGAGCCCAAGTGGAGCAGAAATCGCCAAACATCTTTCTGCTCATGTGGGGTTTTGAACCCCGACCTCTATGTTAACAGTTCATCACGCTAAACACTAGACTATCATGCCACGATAACTTTATTTCAAATAACTGTTATTTTAAAATAACGGCTAGCTGCGTCTTTAGATTCCGTTTTCTGTTATGTGAATGAGTATAGGCAGGGCTGTAGTGGTAAAATTAGAGGTGAGTATACGCTACCGGTTAGTTTTCCAAAACAAATTGGAGGTGAGTATACGCTACAGTATTTTTGTGAGTATACGCTACAGTATTTTAATTTAAATAAATATAAATTTTTGTGAGGTGAGTATACGGCCTCTAGAGGTGAGTATACGCTGTATACCCGCGTATACCCACGACTACAGCCCTGAGTATAGGTACCAACGTCACGCTCTTTGTTTACGTGCAGGCTACTGGCCCAGTTAGCTAGCCAACATTGGTAAGAGCGTAGTCTGCGTCCCATATTCCTCTGTGTAAGCGAACCTGCGGATCGCGGTTCGTTTCCCGAAGGTGGCTTAATTAAGAGATTTAAATCTCAGGCTAGCACGGTCCCAACACGGGAACCTCAGAGGCACATGGGACGAGCGCTCTAGCAACTGTAGCTAACCAGGGCAGTAAAATTCATTTGATATGATCGTTGCACAACTACACATACATACATAAGAATTAATATAAATGTATATATATATATATATATATATATATATTATAAGAGCTTATATAATATATATGGGCGTATATATACGATCTATCCCAAATCTCAGATGTCTTGCAAGAGTATAGGCTAATGGTTTCGTGTTATCCACGCATGAGCAAAAGCAAATCAACAAAGTTATTATAGACTATTCAGGGAGCGCCTCCGGGTACTTTGTTCTGGAATAGGCGCTATATAAGTTGGAAAGTATAATACAGCTGAAACCGAGGGACGTATGAAGACCTCGAGATATGTGCTACAGGAAGTACAGAGTCAGGCACTGTGGGGGCAGATCCAGGGTGGGAAATTGTCAGGGGTTGGGGGTTCAACCCCTAGTCTTTCTTAGGATCCCAGTTAAGTCTTCATTGCACACCTCAGAGGGTCGTTTCCAACCCCCTCAGTTGTGCTAGTGTGATTTAGCATTATTTGACTCTGAGTCTCTTAAACAGAGGAGACATTTCCATGGTGTATCATGTATGCATTTTTGAATTTTCTCAACAGAGATTTTTATTCGAGCCTGACATGCAAAACTGCAAGCGTTGAAATCAGCTGCTTTCAAATTTCGTTAACATCAGTTTGCAATATGGATAAACTGTTCAAACCCAAGTCTTGTATTCTACAATTCCACACTGGACAGATCGCGTTCAAGTTTAAAATTAAAGGTCATTGTCCTACGGGTAAATAATAGGCCAATAGGAAGAGTTATATAGCGCCATTATGTAGAAGGGAACGTCATGTTTTCACGTTGATCGTACAACTCACCCTGTAATCCACTTGCGATCGTCGAACGATGACACAGACACAAGGAAAGCGTCGCGAGGGAAACCACGAAGTAGGTTAATCCAAACGCCATCGTTGCCTTGTTATAAGCAGTCAACGGCTCCGCTAAATCTCCCTCCCTATCTCCGACACGACTGAGTCCCTCCTCCCTCTGAGGCGTCTTTCCCGTGGAACCTACTACGCTCTTCCATCGAAGTATGTGAACACTTCTTCATATCTATACGCGCAAAGAAACATAGTATGCACCTACGGGCTAACACATGTATACAATCCCATGACTTCCAGCGAATCATAGGAAGGCGTTGCTTAGCCTACCTGCCGGGTATATTCCAGCGGCACATGGCAAGCCTATGCTTCGTTCAAAGGCAGTATACTCAAACATATATCATATATAGACACACATAATACATACACATATATACACACATATACATGTATATTTTTGTGAATATAGAAGTATGCTCGGCTCTATATCATGTGGGTCCGGTACATTTAATATACGGCCTAGAGAAATTGTCCCATGATGATGGACGATAGCCTAGCCTACAGGATGCGGTGAAATAAATGCTCGGAAGGAAGGGAAAATGGAAGAAGCAGGGAAAACTGGAAAGAATGGGAAAAGGAAAGGCTGAATTACAGAGTGGTAGTTTACAAGGCTGAATATCATACGGCGTGATATATAGGCCTGGGTGTCGGACCGTTTGTGGGGGGAACAACACGTGACCGCAGGAAGCAATTGGTCTGGCAGTTGCTTCAGCTGCTGCTGCTGCTGTTGGTCTGGACGCAGGTAAGTTCTTGAAGCATATACCTCTGTAGGCGGATCAGACGATGGATGAGCTCCTCGTTCATAGAAAATTCCGGACATACGACCTTCATGCTGCGTTCCAATAAGAGCTGCATGCTGAACTCGAGGGGTAGAGCATCCTCACAACTATCACTAGATAGGCCCCTAATTCTGCATCCTCTCCATTCCTGAGCTTTTCAAGCTATCTGCTTCATCTGTAACCAAACGGCCCTCTGAATCCTCGCCTTTTCAAAATCCCTACACCACGCATATTACACACGGACAAGCAGAAACAAGCTCCTGCAGTGCATGGGGCTCATAAAATCCCGCGGCAGTCGTTCAGGCGCCAACATCCAATTGTGTTGTCCTGTGGGCTACATGAGATGCACTGGCCCAGTTAGCTGCATTGGTTACAGCGTACGTCCCATGCATCTCTGTGTCAGAGAGCGTGCGGATCGCGGTTCGCCTCCGGAAGGTGGTTCATAGGAGCCAGGACCAATATGACAAAAAACTCGAGCCTTTTCTTGCATTGGTCAAGCTCTATGGAATCAACTCCCTCCATTGACACGTGCCTCTTTATTAGCTGGTAGCCCAAGTGCCTCGTTCTGCTGTCTTAAAACCACTTTCTATTCACTGGGTCTTTCGCACTGGGAGCGCCTCTGATTAGCGAATACTCTGAGAGGCGCTTTATAAATGTTTAGATACAATACAATCAGTCTTGTTGTCCTCGAGACCAAGGTCTTGGTCTCGAGTGCACTCGAGTTCGTTTTTAAAAGTCTTGGTCTTGGTCTTGGTCTTGAGACCAAAGGTCTTGGTCTTGGTCTTGAGGTTCAAGGTCTTGGTCTTGGTCTTGGTCTTGAGGTTCAAAGTCTTGGTCTTGGTTTTTCAAGACCAAGACCAAGACTTTTGTCAATATGAACAGTCATTAATTTTAACTGACGGCAAGAATTTTAAAAATTTATCCAATAATTACTGATACAGTTATTGCTTTAGTATTTACACGGTGTGAATGAGGTTTCACTGTTGTTTTGGACAATTATTTTGACTTCCGGTTATTTACCATGGAATGATTTCAAAACAGACTCATGATTAATTTGTACATTTATGTACATCCGGTTCTTGAAAAGGTGCTTTGTGTACTAGCGATTTCAGCACTTGTAGACCGTGTTGTTTCACATGGCATAATTTTTATGAGGCCCACAGGTCACGTCTTGGTCAGAAAATTCTGAGCAAATTGGTTTTTATAAAATTCAACAGGCATTTGGAATAACATTTCGCATGAAGGACTTTTGTAAATACGAATTCGGAATTCTCTGCAGTCTCCATTTAGAGTTGTTTTGCTTGAATAAAAGAAAAAACTCATGTTTTCATTAAAATAACGAGTAGTCCGATTGGACAATTTTTAGTAAGGAATAGAAGTCTGGGTACGACTGTGATTTTTTGGGGTCTTGGTCTCGGTCTTGGTCTTGAGGTTCAAGGTCTTGGTCTTGGTCTTGGTCTTGAGGTTCAAGGTCTTGGTCTTGGTCTTGAGGTTCAAGGTCTTGGTCTTGGTCTTGGTCTTGAGGTTCAAGGTCTTGGTCTTGGTCTTGGTCTTGAGGTTCAAGGTCTTGGTCTTGGTCTTGGTCTTGAGGTTTAAGGTCTTGACAACAAGACTGAATACAATACAATACAATTAGGAGATTTAAATCTCGGGCTAGCACGGTCCGTACACGGGGACTTAAAATGGTGTGGCGCCTATTCAAACGGGCAACGGTGGTGAAGGATCTCACCCGATCAATTCATTGAAAGAGGAGCAGTGTCGAGGCTATATAAAAACGTGTAAATTTACATTTGTGAGAATTTCGTAGCCTCAATGTCACTGGAATGCAGCATGAAAAGTCGCCTACCGTTCTACCTCCATGGAATAATCAAGGCCAGTTCGTTGGAAGTGCATCAAGATGTGGGACGCGCTGATTTTTTAATGGCAGTGACTGCATGTGCCGCATCGGAGGGAAGGTTACGCGAACCCCACTGGTTAGCACCTGCAGGTTGTCCGGCGTTTCCATCTTGTATTTGACAATTGCAATCTTAAGTTTAAAACTAATTCCTAAGTAGAAGCCGGGGAAAAGAAGGTCGGATGCTGGTTTTAGAGTGACTTAAGTAGCCTCAGGGCCACTGGCGTAAACTTGTTCAAAATATTGGGGGGGGGCAGGAGCATGAAGTCTGGACCAAAGGTGCAAAAAACGCAAGTTTTTCTAGATGAAAAGTTGTTTTTTTTGTTGTTTTTTCGTTTTGTTTTTGTCTTATGGGGTTTGTTGTTTTGGTTGTTTTTAAGATTTTCGGATTTCGGATCATAAAAATCATAGAAAATGGCATGAACAAGAGCCCCAACTCAGCTTAATTCAGTTGCGATTTCCGAAAATTAAAAATCATTAAATCAATGTTATTAAAATAACTTCTACAAAAATAAGAAATTTCTGTTTAAAAAAACAAAAAGACAAATTTAGGGGTTTTCTTTTTCCGTTATCTTTGTTTAAAACCAAAAAACGAAAAACTTCTTTCACATCTGATCTGGACAGTCAGCAGGGGCTTCCGGTGTTACGTTAATGCATATGAAATGGGGCGTTTTGCTTACATGTAAATTTGTTTCATATTGAAGATATTGAAGTTAAAAATAAATCTTTGTTTTCATTATAAATTTCTGATAGTATTTCAGTTCTGTGTTTCTGTTTTTCAGTTTCTGAAGAAATTTGTCTTTATTGAAACATAATATTTTAATATTTGAAGAAATTCTCTTCTCGATTGGGGGGCATTGCCACGGCTCCTCAATTATTGGGGGCACGTGCCCCGGCTGCCCCCCCCCCAGAGTCTACGCCTATGCTCAGGGCCAATCAGAAGTGGCCCCAAATCTAAAATCTCCAATCGTCAGCTTGCAACTGCTCAGATAGGCAATCGATTCGCGTTTTTTATCCAACTTTTAGATAGGGGCCTATATAGGGGGAGATCTAGGGGCTCAGATTGAGGAGGCAAAACCATAACCAAACTGGTAAGGGTACAGGTTGTCTACTAAACTGGGAAACTTTGTCATAACAAACATGTTATGACAAAGTTTGCAATGGAAAATATCTGAATAGTTTTGGTAACTCCACTCGAACTCGTAAACCTGGTTTACATCGGCCTTATCACACTTCCATTCTAAACTTCTGGGAATGCCTATGTAGACTGAACAACTCATTGTGGAGAACCAAACTTTACGCAGGGACCAGCTCTCGTGCAGCCAACGAGAGTTCTTAAATAGCATGTTGGTCAGGAATGAAAACGACCCAGGATTAACTAGTGATATTTTTGTGCCCTCGGATATTTTTGTGCACACCCTCAAATCCCAGACAATTCCATATAGTTCAACTCCTCCCTGTAGCCTCGCAACTGGCTCAGCACGCCCGCAGGGTCTTCATCCCGTTAGCCGTCCAAAGTGCACCTCAGCCAATACGTCTATAGGGGCCTAACTTCTGGAATTATTAAGCGGCTGCCAGCGTCCATCCTGAACCCCCTTGCGTCCATCCTGAACCCCCTTCGGCTGCAGAATGGACGCAGCGAAGACGGGAAGAGGAAACCATCGACCTCCTCGACGTACGATCCGCGCTCTACTCCAACAGACGCACAACACCGAAAGTAAACAAATTTCACTTAAATATCCGCGCATCCTGTCACTCACCGCATTCCACTGCTTCCGGTGCTCCTCCTCCACTTCAACCTTCGACTTGTGTGTGCGTATGCATGGGTGTATGCAGGTACGTATGTCTACGGGATAGATGAATGATAATACAACACAAGATCTTGAAAGGCGCGGTTCGATACCCGCAAGCCACCTCTATGTCGACTCAGCCTTCCACTCCCTAGGGGCAGCAGTAAAATGAGCGGGCAATGGTGACGATCTTGTTTGACGGGTGGGGGGGACACGGGGCATCTTTGGACTGATCTGGTCAAAAAAGAGGTGAAAAAAATCTGTTGACGTTTTCTGGTGTTTCTTAAAAATTTTGGGGGACAACTTATAGTCTGTCACCCCCACTGCTAAAGGTGGGGGTCTTGTCCCCCTCGAATCCCCCCGGGATCGGCGCCCATGTGAGCGGGTGCCTAACAGACTGCAAGACGTGTGTTCAATAAGATCTTGACAAGTGTACCTTCACTTTTCAATGTAACTTTCTGGGTTTGTCACTACACTGAGCTTGTGAATAAACACACACACACACACGCACGCACGCACGCACGCACGCACGCACGCACGCACGCGCGCACGCGCGCGCGCGCGCACGCACACACACACGTGACACTTCCTATAGTGTCTTTAGAATATCTGACAAAATCGTTGCCTTTGCCAACCCAACCGATTATGCTGCGCCTGTGATTTGAATGGCGCTATATAGGTTCTTGATTACAATTACAATATAAAAATCATATTATTTTAAAGAGGTTTTCAACGTTTACGAGCGATGCTACTATCATATAGTATCCGATAGCGCATTGGATAACATCTGGCGTAGAGTGCGAGAGGTACAGAGATCGAGTCCCATAGGCGGATATGCTTTGTAGGCTGCAATTTGCGCCGTGTATTGCAGGCTGTCTGTTCTGTAAGTAGTTAAGGTTTATCGCATAACATGTAGGCCCTACATGTACAGCGCAGTGCGTTTGCAGGCGCTTAATTAAAGAATAAATATTATTATTATTATTATTATCCTTATTATTATATTATTATTTTATTAGGCCTATACCTATTCTTAGATATTATTAGGCCTATACCTATTCTTAGATATCTATGGCTATTATGAATTGACGTCATTTCGTTTCCGCCCACTTGAGTGTTGATGACGTCATCGTCTGTCTATAGCTTTTCCTGTAGTTGAACCTGACGATCGCAGATTTGCCATTTTTTGCGACAGTAACTGTTTGCTAATTTTGTCTGCGTTTGTGCCTGATACCCGAGAGATTGTTTCGTAGGTTACGTTGCCATTTCGTGAGGCTTTTGTGGATAGGTCGACCCTCGATACGATCCTTTCTTCTTGTCCAGTTCGACCGATGGAAGAGGACTGCGAAGACGGAAGCCCAGCGCTGCCACCGGAAGCTCACCTTCGCTAGGAACAGGTATAACCTGACGATTCTGTTAAGGACGCTTTCTTGTCATCTTATCTTATCTTATCTTATCTGAACATTTATAAAGCGCTTCTCTCAGCAGGGCTATACAGAAGCGCTCGAATTTGGACAAGGTTCACAGAGGCGTCAAAAGGCGTCAGAAAATTGTCATAGGCCTATGATCCTCCAGAGATGCGTTAACTGAAAACGGGGCATAGCGCAAACATTTGTTGGGCCCTTCTGAACTTGTAGGCTAACAAGTTTGATGTTATTTTGCACAAAGTCAAAATGAATTATTAGCCCAAATAAACAAAAAAATTATAAATTACAGTAATATACTTTTATGCAGTCTTGTTGTCAAGACCCTTAAACCTCAAGACCAAGACCAAGACCTTGAACCTCAAGACCAAGCCCAAGACCAAGACCTTGAACCTCAAGACCAAGACCAAGACCGAGACCCCAAAAAATCAGTCATATCCAGACTTCTATTCCTTACTAAAAATTGTCCAGTCGGACTACTCGTTATTTTAATGAAAACATGAGTTTTTTTCTTTTATTCAAGCAAAACAACTCTAAATGGAGACTGCAGAGAATTCCGAATTCGTATTTACAAAAGTCCTTCATGCGAAATGTTATTCCAAATGCCTGTTGAATTTTATAAAAACAAACAATTTGCTCAGAATTTTCTGACCAAGACGTGACCTGTGGGGCCTCATAAAAATTCTGCCATGTGAAAAAACACGGTCTACAAGTGCTGAAATCGCTAGCACACAAAGCAGCTTTTCAAGAACCTGATGAAAATGTACAAATTAATCATGAGTCTGTTTTGAAATCATTCCATGTTAAATAACCGGAAGCCAAAATAATTGTCCGAAACAACAGTGAAGCCTCATTCACACCGTGCAAATACTACAGCAATAACTGTATGAGTAATTATTGGATGAATTTTTATAATTCTTGCCCTTTGTTAAAATTAATGACTGTTCATATTGGCAAAAGTCTTGGTCTTGGTCTTGCAAAACCAAGACCAAGACTTTGAACCTCAAGACCAAGACCAAGACCTTGAACCTCAAGACCAAGACCAAGACCTTTGGTCTCAAGACCAAGACTTTTAAAAACGAACTCGAGTGCACTCGAGACCAAGACCAAGACCTGTGAAGAGGCACTGGAGATTTCGCCTTTCTAGAGGTGATGGAAGATGTTGCTCGAGACCAAGACCTTGGTCTCGAGGACAACAAGACTGCTTTTATGTGAATGCTAAATTGTAAAAAAATATAAAATAGGTTATAATTTATAATTTAGAATAATTCAAAATTCACAAATGTCATTTTTTATAACTCAAAGAAAAATGTTTTCATTCGATTGGGGCCCTCCGAGATTTGGAGGCCCTAGGCGCGCACCTGATGCGCCTATGCGTAAACGCGCCTCTGTGAACCTGACCCTGCTGAGGTCAATGAGGTCGAAATGCTGACGGCTGGATGATGTGGCCTATGGAGCGGCGCTGGATGATGTCGCCTTTGTAAAGATGCCGGCTGATGTCGCCTTTGTAAAGATGCCGGCTGATGTCGCCTTTGTAAAGATGCCGGCTGATGTCGCCTTTGTAAAGATGCCGGCTGATGTCACCTTTCTAGAGGTGATGGAAGATGTTGCCTGTGAAGAGGCGCTGGAGATGTCGCCTTTCTAAAGGTGATGGAAGATGCCGCCTGTGAAGAGGCGCTGGAGATGTCGCCTTTGTAAAGGTGATGGAAGATTTCGCCTTTCTAAAGGTGATGGAAGATGTCGCCTGTGAAGAGGCACTGGAGATGTCGCCTTTCTAGAGGTGATGGAAGATGTTGCCTGTGAAGAGGCGCTGGAGATGTCGCCTTTCTAAAGGTGATGGAAGATGTCGCCTGTGAAGAGGCACGAGAGATGTCGCCTTTGTATAGGTGATGGAAGATGTTGCCTGTGAAGAGGTGCTGGAGATGTCGCCTTTCTACAGGTGATGGAAGATGTCGCCTTTCTAAAGGTGATGGAAGATGTCGCCTGTGAAGAGGCGCTGGACATGTCGCCTTTGTAAAGGTGATGGAAGATGTCGCCTGTGAAGAGGTGCTGGAGATGTCACCTTTGTAAATGTGATGGAAGATGTCGCCTGTGAAGAGGCACTGGAGATGTCGCCTTTCTAAAGGTAATGAAAGATGTCGCCTGTGAAGAAGCGCTGGAGATGTCGCCTTTCTGAAGGTGATGGAAGATGTCGCCTGTGAACAGGCACTGGAGATTTCGCCTTTCTAAAGGTGATGGAAGATGTCGCCTGTGAAGAGGCACTGGAGATGTCGCCTTTCTAAAGGTGATGGAAGATGTCGCCTGTGAAGAGGCACTGGAGATGTCGCCTTTCTAAAGGTGATGGAAGATGTCGCCTGTGAAGAGGCACTGGAGATGTCGCCTTTCTACAGGTGATGGAAGATGTCGCCTTTCTAAAGGTGATGGAAGATGTCGCCTGTGAAGAGGCGCTGGAGATGTCGCCTTTGTAAAGGTGATGGAGAAGAAGATGTCACCTGTGAAGAGGCGCTGGAGATGTCGCCTTTGTAAATGTGATGGAAGATGTCACCTGTGAAGAGGCACTGGAGATGTCGCCTTTCTAAAGGTAATGAAAGATGTCGCCTGTGAAGAAGCGCTGAAGATGTCGCCTTTCTAAAGTTGATGGAAGATATCGCCTGTGGAGAGTCACTGGATGATGTCGCCTATGGAGAGGTGCTGTATGCTGTCGAATATGGAGATGCGCTGGATGATTGCAACTGTGGAGAGGCGCTGGATGATGTCGCCTATGGAGAGGTGCTGGATGATTGCAACTGTGGAGAGGCACTGGATGATGTCGCCTATGAAGATTCGCTGGATGATTGCAACTGTGGAGAGGCGCTGGATGATGTCGCTTATGGAGAGGTGCTGGATGATGTGCCTATGGAGAGGCGCTGGATGATGTCGCCTACAGATGATGGTCACTATGAAGATGCGCTGGATGATGTCGCCTGTAGACAGGTGCTATATGATGTCCCCTGTGTCGACTCAAGGAAAGAGAGACGTGCTTTGGCTTCCTTAGTTGGCACTAATAACGTCGTCTTTCCACTTGGTCTTGATAATGAGAAAAAGACATCATCAGCGGTTAGCATACTCTGTGAATCATCATGCGACATCTGGTGAGTAAGAAATTGAAACAACAAATACATATTCTTATCTGATCTCATCTAAGGTTCTTCTAGAGCGCAGCTATCAAGACACACAATGCGTCAGCCGATGGTCGCTCCAAGTGAGGTCGTATTCAAGGACAAATCCGTGAGAAGACACCAGTTGAAATCAGATAAAATTATATAAACCTGAAATCATGATACGATCGATCGCATAGTAAGCTCATTGTAAGCTTATGACAGACAAAGACTTAGACAATGTGACAGGACCTTGTGACGCAAGAAGTGTACTTGGGAGGATTACGTCAATATGGTCGGATACAGTTAGAACTGGAGATATCTTGTTCAAAACTCGTCGGTACACATCTGAAGGAAGAGAGACAAAGATGAAGCTTATTGTTACATATTCTCTCCTGGCATAATTATTTAATACAGATATCAGCTGTCCGAGTTGGTTTTTATGGGCTGGGGCATACTGAAATACTATGTACCAGTGCCAGCCTTAGGGGCATGCGTATTGTGCGGTCGCATGGGGACCGTAACTTACGGGGCCCAAAAATTTCACAAAAATTTACACGTACAAGACACCCTAATAATATTGTTTTCAATTAAATCTTCTCTTCTGTCAATAAAATAAAAGTCAACTTCCTCTATACCCCAGAATTCTCATGTATAGTTAAATTTGACTTGTTGTACTTGTTAATAAACTACTAAAATAAAATGATTAGCAATGAAAAACAATTTGACTTGTGTCATGGGGGTCCGAAATATCCAAAAACAGGCACTGTATGTACCAAATATAGATGCAAACGTCTGTGCTGGCTATAACCCCTTATCTGCATTTGGGTGACCCTTCCCTCCCCGTCTTTGCGGACGTCTTTCGTGGACGATCCCAAGGGTAATAGATGGAGACAAAATAGGTGAGACACTAGATCAGTGAAATATCCAAAAACAGGCACTGTATGTACCAAATATAGATGCAAACGTCTGTGCTGGCTATAACCCCTTATCTGCATTTGGGTGACCCTTCCCTCCCCGTCTTTGCGGACGTCTTTCGTGGACGATCCCAAGGGTAATAGATGGAGACAAAATAGGTGAGACACTAGATCAGTGAGTGGCTGAACCAAGCATAAGCCTGTCTCTGCAACAGAAAACAATGTCAGACTTTGAGAAGTGTTGCAACATTTAATTGCAATTCTCTCATCGTGAACATAAAATTGAAACTTTTGTCAAATGTTGGCCTGTCACTGACAGACGAGAACTTCGGCGAAATCTAATCAAATATCTCCATGAGTTCATTATCACTTTGAGACTGCTCAGCATCGTCCAATCCAGAAGAAGAACGCAGAATTGGAACTCGTGCATTGTAAGTCAGTTTCGGATAAGCTCGTTTGTACAAATTCAAAGTCGCCACGTCACCTGGATTAAGCTGATTGTTGAAGGAACACTTCATGTGACCGTGAGTGCCTGAAAGAAAGAAAATTTCCAGATTTTCAATATCTTTTGTTTAAAAACTTCCAATACCGATCAATCAAACTACACAGGAAATCCATTATAATGCCCGCTATGGAAGCCATATGAAGAACTGCCTTATAATGAGGTTGTATTACAAGTTGATTCTCTACAGCTGAAATACATTTGGAGTCCATGTGCCTAACTCAATTATTAAAATTTTTGTTACAAAGCTATGTGATATAAGAAGTTCATGGTGATTGTTAGGACAGCTGTCAACTGAAGCTGCTTGGTAATGGCAACTGCAAATCTATATAGCCTGCATTTGTGTAGGTACCATTAGGTGCTAGCACAGTCACTAGATTACACAAGAGTACAAAACTGAATGTATAAAAGAGCACTAATGTATGTATTCAGAATATAGTAAATCTGACACCACAGCTTACCTGTGTTACAGCCACACCGAGTGTCTAATCGTACAGGTTCCACACAAGTGTCTTATGTTTACAAGCCTCTGAACAGCATTCAATTTTATTTCCAAACGAAATCACAGTCAGTAATCATTATCTGTTATATTGATCAAGATGAGATTAATGGCAACCTTTGACAGTGGCCTCTAGAAGGGATCTCAGACGTAAGCATTGTATTTATATGCAGTGTATGTATTTGTTAAAGGCGACATGCTTTGGCAGTACATATGCTAAATTGAAATGATAGAGATTATATTTAATTACACATAAAATTAAATATGCAAGAACCCAGAATTAAACTGTGTGATATAGCCTTGGTATCACGACATTCGCAATTTGTTGTTAGGGTGATCTATACTTTTTAACTGTGTTTATTAGATGCCTGTACACCAAAGTGCGATTAGCAATTGGTTAATAAAGAATATACTTACTTACTTACAATTTCACAAGAATAACAATAGGAGTACAAAAAATTACCCATAGGTTCAATGATGTTTCCTGTTCGTCCATTCTTTGTCCTCAAGCCAACCGGTTTAAACCACATTATATCCTCTAAAAGCACAGATAAAACAAATTCATAAAAGGTCATTACAAACACAATTTAAGACAAGTTAACAAGCCTGATCAGTACCAAGTGAGTGAAGAGACTGTCCCAAAATAAAACGTGTTCAATCCAGAAGCATTAAAGCTGCCAAAGGACAGCAGCTCAGGAAAGCAGAATTTTCTTATTGATGAGAAAATATATTCAGCCATTTAGATACAAAACAGCAATAGTAATGTGCCACTCTATTCCAATTGCCTCACAAAAGTACTGCACACATGACAAATGATCTAAACAAATGTAACAGTAAGTATGTTTAACATAATAAAAGAATATTCCACAAGGAATGTCCAACACAGGAGAAAGCACAAATGGGCTTACACCTTCAATATTATACAGCTTAATGAATGACGGCCTTCTGAAATCCATCCTTTACAATGTATCCTTCTATTCTGAATAGACTTGTAAACAGATTCTTCCTAAAGCCGTGATATCAAACGGTCAGTTAACACAAGACTGTTAGATTATTTGACTCACCTCGGTTGTAGAACATCTGTTTAACAATGGCCGATTTCTTGAAAATCCTCTGTGGATGGCCGGCGAGCACAATTCGCTTCACGATTACGCGGTTTGGATCCACTGACAAAACGCGACCCGTTGCAACCAATCTCTCCTCACCTGCTTCAACAAAATAAATTTATAATTTATTTTATTCATTTGGGATGCATCAGGAAATGGTTCAAAAAAGTGAAAAGCAGTTTGTCTTTTCATATACAAGAACTAGAATAAAAAGCACATCAGCAGAATTAGAATCTGAACCGTGGTATCATTTGCACTGAGCTGAATAAGAACTGGATATGAAATTACTTTCAAGACAAACACTGAGGCCAGACATAAATGTTGGAGTATTCACTGAAGTTCGTTTCATATATGGTTCAAGGACACACTGTAATTACCTCCTGGTAACTGTTTGAACATCAAGACAGAGGCAGGAGGGAAAATAATCGGCGCATAAACTGTCGCAACAACTGGATTTTTGCCGTTCAGAAGATATCGTTCCATCTGAAAAAGTAACACCACAAGAAATGCACAGAAAACCATTCCCAGTTTCTCAATAGCAAAGACCTGAGTTTAAATGTTATTAACCTCTATGCAAAAATGCAATTACCGGTAGCCAACTCTAACAAGACAATTCTTTTATACAACTGCATTAACAGCTCTTTAGCCAAAGTCTGAATTCACTTTCAGCCTCTGCTTCATAGACCACAATCTCTTTACAACAACTGTCATTACATGTATATCATAAACTCATGTAGCGCAGTCAAAGACAATGATTCCAAATGTAATTATGGTTAAGAAAACAACCTCGTTATAGTTTGGTTCTTGATAAGGGAACAGCTTCAGTGTATAATGAGACTGTGCAACATAATGTAATATGTATGCTTGTATGTATATTAGCAAGTATGTTAGTATGCAAGCATGCATCTGTATAGCTTGTTTTATGAAACTCAGAAAGGTGCTATGGCACAGCTATCAGAAAGGTGCTATTGCACAGTTATCTACCAGATATAAAATGGTGCATCTTAAGATTAGCTGAAACCATCTCTTGTGCTATTAACAGCAAATGTCATCAAAAGTGTATACATTTATACCAGATGAGAGCATTAGTAGAAAATTTATACAAAATGGTTCAGATTGTAGGAAAATTTTGAAAGAGCCCGCTTTATTTCTTAAGCTTCGTGAAAATAATTTTCAGAAAAAGGTCTTAAAAGTGCTATATACAGCGTTTAGGTAACTAACTAACCTTAAACTTGTTGCCATTTGTGTGTTGCGAGTAGACTGGACAGGCAGTGAATCTACGATATCCGACTTGAAAGATCATCGGATCTTTATTCTTTATTCTGTCTTCGCAAGCGCCAAGACGTTGAATCAGGAAATGTACGACAGACACGAAATGTTCGCCCTTGAGAAGACCAAAGACAATGAGCGGATTTTCGCAATTGTATTCGTCTGCAGAAAATTAAAAAAACAATTTCGACAAGACTTTCATCGCAAACTTATTAAGTTACAAAATTTACCAGAAAATAGCAAACAATCAATAATTAGCCAAAAATAGCAAACAATCAATAATTAGCAAAAAATAGCAAACAATCAATAATCCATGCCTTTATTTAAAAAACCACTGAGAATGACAAAGAAACAGGTCATGTTAAAAACTGTTAGAAAACGTCTGAATCAAATAAGAATGGGAAAATAATTTCATGATTATATCGAGAATAACAGGAATCAACTCACCTAAAACAGCAGATGGGACATTGTCAATGTGAAGAGTCACATAACGACCAACACGACACTGCAATAAACATTAATCAATGCAAATTATTAAATACATGTAGTATCATTCAAATGCATACACAACATTCCAATGGTCATTTTGACTTGACAGCTTGGATAAAACATTTTCTTGACTTTCAAAATAGCATCATCATTCACATTACAATAATTATACATGCATAACTGCATAATTACCGTAATGAAAAACCTTTCATTAATTGTAACTGTAATCTTAATTGCAATCACAAATTTAAATAGCGCAACTGCAAGAGAAATTCCTCAGAGGCACTCATGACCTGACAACATGAAACCATTATCGAACACAATGGTCTTCAAGTATTTTAATTTTTTCCGACTTTGTGAGGGTTTCTATTGCAAGGTTACATATTGCAAGGTTACATATTGGGGGTCCATAGAGTAATGGTAACATCACTGGCGTGAAGAGAAGAGGTAGCAGGATCGATTCCCGCAACCTCCCCAAATTTAGGTCCACCCAGTCTTTCATTAGCGAGATGGTGCGTTGTTAAAAATGAGATGTAGGACGTGATGGGCGCCTTGCATGGCTGCCGTATACAGTTAAATTCAAGTCCTGTAATAACTTGTGATCATCCGTTCATACTGATTTGTAATCATACTGCGTTATTGTCAGTTTGAAGATATTAAACGAAGATCATTATTATTATTATTATTATTATTATATTGTAAAAGCAGTCCTGCTGCATCCTTTCTCGTACTTATCAGCTACATCAGTCAAAAGATTTTGCCAATTCCAGCAGCCAAATTATACCTCTGCCTCTGTATCTCTATTGGACTTCTTCCGCAAAGAATTGAGAAAGTCTTTGGTAACTTTGCGGAAATTTTCTATGTGTGCAATTCTTTGATACTCAGGCGGCCAATCTTCATCTGCACGTTCCCATGGTGACGATCGAAAACTGGCTAGGCCACGATATCTTAAAAAAGACAGAACAGTGAATAAATAAGCAAAACTTATTTAAGACAGTAAATAAATAAGTAAACCTTAAGTACGAAAACTCAAATACTTTGTAAATATATTAACAAGAAACATCATGCAGGTTACAAGTTCATCAATAGCCAACATTTAAATATATACAAAGTGGAATTGTTTTCCACAACTGGTGAGAACTAACATTCACTCATAATGACAAACTTTCAGAAGCAGCAAATTGTGGCACCCATCTTGTAAAAACTGAACCCAATCAAATGGCTAAATACATGTTCAACGATACCTATGGGGAAGTTTTGAACATTAAAACTGCTAACTTTTAAAGTTCTTCATACAGTTTTGTCATTACAGGTCTCTTCCGGAAAGGGGCCCATAATACTGATTACTGCCACACATGATAATTACGTTATGGATGGTAGTAATCATCAGGGTTTGGTTTTGGTGCACTATCAGTAGATGTCTTGTGCCTTAGACACCAGAGCAATAGAAGTCATAAATTACAATTACATTCCATCACAAGGGAATTTGCATGCCCCTCAGGCTGGTAGCATTGCCGGCCTGAGGGGCATGCAAACCATGCGGTCACACGGGGCCCGCAACATAGGGGCCCGAAAATGTCACAGAAAATAAAAATGAACAAGACACCCTAATAATAATATTATGGTTTCGATTAAATCTTTTGGCAATAAATAAAAGTCAACTTCCTCTATATCCCAGAATTATCATGTATACCAGAAGTTAAATTTGACTTGTTGTACTTGGGTTAACAAACTACTAAAATAAAATGATTAGCAAAGAAAAACAATTTGACTTGTGTCATGGGGACACGTACAATATACTCTGCACAGGGTCCGAAATATCCTAAGGCCGAAACTGCTGGTAGCACTGCTGGTAGCACCTCTGACTTGCTTTCAGGTAATCATTATCAATACCTCAATTTTTGCCTTAATCTTTACCTGTCAAACCACTTACTTCTGGAGACGAACTCTCAGTGGGACGTCTGGTGCAAAATCGACTTCATCCGGAAACATCTCTTCATCTCTCGCTTCTCTGAACCTCTTCATTCTAAAATGCAAAACAGCTATAAGCAGTTCACACAAAGTTTACATAAGTTCCTTAAATCACAAAATATAGGAAATTCGTGTGGTCCTCAACAATGCAAATTCCCCTATATCCATAACAACTATATAAACAACAGTTGCAATTCTCCTGTATCCATAAGAACTATAAAAAGAACAGTTGCAGATTCCTTATATCCATAACAACTATATTAACAACAGTTGCAATTCACCCAAATCCATAACAAATATTTATACAACAGATACACTTCCCCGTATCTATAACAACTACAACAACAACAGTTGCATACAAAGAGCTTCTTGCAGAGCCACAGAAAGGTCAAAAAGTTCACGGCAAATATTGCAATGCAGTTATTCCAGAAAGATTAGATAAGATTAGATCACACTTACTCTTCCTCTTCGTCAGCAAAATGTACTACTCTGTCATATTCCGATGCAGCTAAAGAAGCCTATATTAAAAAATCAACATTTAATAATAAAGTATAGTCTTTTGTTTGAAATGAAAACACTGCTATTAAATAACACAAGGATCATAGCAAAACTTTCATAGTATCTTAGATCTTGAATCAGACAAAGGGTCCTGGCTCATGATCACAAGTACCATTTAACACTTTAATGATGAGCTGCATTGGTTTCCCAGTCGCTTTTAGTACCTTCTCGCAGTTAAAGTGTTAATGATGTTAATCAAAGCAGATGATTCATATAGATGGCTTTAAAGACCAGTAAGGGGTGAGTGATAGTGTAGTGGCTAGCATGCCGGA
Source organism: Allolobophora icterica (assembly GCA_963556255.1). Classification (NCBI taxonomy): domain Eukaryota; kingdom Metazoa; phylum Annelida; class Clitellata; order Crassiclitellata; family Lumbricidae; genus Allolobophora; species Allolobophora icterica. Next base: position 44,173,012 of record OY744610.1, on the reverse strand, counting down.
CCGTCCACTGAGACCGGCGGTTCAAATTCCCACCAGGGCAGAAATTTGGCTCGAGATTTCTACTTCACCTGTGTTGACTATAATGAGCACACTGACCGTACATTCTCTGTGGGAAGATGAGATGGCGAGGGAGAGGCCTGGCTACTCGCTATCATATTCAGAGGCTAAGAAAAATGAAGTGGATAACACTTCATACCCATGGCTCTTCTTCTGGGACTGCTCTTCTTCTTAAGAAGATAAATCATATGTCTATCTTATATCTCTCTCATATATATAATTTCATGCTCATTTTAGACCAATATCAGTAAATCTGGATCAGAGGTTTGGATGAGTGGGCACACCGGGATAATGCAGAGACCAGAGTAAAACAATTGAGAATCAGTTTTAATTTAAGATTAAATAGACTTACTTCATCGGTCACCTTGTCTGCTTGCATATCTTCTTTTTCATCTTTCTCATTGTCGGACGGAGGTTCAGAAACAGAAGAGACAGAACCTTCTTCTTCTGCCTCTTCATTTTCATCGTCATCCATGTTGACATCTTCTTCATTATCATCATCATCCGAATCAGAGTTACCTGAATCATCCTAAAGGCAAAAATCATTCTTAAACATTATTATTTCCATATGAGCATTTCAAGGAGAAATCAAGTGAGAAACAAGAGAATAAATCAAATAGTTTTTAACTCTCTGATGTTAGGTCCCTTGGGTCTTTCAGACAGCAGTAAGAAAAGCATTGCATGGACAGTAGAAGACAGTATTGCTAAAATTTGTTGACATCAGGTATGCTCCCTCTGGATGTAAACAATTATTTGAGGAACTACATCTGAAGTGGCAGCAGTGTCATTGTATTGTATTGTATTTATCTAAACATTTATAAAGCGCCTCTCACAGTATTCGCTAATCATAGGCGCTCCCAGTGCGAAAGACCCAGTGAATAGAAAGAGGTTTTAAGACAGCGAAACGAGGCACTTGGGCCACCAGCTAATAAAGAGGCACGTGTCAATGGAGGAAGTTGATTCCATAGAGCAGGACCAATGCAAGAAAAGGCTCGAGTTTTGGCCATAGAGGTCCTGGCTCATATTCTTGCATTAGGGATATGTTTCGAAAAGCAACTTCACTAAATCACTGAATTGGCATTGATTGATATTATACATGATCATCATTAACACTACCACTATAATTAATGATATTATTATTATTACTATCATTTGTGTATTTTATTAAGTGCAACTGCCTAATGACAAAGCATTAAATGATGGTTCTGAGCAACTGTCTTAAGGTCCCTACACAGAGGAGGTTCAAATCCACACACTCCACTTACTAGGCAAGCACTCAAACCAATAGGCTGCCAAACAAATAATTTTTTCAAAGCATTTTTAATATGCTAATCATCTAACGGTCATCTTATTTTGCTAATCATCATCTTACAGTCATCTTGTTTATAAAAAAACTGAGCATAGACAAATTAAACACTAAACAGAGCACGAGACAAACAGCTAAGCACTGATTCATGAAATAAAACGACACATAAGTACTGTAAGCTTACCGAACCACCGCCCCACCAGGCGGCCTGATATTCGGACACTCCTTTAGGAACAGTAAATTTCCTCTTCTTCACCACCTTGTTTCCTGGTTGTGTTGTTCTCTCCTCTAAAAATAAAGCTTATATGAAAAGGCTCTTCAGGTGGTCTATATGAAGTATGCTATAAGGAATCTCTTTTGTACCTATTTATACAGGAGAGCATTTCTTGGTATTTTCAGTCTGTTAAAGCGGTCCAGTGTTAAAGGGCTGCTCGATAGTGCAGTGGTTAGGGTGCTGGACTGTGTGAATCAAGAGGTCGAGGGTTCAACTTCCCACCAAGGCAAAATCTGGTTCGAAATTTCTGCTCTGCATGTGACCCTAGCCAACTCAGCTATAATGAGTACACTGAACACACACTGTTGGTGGGAAGATGAGATGGTAAGGGAAAGGACTGGCCACACACCCCTCATATGTCGTGGCTAAGAAAATGAAGTTGCTAACACTTCATACCCATGGCCATCTCAGGGATAGCTTAAGGGACTGCTCTTCTTATTCTTCAGCAAAATATAAACATATATAATACATTAATGTTTTGGCCAGAGATCTTTAATCGCAATGACTGACCATCTGCTTCTGCCATTTCTTCTTCTGTTGGCCACGTTTGCTCTTCGCTTGTAGGATCAACTGGCTGGAAGGCCTCAAGAGAAGCACGGTTGGGGTCAGCCCGCTCCAAAACCTTCACTTCGTCTGATGTCTAAATGTTAAGAAAACATCCTTTAATTCAATGCTTTAAGTTTTAAACGACTTCTGGAAAAAATCAACTAAACTCAGTTCAAACTACACTGGAAACATCCTATGGGGTTTGGGGCTATAACAAGAACCACCATAAAACCAACCATGTTACAATAAGGCTATCATCCATGGCTGAACTAATTTTGGGTTCCATGTCCAAACCCTGTTATTTCAGAATTGATGAAGCATGTTATGAGTCTCTCGTGTACAGCACAAGTCTGATCACTGTTTCGTTTAGTTATTTATTTACTTATTTATGAAACATGTTTTTTTTTGAAGGCTGGCATTATGTCTGTTCATATGAGATTAAAACACGTTTGGTACAGTAAATCGTTTAGTAAGCGCTATTAAATCGATTTACTGACTAGGAGTGTAGCTATACTAGACTTATCTAACGTCTTCCTAGTTTAATTAATTTAACATAGGCGATAGCATCAGCCAAACAAAATGCAGATAATTAACTCTATATAAAATAGACCATTACAAGGACTACATAATTTAGGTGCAATACCTCAAAACTGCAAAATGAACAAAATGAATGAAAACATGGAACAGAAAAATAACAGTTAAGCACAGAATGATAGTTTACACTGCGCTTAAAAATTAAAGTTTAATTCTACTTTTATAAACATTGATAGTTTGCAAAGTGATACTGCAAAAATTGGGATAAACTGCGCGCATACCCTTGAATTGGAAGATAAACGATGTGGGTCATGTGGCGCATCAATCTGCAGCAGCTGGAAATCTCCAAAACCAGGAATGTGGACAGTTTGATCTACATTAAGACACTGGCCACGAAGATAGCCCGTCACCTTTAGAGTCCCAACTGCCTACAGTTAAACCAGATTCACTTTTGATATGTTATCTTACTTCCTTTAAAATGCAAAACAAACAATGGAGAAGAAACAAGTTAAAACACTTCCAACATTTTCCCTGTATTTTTATTATTTTTAAAGAAACTTGTCACATCAGCATGACTTGAAGGTAAAGGGCAGTCAGTTGAAAGTAGGCAGCACAGCTAGATATCCAAATATTCGAACACTAGTAAGAAGAATTCAGTTTTTACACTAGTATGAAGTTATTTGGTTTTTGGGCTAATCAGAAATACCCATATTTAGTTGTTAGGCTAGCAAGCAGTATTCCGTTTTTAGGTATATCTGGAAGGAATATTGAGAATTTCAGTATTGCAGAGAGTCAGGCAGTTGACAGAGGTAGTGGCACAGAAGGCACAACAGCCCTGGGACAGTTCTGCATTGTGACTTAGCAAAGACAACCTTCAAAAGCAGTAGTAGCTATTACAGCAGACAAACTCTCATGTGGCCTATACATATTAGTGTCTAAACTTGACTCATCTAGACACCAGACAAGATCATCTTGTGAAAACCATGAAAAACCATGAAAACAAAAACCGACTCATTGATACAAATAATCCAATCTTCAACGTTGAGTACAATACATTGCATTAGATCTGGCAATGACATCCGCATACCTCGTCATCTGGCTTTGGTTCGAAGGCCATCTCATTTGCAAACAGATACGGTCGGCACTCACGCATCGGCATCTTAGCCTGCTTCTGGCCACCTATTGCTCGCAGCAGCAGCTGTGCATCTTGCTCATCATCTAAGGTATGGATCTTTGGATCCACAAACCTTTTATAAAGAAAAATAATGCAGTGAAGAGTATGCCAATAAATACACCAGTATATTGAATAACTTGTTTATTTATTTTGTTTATTCAATTATGTGCAACTCAAAACTGGTCCTGCTTTTAGCAAAACAGAAAACCACGGATCTATAGAAAGGCAGTCGTTTGGTGTTGTTGATATGATGCTCACAGCCACAGGAATAAGCAGTTATTGCTTGGATGGGCGCCAATCAGTGGAATATCATGCCACCTGGTGCACCACTTGCCCCTTCATCTGGGTTGGTAAGTGTGCCCTCGATCTTATTCCAATTCCAATTCTGAAAGAATGTTTTATGTCCTGGGCTCAATCAATTATCATATCCATCATCAATCTCTCTCTTTTTAAAAGCCGCTTTTAGCCAATTTTGCAAATTTTGCAGTTTATCTCTTCTGAAAGATACATTTCTCTCTCTTGATAACGTATCAAACTCGCCCACCACAAGTCTTGTATTTTATTTCCAAAATCCTAAAAAGTAGTCGTCACCTGTCTGAGCTGTCACCTTTCATCCATAACCTCTACCTTCCTTTTCCAATCTGTTTATACAAATACCACTCTGCTGAAACTATACTACTTGCCATTCACATAATTAGTTCCATGGATGAGGTAACTGCCCTCATTCTCCTTGACTGACCTCGTGCATCTGATACCGTTGATTATGCCATATTCCTTCACTGCCTTGAACACTGGTTTGGTCTTTCTGGTCCTGTTTTAGTTATTTCACGTCCACGCTCATGCTCAATCAGTTCATATCAATGAAGTGTTTATGTGCCAACAGCCTGGAACTGTGCATAGTGTTCAACAAAGGTTTCTACTGCGCCCACTCGTGATTACACTAAATACTATGCCAACTGGTTTACTACTTACTGATAACTGTCTAGACTACCATTTGTGTGTAGAGAACACCCAGCCATTCCTTTCATTTGACAAATCCTTGGCTAATACCAACCTTCAAATGCCTGCATCTCTTTTCAGTGATGTTCAGTCCTAATTCAGAATACTCCAAGACCGAAAATGCACATAGTTAATTCTTATTCTGTTTTCTTCATATGCTTTAATATTTAAATAGAAACTTGAATAATGTTGGCAAGCGATTCTCACCTCTTACCAAACTGCTTTTCAATGTCTTTTTTGGCACTGCTTTGTTTCTTGATAGGTAGCGACTTCAATCCCTAGAAAACATATATTAAATACCAAATGTGTGGATGAATATATCAATAACCTTAATTTACCAATTGTCATGAAATATTAAATAAATTGCCAAATAATCATAACCTCTGAGTAACACCGATCAATACAAAATGAAGAAGGATCTTCAATTTAATTCAACATCAGAATAGAACTAAAAAGCAATACTTGGCCTGTCTAATAATTGTAATGATTCTGTATAGCACCAAATCATAAAAAGGAATCAGTCCACGGCGCTCCAAAACAGATTCGTATTCCAGTCAAATCCAAGCGTCAGTCTAAGGTGGATATTCAAGCCTTGGAAGCAAAAGTTCAAAAGGAATCCATGCTCCATATCCACTCATTAATAAACTGAGGGTCTAGATTATACGTGGTGAATTTTAACTTCCAGGTATATTCACAAAATCAGAGTCTTAATAAAAAAAATGCAACAAATGTGAGCACACTCTAATGTAAAAATAGTACATAAACTGAGTTAAAGTTAAAGTGCTCTGAATATATGTTGTAAACTGTCAACTCAGGATGGGAATCTGTCGGTTGGCAGTGCATTTGTTGGCTGCCTCACAGACACTGGTCAGATAAATTGTGTAGGCAACTAGCTACCTAACTGCTAACTAAGCTCAATCTTTAAGAGACGGTGTAAATCACAGTAACACTGACCTGAGCACAGAATGCAACAGAGGGCAATCCCTGAGCAAAGAGACAGGTAAGCATATGGTCAGCATAGCGACTGAGGCTTTCTTCAATCGAAACACACAGAAGCAGGCAGTCGGCCACACGTGCCGCATCGAGCATTGCGCTGCGGTCTCCGTAGGCAGGCTTTACAAATGCAAACCTCTGCTTGAGGCGTGTAGCACTAGATAAAAAAAACCAAGCAATAACATAAGGTCATTTAATGTAATAAGTCATTTGTTACATGCCTCTATGAATGCATATCGCTCCATCACAATGAGTGGTCATCATATCGATTGATCTTTCATCTGAAGCACAAATCCGGTAGCAACAACCCCACAGGACAACCTATTCTTGTGGGTCACAGCCATTGTGTTACTCAAGCAGAGATAGCAAAGAAACTGTTTGATAACATCAAAGTATCTGCCATTTGTTCAATAAAATCAAAGTAGGCAACTGGCATATGAGAAGTGGATACCTACTCGGAGCGCCTCTGAGTAGATATCAGGTATCTTGAAGAGGCGCTATATCAAATGCTTAGAATGAATGAATGAACATCAGTTAAACTTATATAGCTTTTGGCACCTATTTAGGAGGTTGAAAGAACTCAAGTTTACAAAAACAATTAGAACGCTATTAAATAATGCCTAGCACTAGCACTGACAACTGACATTGTTTTTTGCAATTACAATTCAACAAGGGAGTCTTTCTGTAGATATGATAAGTACATACCCTGGTAATTGACTTATTACATTTCTCTCAAAGATGATACGTAAGTGACAAATTTCAATTTTCATGCATCTCTCATCTTTTCAGCTGTTCTTAGTGCATTACTCAACTTTTCAAGTTCTGTATTTAACCCTTTAATGACGAGCATGTACTAAAATGCATGGAAACCTAATCCCTCTCATCATTAGAGGATTAAAGTAGACTTAATATATAACTAATTGCAGATAGCTACCCAAAGTTATAATCCATACAATACCAATTCCTCAAAATAACAGAACTTACTTGATGTGACAGACTTTCTGGCTCTCATAAACCTTTGAGTCAGGACATTTCTTCAACGACTCCAGAATTTCATTAGACTTCACACTTTCACACAGTGGAATAACGGCCTATAACCAAACAATGTAGAATATTGAAACAAAAATTGGTATGGCATGAAATTATGCAGTTAGTTCGTGCGTGTGCATTTTTCAGCAATGTCTAACAAGCATCTCCTTGGCTTTATCGTAAAGTAGTGTACCACAGCAAATCACATCTCTGACAGAACAAAAACAGCACAACTGGCTAATAAATATTGTTTCAAATCTATGACCATGCAAATTTTCTTAAACAATGAACAACAAGGAGCAATGAGCGCCTCTGAATAGTTCTATTATAGAGGCACTACATAAATCTATCAATGAATGAATGAACAAATTTGACATTATACTGTGTGAAAGCAGAACACAGCATAAATGCACAATTGATCTGGTAAATAAAACAACAAATCTACAACTGACCACCAGAAATGGAGGCGAATCATCTGTTCCTCGATTTCTCTTCTGATTCAGAACTTCTTCTCTCTTTGCTTTTCGCACATTTGCCATCTGAGAACACAAAAAATAACTTTGGAATCCTCCTTTCGTATATCCAGTCATTTAATATCCGTACTGAACAAGTAAACTCTCTTGTTCAGCAGAAGCTAGCAAATTCATTGTCAATAGTTGCTCACAGGATCTATAATATTTAGAGGATTTAAATTTCTTATTCAAGTTATTACTTAACTAAGCCGTCAGTTCTGTGCAGTTTTCGGTAGCCAAGTTTTGATAAATCAAGCATAGGTTTCTCCAAGCAATAAGTTTAAATGACATGTATGTGACCACGGACTTAGACATACAGTTCTGCTTTGATGATTTAGGCTATACTGGAAGCTCCATATAAAGCTATCTTTTAAAAATACTGTGTTGTAATGAGGTTCTACTGAAATCAGATTGTTTAGCACCAGTCTCAATACAATGAATTATTTTTACACAATCAGCCATTTGTGGGGCGTGGTGGCTCAGTGGTAAGTTCGGCGCCTTGTGACCGGAGGGTTGCAGGTTCGAATCTCACTCTAGCCGCTGCGTACGGACCTTGGGCAAGTCCTTTACTCGCAATTGCTCGTGGCGCTTCGGCGTGAAAATTCCGGCACAGTATCAAATGCTGTAGTCGGGAGCGCCTCTGAGTAGTAGTAGACTTCGAGAGGCGCTATAGAAATATCCGGAATGAATGAATGAACGAATTGAGCACTTTCAGCCAATTCAACACAATATTAATTCAATTTTATAAATTTTCCAACTTTAGCCAGGCATTCTCAGACACAATTCCAACTGTGTCATTGCTTACAAACTACATAGTCTACATACCAACTTACTCAAGATCTGGAGGAAGAAGTCTGTTTTTTGAACAATTAATCCAAATGTGGCCAGCAGATTTTTGTTCAAATAAATGCAGTTATTAAATGACAAAGCACAATTAGAATTCCTCCATTTTGTCAATTCAAAAACAGCCATCTTCTGTAATAAACAAGCTATTCCAAAACTTTAGATCATTTACCTGATTTCTTCTTTGCTCTCTGCCCAAATTTTTTAATTTCCTTGAAGTTACGGCTTTAGGTGCCGCTAAAATAGAAAAATTTGGTTCAGTAATGCTTTGACAATACTAAATCAAGTTTAGCAACAAGAAATCTTGACATTTTACTTCTATAAAGACAACAACAACAAAATTAGTCCCTTGAGCCAAACAAGAAAGGCAGTCAAGAATACTAAGTGCAGCTGACTTGGTTTTCTAGCCTCAACATAACAGGATGGATGGCTATTGCTTGCTCCCTTGACATTCGTCATCCTCTCAACAATGTACATTTTTTATATAATATTCGTTTATTAATTCAAACTGACAAGTACGCAGTAAGATTACATGATATAGTAGTAACAGATGATAACAACTTCAACAGTTCTAAGTCAAATTTAACTCTATGGCAGCCTGCAAGGTGCCCATCTGTCCTACTGTTCATTTTACAGTCGCTCCTAGGGAGTGGAAGGCTGAGTCAACCTTAAGGGGCTAGCGGGTATCGAACCCACGTCCTTCTGATCTTCGTGCCAGTGTGTTACCATTCCACCATCTCCCCACCCTTGCCTACTAGTTTCCAATCATCTACAAATTTACAGATGGTCGGCAAAGCTTTTCATTTGAGTGCACGCCTTGTCATAAATTGTTGGTGTTACATGGCACAATACTTACAGGAAAAAACAAATTGTGAGTGATTATTGTTTAATCTAAGGCAAGTGTCTTAGCTCAGAGAAGAAATTAATTACCAATACAATGAAACAAGCAGTATAGGCCATCAATCTGTCTGTTTCGGCAGTCTGCTTAGGCCTTCAGCTTTCGGGTAAAAACTCATCTCTTCCTGGACTCATTTCCTGCGTAGGTTGTTTCCATGTCTTCTCAGATTCCCTTCTTGGCTTTCGACCGGATTCACCCTAGAAATCGGCTTACACAGCTATTATCCTTAGTAACGACCATCAACAGCCGCCATGAGCATTACGGTACTATCGTGGTGCAATAGAAGTCCTTTGCTAATTACAGTAGTAGTCAGAAATTTATATAGCTCCACTTCCAGAAAATTTATTTAGGCCATTTTAGCCTAAATTATGTGTTCAGGGTCTATGATACGAATTTCACGGACCAAAATGGCACGTGGTTCATGACAGAAATTAAACCTGCATTAAAAATCACACTTACTTCTTCCACCCTGCTTCTCACTTCGTGCACTAATGTGATCACCCTTGTGTTTTTTATTTGGCATCTTAAAGACACCCGGTCTATGAGTTTTCTGCTCCATCGTGCTAACTTTTCCGTTATTATAATCCAACGCACGCGACTGCAACTTGCCTACCAGTGTTGCCAGTGAGGTTTTTCAGATTTCCCTAGATTTCGGTCAAAAAAATCCCCAGAAATCCCCAGATTTAATAAACACGGTTTAATTAACACTACAGTAATAGGTTTGACATATTTTAACACTATTTGACAGTAACATAGTTACTTACAGTTACATTAATAACAAAAAAATTCATAAATGAGTGGTTATTTTCGAAAATTGTCACTTGTCAAAGAGTCAAAGTTGTCGGCGAGTCGGCATCCAAGTCGACGACAACAAGCTTCTGTTTCGTCAAGATCACATGACTGCTTCACGGGACAGCCAGCGTGTTTCACACAGTTTCAACACTTTGTGTTTCTGGGCCTGAACTACATCTTCTATTAACTGGAACTGGAGATTTCTTTTACTACTACGCGAAAAATAGAAGCAGACTTTTTAATGAAAATTTCAAGCCAAGATGGTAGGCGGATGCTGGCAGCATTTGTACAATGTACCAATGAATGACAGACAAAATAATGGACAATGCTCTGCCATGAAAGCCGTCAACAGTATTATCCGCTTTAGTTTTGTCTTGGAGCCGGGCTCTTTTTGGTTTGTTGAAAAACTTGTTAATGTTCAGAGTGGTGGCGTGACTCGGTATATTGTACATGAAAGCCATTAAAGACATTTCAAACTAGGCTATAACAGGAAATAGAAATACTGCAGTGCTTTTTTTCAGCCGGGACGCGCCGGAACGGCGTTCCGGCACCTTTTTTCAGCTACTAAAAATTATTTATTTATTTTAATAATAAAAACAATAATTAAGTTATTTTTATTTAATTTAAGTGTTTTTGAACTGTTTTCAGTGTTTATTGAGACCCCTCCCAGCCCCCAATCCCGTTTTTCTCGCGATTTTAGTCCACCCATAATTGTTGCGTTCCGGAACCTTTTTTTCTAGAAAAAAAGCACTGAGAAATAGCATCACAAGAAAATCTAGAATGACTACCTAGTTGACGTCATTGATATGGTTTGAAACAAGAATTACATTTGGTGAACTAAAAGTTTTATAGCTCATTAATTTTTACATTTAACTACAATATAAACACAGTGTTTAATGCTCAGCACACGCAAAATACATACATTGTCAATGCAAATAGTCAGAATGGTCATATTTCCCCAGATTTGGCCAAAAAATCCCCAGATCCCCAGACGAAGGCCGAAATCCCCAGATCTAGGGAAAAATCCCCAGCTCTGGCAACATTGTTGCCTACTACCAAAACATCAATAATTTTACGGAACAGAATCCTAACCAGCGACTAAGAACATAGGTATAGCTCTAAAAGTCATTTCTATCTATCTAAAGTAGGTAAGCAAGCGCAGTTTACGTATTTTGTAACAATGTTAGAGATATTGGAGAAAAAAAGATTCATCAAAATCTTATATATCTAAGAAACTCCTCAAAAAGAGCCAGGTTAGATATCAGAACAGGCATTAGGACTATCATTAACCCAGTTTTTTTATAGTTGTACAGTGAGCGAATGATGAGGGATTTCTTATGCTGTATTAGTGTATTAAAGTGCGGTAGTTCAATCTCTGGATACGAAGCAGCTATCGTGAATAAGCTGGTGCTTTGCGCTTAGCTTTAGAGCAAGGATTCTGGCTTTAGAGTGGCGCTTTAGAAAATTGGAGATTACTCCAAGATGCATTAACAACGGTCACATGACAGTAAATATTACTTACTTACTTTAATTAGCGATGCTGCATCCGGAGTCTTTGGCTGCGTATTTCGAACAAGATCTATGGTGGCTTGTGTGTGTGTTTATTTGTATTGAAAACGTGCAAAGTTTCTCAAATGGACTCGCAAGAAGATAAACATCTAAGAAAAACAAAACCTGGTATACACGAAGAAATAGAATTAAAGCGTTTTATTTTATATAAAACTTGTACCAAGTGACGGTTGAAGCTCGTGTATAATGTACCTAGGTAATAATTCCATTTGGCCGGCTTGAGACGCAGGAGAAACTAAAAAATGTGCAAGACTTTCGTATTCTTACCCAAATAGTTTTCGTGTTTCAGATCAGAAGATAGTGTGTTGTACATTTTATCGCGAAAGGGTCGTGTGTCAGTAGACAGTTAATTGGGAAACCAGTGATGCTGTCAGTGGTGTACAATAGTTCAAATACCTTGCTTTCACGTGCAGTCAATTCAAGAGGCTTGAAGTGTAAAACCCTTAAAACTACATTGATGCTTGAATCTTTGGCCCTGACAGTGTAACACACTTTAGGTGTTGGCTACTGGGATGTCAGTTGGACATGATAGCCCATTGGTTAGAGAGTTGGGCTTACAACGTGGATATTATGGGTTCAATCCTCTTCTGAGATGGTTACTGTGTAGGAACCTTGGGCACGTGCTTCAATCACTGTTGCATCATGCCTCGAATTCAGCCTCAAATGTAATAAATGCAATATAACATTAGTAACTTAGTAATATTCTAGAAATTGAGTTTCTGCATTACCTTACAAAGCCAGCAGAGTGCAGCAACAAAACAGAAAATTAGCAGCTTACTATTATGCTTTGGGTACTCAGAATACCGTTTCCTCTAAGCCATTAGGTCATTTAGGTTTCAGTGGGTGTTATGACATGCTTACATACTAAATTTCTAATTATGTTTCATTGTTTTTTCAGGTGGTTTGATTGAAAAGCGTCCACATGTTCCAAAAATGCTATGGATGAAAAACAGGCTACAGAAGAATAAATCCAGTAGTAGTTCTGGTATGCTTTTGAATTTTATATTTACTTAAAGGGAAATGTTTAGCCGAAAATTGTTTGAATATGATATAATAGTGTATAAAAGTAAACTAATGAAAAATAAATTAGTACTGGACATTCTAACTTTAATGTGTCAGCTGCACTGGCGGCGGCGATCTTGTCTGACAGGTGAGGGGGTGGGTCACTTTTGAACTGATCTGGTGAAATGAGTTTCTCTTGAAGAGGTGCTATATAAATCTGTGATTACATTGCATTACATTACGCTCTACGTTTTTTTTATCTAATCTAATCTGGAAACTCATCCAGCAGCACTTTCATAATTCAATGGTCACTCAATGGAGACTTCGGTCTTGTTTTTCAGAGACATCAGTAATATCTTTATGAATACTGTGGCTTTCCTATGTGTACCATAATTCTCCAACAAAACAGTGCAGTTTCACGTATTTTCTAAACTATCTCTAGATCTGATGGATCGTGTCCAAACTTTTCTGAAGCAAATTGCCGAATCCAATCGTGAGCTGGAAGAAACTGCTGCTAAGAATCCTGAGGCTTTTAACATCGAGAACACAGACGATTGTGAAGATAATGTCATCGAAATGGTGAGCACTGTCTTCTGTATATAATTTTTGGTTATATCTTTATGTGACTTGGTTGCTGTTGCTAGAGGTGTTTTTTCATGCCATCTGTGTCAGTGCTTGAGAAAACCATCGAAAAAAAGTGGGTTTGATTCTGCATTGGATTGGACTGGAAATACTGAATCATTAGATAAAAACCTCATGTTTCACAAATTAGGTAAAATTTCACAAGATAGTAAATATTTAGTAAAATGTAGGTGTCTCAAGGTTTATTTTCGAGAAATAACAATTTGAAGTTAAATTTATAAGGTCATTCCCAACTATGATAACATGCTTCAAGCGGCAGATTAAAGCTTTCTATTTTGAAATCTATCAGTCTCTTAGCTTCCACCTTTTACTTTTATGGAAGGGGGGGTAGGTGAATGGCTCTTGCTCGAAGAACACAAGATCTTGAAGACATGGTTCAATATCCGTAAGCTCTCTATAGTCGACTCAGCCTTCCACTCCCTAGGGGCAGCTGTAAGACGAGCGGGCGCCTTACAGGCTGCCAAAGATGTGTGTTCTTTAAGATCTTGAAAATTGTACAGTCATACGTTTCAATGTGACTTACTGCGATTTGGCAGTGAGCTTGTCAACAAACACGAATATTATTTTTACTGTCCCTCCCCTTATTGACTGACTGTGCCACAGATTCAGGTGTTGACATCTAGCATGCAATTCTCATATTCATTCATTCATTCATGTATTCATTCGTTCAAAGTTAAAATCTATAGGCCAACCTAAATCGCTGTGCTTAGAGGTGGAGAGTGTTTATGAGCATAGTTACTTGGAGCATATTTGCATACCTCTGAGGCTGCCATCAGTGAAGTCTCCATTAACATACAGGTTAAAATGAATATTTACATGACTTGGTCATTTGCATACTAATTAATGTGTATGACTTCAAAGTAGTGAACCAAAGGATTATTTTTTTTGCAGGCATCATAATAATCTTGAAAAAAAGTACTGTTTAAAATCATCAAAACTTTACATAAGGGCTTGAAGTTGTCTGTCATTTATTTGTCTTTGTGGAGTTGTTGTATATTAAAATACTTTATCCTTTAATGACGAGAAGTATTGTTTTCACAGCAGCTGTTAGTGCATCCTCATTTGTAAAGGGTTTGTTTTATTTCTATATTGCACTGACTGCTCTAATACTGTCATAAGTAAACATTTTGTTTTTGAATTGTTTCATGTTTCTAGGATTTGGCAATGGTACCAGTGGATAGGGATTCAGATGAAGAGGACTCGAGTGATGAAGAGGAGTCTGACGATGCTGGCTCTGTCGTTGCAGCTGGAAAATTGCAAACTGGACATAAGAAACATACTGGCCAACTTATACAGGTCCTATCTGCTGGTAATCAAGAGATTTTAAATGATGAAGAGGAGTCAAATCATGTCATTTTAAAAGAAGATGATCATGGAGAATCGAGTGATTCCAGTGACAGTGATTCTTCTGTTGTGATAAACAGCAAATTAAAAGCACAACAAGAGAGAGGTCCACTTGTAGAGGTCATCTCTGGTTTTACGGATGAAGATAAATTAGATAATGTGAGTGATGCCCTGCAAGATGAAAAACAAGAGTCAGATGACTCCAATGACTGTGCCTCAAACTTCAAAGTTGATAAATTCTCAAGTATTCAGAACAAGGAAAGATCAGACCCGCTTATAGAGGTTCTAAGCCCAGAAGATGCTACTCATTAGAATCAGATTGAAATAAAGACAGAAACAGTTATGGCTTCTTTATGCAAAATGCATTCATTTTCATTCATTTCTAACATCTAGCGATTTAGATAACTTCTTACGATAATTTCTTCCTGTTTTCATATCAGATTCACTTTAATTATGCAAAGCAATTGGTGCACATAGATCGATATGTATAAAAGTTTGTTAAATCTGATGATAATGCAGGTCTTTGCATGCTTTTCTAAATGAAAGCCACTTTTTAATGGGAGCATTGAAGCACGCTATAATGTGCCAAGATAAAATGCCAATTTTGTACAGGACAGAGGATACAGTATCAGATAAGAAATACTAGTGGTACATGCCCATTCCTGGACAGCAATGGACAGAAGGTGCAATCGCACTTGAAGCGCCCCATCTAGAACTAGCTCAGTTGCACTGCCAATGCTACCCCTTCTGTCACTCCGTCCGCTTTAATTAATACAGCATCCATTGCTGTTACTCCAGTGAAACCGCATGTTGTGTTCACATTTGCTAACTGGCATGTCTTTTTTCCAACATTCCATAGGCCTAGCAGCACTGACCAGCAAATGAAGAAGACTTTTCAGAGCTAGGTGCTACTTAAAGATTGGTGATTTATCCAGTAGGCTGTTATATTGGAAAGTTGATTTACCACAAGAGCAATATTCAATTCCAGAACACTGCACCTTCGCAATAATGCTCTTCATGAATTCTGACAAAATGTGGTCAGGGATGCTGAACCTAGTCCGTCTTACAATAGCGTAGCGGCATAGCTCTGAAATATGTAGTGGTTCATTTTGTGATACAAGCATAAAATTTGGCACAGACATTATACATAGTATTAAGAGATATAGATAATGGGCCACACTGAAATATTATTTCTTTGGCAGGAAAAATGAAAAAGTGTCAGGAAAAAAATAAAATCTGAATTTTTCCTAATTTTTAATGTCCTCATTCATTTTACAGTTATTCCACTCTTCCTGTACACGTTTAAGTGACAGTTTCCGGTTTCATACCAGGATGTGCAGTAATAAAAGCCTCTGTGAAGTTGCAGTAAAGTTTATACCATGCATGAGGTTTTAGGCAATCCCCTCACTGATATTTTCATCTTTTGGGGGAAGGTTGAAACAAGGTAGTGTTTAAAAACTATCAAATTTAAAAATTTTTATGTGGACATCCACACTGGCCATAACTCTCTTCCCCCTTGTCCGCATCTGGATGACTCCTCTCTCCTCCTCATTGCGGACGTCCTTTATGGATGACCCCAATGGGACACTTTCCAGAGCTGCATCCCAGCTCCAAATCGAACTTTTCTGTAAAGTGGTGTTTCAAATGGCTTCCCAATGTAGTTTTACACGGAGTCCCTTGCCCTTCAGAATCAACACAACTACATAACATTTCTTCCAAAGACTCTACTTGAGAATAATACATAGTGAATTGAAAATGACACAACTAATTTCACAGGTAATGCATGGTAAGGGTATGCAAATACAGTAGCAAAAACATGAAAACAGCAGCAGAAATCCTTTCCCCGTGGGTTACTTGACAAATCACCACCTGGACACACTAACAATTGCACATAAGATGGCTAAACAAAGTCTAGCATCAAGTCAATGTTTTATTGCATCAGAGTTTGCAGTTGTTCTGATTCAACCCAAATTAACTGTAGCAAGTCTTTATAATGAAACATATACGTGTACAGAAGCATACAGTATTACATTTGCTAAACCCAAAAGGTGCTATATAAATAAGTCACTACATTACATCTACTAAGTATGCCGTTGGGAATGTGCAAATACATTACTCACAAAGAGAAATGCAAGACTTGAGTAAATATTTACTAAGACTATTATACAGCTTCACCATTTGCTACCTGGGTGCAATTTGTAGGGGGCACTTCCCTCTCTGGCTCAGTGCATCCCCCCATTAGGAAGCAGTTTTCCCAATCATCAGACTCCTAGTCTTTCCTTACTGCATTCACCCACAAATCGCACCCTATACACGACTTCAGATTATATATGTATAATGTTAGTTCATGCATAGTATCACTTCATTTTAAAAACTGTTTATCACAAGACTTTCACAAATACATGCACACGTATCTGTCTTACTATTGTACACATTGTATCATACTGTTGTACATTTTATCACGATTGTATTGTATACATGATTATATACACTATCACACCGTTTTAAATCTCTCTGTATAAATCTGATTGTATCACACTGTAGTAATGCTTGACCGTCTCTGATATGAGACGTCTGACTTTATTAAGCAGACTATTGCAGACAACATTACAACATAGCAGCCCAATATTTACCATGCATTAAACGACTGAGTGACAATTGACAGATGTGGGGTCTGTGAACGCATGGCACGGAAAGACCGGGACTGCTGTCCCTCTGGATAATTCCTCTCGAGGTACTGGGAAACGAGGGAAGGAAAGCCAACTGGAAGGCGCCCAGGAACGGAGGATTTCTCGAAGCTGGCATTTGTGTACTTGAGAACGAACTTCTTTTGATTTGGCTGATAAGTTGACTGGTGTCTTGCTTTCGCGTAAAGCGAGAGTGCTACTCGGGTGCGCCACGAGTCGGAAAGAAAGTGGTTGCTAGCTGTTGGAGGACCTGGAGGCTTCCAGGTACCGATCATAAGTGAAGATGCTGGTTTCATGGCACACGTTTGAGGGATCTGGGAAATGTCTGGGGGAAGTGGATTGCTGGTGCTGGAGTCCTGACCAGTCTTGGTGCTGCCATCTGGTGGTGCGACTCGTCCTGTTACTATGTTGGGCACTGTGTGATCTAAAATGAAAGGCAAGAGCTAATAATTTGTTGGCAGCCAAAACACATTGGAAATATTTGTAATATATATTTTATAAAATATTTTTAATATTTAAAATAGATTTTAACATTGGCAGATCGTCCTCAAGTAAAAAAGGCTGGATCAGTTAAGTGTCTAGATAATTAACTAAATCAGAGAAAAACAGAATGATAATCACAGAAAGGACTGAAGAAGATGCAGAAAAGACTAAAGCAGACACAGAAAGGACTCAAACAGACATAACAAAGACTGAAGAAGACACAGAAAATACTAAAGCAGACACAGAAAGGACTGAAGAAGACACAGAAAGGACTAAATAAGACACAGAAAGGACTAAAGAAGACATAGAAAGGACTGAGGCAGATAGAGGCCTCACAGAAGCTAAAAAAGTATCGCTATCAACAACCAGATTCCTCAAAAGTGCATCTGTGGTTTAAAGGATTCATCGACAGTAAGAAACGAGGGAACAGCCTTTTCTTTTTTTCAAGTCAACCAATTAACAGTTTATAATAACATAATATTATAATAAAAATAAATTTCACACACTTTACAAAAAATGAAACTTATTACAGCAGGCACAGGAATTAGAAAAGTGTTTCAAACCATACCAGTAATAACGTCATGTACGTCGATATGCATTTATCTCAACATACAATAGATTTTTCTGGTAAAAGAGTTCAGTAATTATTATCTGAACTCTGTTGCTTTAGAATGAAATACTTAAGCTATTCATTACGTCTTTCTAACATGAACAATCAACATCATATGAAATGCTATTACCTTTTCTTGAAGTCTTTGCAGTTAAAATGAAGTTTGAACCATGAGAATTTTCCAAACTTCTTAAAACCAGTGGAAACTCTGTCAGAGCTTTTGCATGCATAGGTATGTTGTAAGGAAGGTTGACCGGCTTAAGTAATCTGGACCCTTGAACGCTGATGCTGTCAGCTGTACCCGTGGCCTTAAACTTTCGCTTCAGCGGCATTTCTCTGTTGAGATGCATTGTCGACTGGGTTGCTTGTGCTGTATCTTCATTATTACTCGATGTGATGAAACTTGTTTTGTAAGCTACTTTTAAATCTGGAACATAGTCAGAAGCTTTCAGACAGAGCTGTAGTAGTGAACCATTATCGGTTTTTCTATCCTCACTGAGGCTCCTAACCATCGGTTTCTTTACGCCAGTCCTGATAGCTGTTGTTACTTTATTTTCTTTATCATCACTGCCTCCTATATTCTCACTGCTTCTTGGTAGTTTTCCTTCTTCGTTATCACTAGTTGTGAGTATTTTTCTCTCTTCACTATCACTGCTGCTGCTTCCCAGCATTTTCGTTTCTTCGGTGTCAACAACATTCTCCTTTTTCCTGTGGTAATTTCTGCGAAGTGGAACGTGAGATGATCGACACCTTGGCATGTTTTTGGTAAAAACTGTCACCACCTCTGCTCTGTTATTAGCTACTCTCGGCTCTCCTCCAGAACTGTCTGCGTTAACATCTCGATCAGCATCATCTGTGCCACCAACGTTTTCAGCTCTGATCTTCTTGGTATTTCTAAGGCGTCGAACATTGACTGGTTTCTTCACCTTTTTAAAGACTTTTGTCGGAGTCTCTTCGAGCTGAATGTTTTTATCGCTATCGTCTTGGTCCGACATGGCAGGTGGAAGCTCGGACTTTCTTGGCAACTCGACACTCGTTTCACGCTGCCACTTTTCACCCTTGATGTTCAAGATCTCGTCGGCGCTTAAATTAGGCTTCTTATTTTCTGAAAGTGTTGGCAGTGCTTGGCTTTCTGCCACTGGAGATGCCAGTTCTCTGCCTTGGTTTCGCCTAGATGTATGGCCGTCTGTGGTCTTGACTGCCATGCCATCAACCTGAAGGTTGATGCCAATGTACTGTGGTATTACCACCCAGGGTTGTCTGTACGCAAGTTCAAACAGCCCGACATCTGCATTCTTATCAGCCTTTCTGTCTAGAACCACTACAACGTCAAAGACAATTCAGTGTCGTTAATAACACTAGGTTCAATACAGGCACCACACAACTGTTTAATCACTGACCAGTTCTTTGTGTTTTGTCTGTTCTTTAATGTGATTGGGCTCTAACCATAACTCATTGTTTCAGGTGCTTTCCCAATACAAGCTAACTTCTTGATTATCTAACCTGTTGACCTCCTGGATTTCAATCAGGCTTTTTCAACAGCTTATTTCTGACTATGGTTTCGCTTTATGCAATCAACTGATGGCTTGTACAATTGCACTAATTTTGTTTTGGATTCCACATATACCATTTAATTAAGTTTTAATTTAGATTTATCTTGTTCACTTCTTTTTTTTTGATCGAAGCAATTGATTAGAATATTGATTGAAAGACTTTTATAATGACATTTATTGTGATAGTATTGAACCTTAGGTGGCCCTACATAGCGGGATTTTTTATCCCTTCTGGGTCTCCTTTTGTTGCAAATGCTGATACTGTTATGTTATACTGCTTTGTTTTCAAACTGCTTCAATAAAGGATTTGACTGATTGATTGACTGATAATGGCACAACACATAAGAGTCATTAGATTAGAACTATTGCCATTGTATGCTACATTCTGTATCATTAACGCTTCTAGGTAATGTATTTGTTCAACAAAAGCTTTCAGAGGCATGCATGTAATCTAATCATATCCAGGCGCTAACTGCATATCTGGCCATAATCTTTGAGCCTGTACAGCCGTGCTGTCCAACATGTGGCCCGCGGGCTCATTTTAAATGGCCTGCCTGAGCTCGCTAAATTTTTGCAATTTGTGTAAAAATGAAGTAAAAGACAAAGTCACTATCCTAATTGCATAACTATTCGTTCATAACTTGGCTTATCATTTGACAGTGTGAACACAAAATCCAGTTCTCACGATGCATTAAACTTGTTTAAAGTTTTAAAACCTACGGTTCTCCAGTTCCCACGATGCATTAAACTTGTTTAAAGTTTTAAAACGTACGGTTCTCCACAGTTAATAATTTTCAATAAATTTTAGTCATTGCTTCTGAGCACTGCTGTACAGTATAAAGGTATGGTCTGGCATTGCTCTTGAATAAACTGGTGTCCTGTGCTTAGTTCTCGAGTGGTGCTTTAGAAATGTGGAGATTATGATTGTTTAAATGAGAATTTATTTTTTGGCTAAGGACAACCATGACAACAGCAATACAACGACTGAGCAACCTTACCTTACTGTTACCACAGACATTTTCTTGAACTGCCACTATAGGTATTCATTTACATTACATCTGATTACTCAATTACAAGCTGTAGAGCTGGGTAGTAGCCTGAAAACAATGAACACATAACTTTGTTATGATCAGTAGAGTCACTCTTTTAAAAGTAGTCTACTCTCTGATGGCTTATATTAATTATGCAAGTGTACCTCGGATGGTGTCCTCCAGGACTTGGCTGCACATTTTGGACGTAATCTTGGTAGATGGAGCCATGCACGGACTGGAATTAATTTCAATCAACCATGGACGATAAGATTCGTCCAACATGAAGTCCGCACCATACAACTCAAATGCACTCTGAAAGACCAGAATATAGTTTCCACTCTTTTATCATGTGAAGTTGGTCCAACCTTTTTGACTTCAACAAACAGTATTTAAACTGCTCTGAAGAAAGTCCTCGACAGCAATTTACTCTAAATGACCTGCTTCAACACTGAATGTGCAATATTATAAAAGGACTTCATGCTGTACAGGCATCCTGGCTTCAGCATAAGGGTCACTGTTACAATCTTACCCAAGAGAAATGTGAATGTCTGTGGGGTAGATACCTAGCAGAATTGCTTATATGGAGTGTGGAAATATTCTACTGGGGTTCAGTCCCCAAAATAGTTGAAGTACTGTGGAGGCGGTGGTAGCTTATCACGAAGCTTAACACTATGACAAGACTGTACTAAAAGTGACTGCTCGTAGCTTTTTGAAATAGGATTGAAGTCGATAAAACACACCTTTCTTTGTTCAACATCATCTTGGCAGCAGAGCAATGCAGACGTTATAGCGTTCTTCATCCCTGGATAGATGAGTTCATCCCACAAATGGCCAAGACCCAATTTCCTGTAAAAGTATGATTACACAGAAAACAAACACATGTACTGTATTCAGAATAGTATTGTAAAACGTGCAAGTTAATTGCTTCAATTATACT
This sequence comes from Allolobophora icterica, assembly GCA_963556255.1. NCBI lineage: Eukaryota > Metazoa > Annelida > Clitellata > Crassiclitellata > Lumbricidae > Allolobophora > Allolobophora icterica. The sequence goes on along the minus strand of OY744610.1, from coordinate 44,151,197 downwards.
CTCACAGGCAGCATACAATTGTATTTCTGTCTGAGTTTCATTTACGTTGGTAGGGAGGCACGATAAGCTCATCCTAGGTTCTTCTCTCAGCCACAAATTTGCATCAAATATCAAGAAAAATGCTTTATATCTAGAATTTATTTCAGTGTCACTGTCTAAGAAATTGTTGTTAATAAGTTTGTTTTTTGCAGATGTTCAAAAAATGGTTCTGAATTGGATTTTCAAGCTCAATGTCTAACCATGACTAAGTTTTAATACCCAAAAATCAATTCCACCTGGACTTAAAATAAAAGAATGAAAACGACAAGTATATTACAATCTGTTCTTCTCTGTTCTAAGCTCATTACCTCTCCGGACAATCTCTCTGACTTGACGCTATGCTTGTGAATAAGCGGGTGCCATGCGCTTAGCTTTAAAGTGGTATTTTAGAAATTTTGAGTTTACAATTGTCATTTTTTTCATATGGTTTTGTCCTGGGATACAGGGAACTATTAATAGTCAATTGGCAAGTAAGAAAGGATGCAGTTCTTTGACCAACTCGAGGTGTTCTTTGAAGTCGTCACTTGTCCACATGTTGTCATTTGGAAGTTCAGCTGCTCGTACACCGTTCTTGTAATTCTTCTGGATGGCATTGTTAGACAGATGTATGGATCTATCACACAGGTAAAAAATTAGAATAAAATAAAGAAAAATCCACTTAAATACAAAAACAAATCCAAAATGAATAATTTGTGCACAACTTGAACAATGGCCATTTTCAGGATTATTCATGCTACAGCGGTTTCCAGATCAACTTTCTCTGGTACCCATTATTACACTGAGAGGGTTCAGCTTAGACTTCTATGCAAACCTCTATTATACTGTATAAATCAATTACATGGAGAGGTTCACCATATCTTAACACTTTAACGATGAGCTGCATTGGTTTCCCAGTCACTTTAGTACACGCTCGTCATTATAGCATTAAGGAAAGTTACTCAAAAACATTTTTAACACTCGCAAAGTCACACAGAAATGTGAATCTCACATATATAAAAACTTATTGTTCTGATGAAAACTTAAATGCTAAGTGAACCATTTAGGCTAGCAGAAGCACTGTTATAATATGGTAAAGTTACCAAAATATGCTATATTAATTGGCCAGATAACTAAGTGCATAGCTAAGTAGCTGAGATGGTATTCCTCTATTCTTGAACTCAATGAGAGGTGCATCCAGCAAGTAAGTAATCAACAACATTAAACAATCTGTTGCAACCGCATCAGGATACAAGAAAGAAACTAACTCATCAAAGCTGTCGAGCGTATATTCCTGTGAACAGAACCGCAGATAGGACTCCCTGTAGAACCACATCGTCAACGGGTTCCAGTCGGTCACCAGAAACCATTGACGAATGTCAAACTTCGTTCGATAGAGTAAAAGCGGGCGTTCTAAAAATCAAGCAAACTAAAACTGAAATACAACATAAGGCTTGATAAAGTGCACAGATTTTCAACAATACAATTAAATTATAGAAATAAACATTAAATGAATGTGATATAGAACTACCAAGTTCTTGCACTTTTGTGAGGTTCTAAAATGCTTTATATAAGTTAGGGATTGACCGGAAACCGTTTCGGATACTCGGTTCGGCCGGAAATCCCGTTTCCGGAAGTATTCGCCTCGGCAAATATTGTAGACGCAAATAGTTGCAAAAAATTTGTTTCTTTCAGAATTTATTTAATAAACTTACGTATATAAAATTATTAATGTTCAGCCTTAAAACAATTAAACATCCATTGAATTCAATTCCATTTTCTTGAAATGTATTAACTATTAACTGATCCGAAATTTGTATCAGTCAGTTATTACATGTACAGAAATTTATTTCGATAATTTTTTATTACATGAAAATTTGAAAATGTGAAGCTTCGCATATGGAACAAATGGTACCGGTTCGTTTCCGGTTCGTTTCCGGCAAATAGTTCATCGAAATACTCGGTTCCGGTTTCCGGTGGAAAATCTCTTTCCGGTCAATCCCTAATATAAGTGTCCAAATAACTTCTGGTAACTAAAAAAACTAAGTGGGACTTGCTGCTGCCACTACAGACACACACACACATGCACACACATACCCGGTATATATAAATTTTGAAATGCTTTATACTGGATAAATAAGAAATTAGAGAAATGAGCAAAAGCTGCAGTACTTTTGCTAAAGCCAAGACTATTGAACACAATTAAAAGTTATGACATATGTATGAAAACTGTAACGAGAAATTTAACTATAATCATTGATTATCTGTGCCCCTTCTGGAGATGAGCAACCATAGCAGATAAAACACAAATGAAAACTGTAACATATTCTGAAAAAAACCTGGGGTAAGTAAAACCAAACTCTTCCTATTTACCGATGTACTTCTGAACAACATATTTTCCTTCTTTCCTTGCCACCTGTGAATTCACGAGTTTCAGCATCTCGTCAAGAGAGTTGTAACACTGGATACCTGAAATTTAGTCATCTCAAAAAATGATTAAGAAATTATGATCAATAATTATTATAAAAAGCAGAATAATCTGGAAATTTCTAAAACTGGTTTCCTAGATGTAAAAGTAATTGAAACAGAAAAAAAAGAAAAAAAATCACTACATTAATAATATCATAGAGCTTTTATGTTCTTGATCGTGTCTTGTAAATACCATAACATTCTGGTTTAAAGTTCACGCTAAACTCCTATTGAATTGAATTAAACTGTACAACACAAACACAATTTGCATGGTTCTGAATGATCCTTGTTTTTATCGTTTTGTGCCTATGTCAATATCAACCTTTTTAATCCTCTCTATTAAAAAAAAGAAACACTGGCTGTTCAAGCACAAAACGTATAGTAAGGATTTCTCTTTACAGTGCCCAAATTATTGCTTAAACAAAATCAAATGAATACTTGAAATGCTTTAAGCACCAAAATATTTGTTACAGTTATACCTCTTCCTCTTGACTTTGCACCAGGTTTAACAATCCAGACATTTTTGGAGCCGTCTATTTCATACTGCGGCCAGTTTTCCTTTAGTCTTGACAGAATGGCCGAAATCTCTAACAGATACGCGCTAACACCATCGACTTTGGCATTCTTACTGAGATTCAAAACAACAAAACACAGACTAATCAGTCACACCATCAATTGATTTATTGATTGATAAAAACAACCATACACAGAGTCATCAATCACAAATGCAACCAGCCTGCAAATAACATTTCATTTTGACCCAATGCTTAATTTAGTTTTATATCCTTATGACTGACTGCCTTCCTTTTCTCCTGTTTCTTTTGTAGTAGTAGCTTTGACCCCCCAGATTTTGGCCTGGCACCAAACTGATGAAACAATCTAGTTCTTGCAGACTTGATTTGCCAATGAATAATAATGAGTACAGCTTTTATCTGGCATGGAGAAATTTTTTAGATTTACATTTACATTTGTCCTGAAGGTAAATGCAAACTTAACATGCTTGTTTACATGGCTCTATAGAAACTCATGAGAAATGTCGTTCTGTGATCAAGGAATAATTTGGCTGCAGCACGACATCACCACAACAAACAGCAGGAGACTTAAATTTTAATGTGTAAATGATAACTGACAATGTAGATAACTTTTTCGTACCCATCGCCGCCAAATGGCTGGCTTCAGGAACTGATGATGATGATGATGATGATGATGATGATGATGATGATGATATGCTAACTGAAGGCGAGACAGAAGTGAGCATAATAACAAACAACACGATTTACGACTTAACACTTTAACGACGAGCGTGTACTAAAAGTGACTGGGAAGTTGGGAACCAATGCAGCTCGTCGTTAAAGTGTTAATATAGCAATACAAAACGATACATTAACTCGCTGCAGAAGATAACTTACTAAAGAGCCTGGTAATACCAGTCGATGAATGACTCAAATTCTTTCTCACTCAATTGCTGATTCTATACAAAACAAGAGACAGAAAATACATTGACAAGACAGGTAAGGCTTGATTTTTATCACATCCTTCTCTGGAGTGACCCTTGTCAATTGTAACTACATGTGCTTGAACTCAATTTTTTAAATTCTGTACGCATGTATATTATTTTCTAATTAGAAGGAACATTATTATAATACAATAAAGAAAGCATAGCAGGAAGTAATATATTCCGTTTGTGAAGCACTGTTGCAAGAGTTCATCGGTCAGTCACAAGATCAGTTAAAGATACCAAAGGTAGCAGTGAGGATGAAATTAATGGCAAGGCTTACTTACTGGCTGATCAATATCATCATGGTCCAAAGATTGCAAATACTTTCTGCATTGATCCATTGCAATTTCTACAGATTCCACTGGCAATGTGATTGTTGAGGTAATCTTCTGACCTATAGGAGAAGCACAGGTTGTGGATTAAAACTCTACGGAGAATTTTATGGCCAAATTGGAATCAAATACGTTCCTTTTTCAAAGGTTCTGCGGCACTGTATGCAAATATTTCCAAAGAAACATCAATATATTTCTCTTATTAGGTAAATATTATATATATACTGTACCAAAACAATTTTAAATAATTTAATTTTTTAAAATTTTCAATCCAAGAACTAAACCCCAAGGATTATTGTCGATATGGACATGAAATAAACAACTGCTGTTACAGTCTAATATATTCTAACCTAATCTAATCTAATTGATGATGATGATGCGTTCTCTGGGATACAGTGGTGTAGTGGTAAGTTCTATGCCTCGTAACCGGAGGGTTGAGAGTTCGAATCTACCTCAAGCCACTGCATAGCGACCTTGAACAATTGTCTGTGAGGAAGGCTAAGGGAAACCACCTCACTCGTCTCATCCCCAGGTGGCATAAAGCTAAAGGACCTGCCTTTTGGGTAGAGAAATCATCATCATCATCATCATCATCATATCACCATTATCATAATCCAAATGGTATCACTTGAAGTTCTGTTCAAGTATTTTAGCCAGTTGTTAAAAACCACGCTTCTCCAACACAGTCTGTTGGAGAAGTCCAGTCAATCCAGTAGACAAGGCACACCAGACATCAGTCTATAATGGGTACACAGTAGGGTGTCCCAAAAATATTTTTTGTTGAATATTTATATGCAGTCCCTCTAAAAAGTTTCTTTATGGTCCCATAATAACACCTGTAAAATTTTATGACACTTTAAAAATATTTAGGGGTCCCCCAAGACTCTCACATTTTCCCCAAATTGGCATATTTTGAGCCCAACACTGTTCTGGCGTGAGACTAACTCTACCTTATACACAGCTATACTGATCTTGAAAATAACTCTGTAGCTGAGTACAGATATGAGCAAATACTCCAGTATATAATACACAACCTTCTGAAGTGTTGTCTTGAGCATCAGCTGAAGTATTGTCTTGAGCATCAGTTGAGATGTGCTTCAGAAGACTAACACAAGCCGTCAGGAAGAAATCATCTGTCCAACGAACAAACAATGGCTTCAACAGTGAAATCTTATTAACATATATCTCAAAACTACCCTTGTAGCTGGAATTATTTACAACCTGATGACCCGTGGCAATAACGCACTACACAATTTGTATGTACTATCATGCATGCTTGAGAAGCAGCTTAAAAAATTTTCAGTCTATTTTAAGCTGCACCGTATGAGGTCTGAAGATAGTCATGTTTGAGCACGTTCTTAAAAAAGAAGAAGAGCAGTCCTTAAGCTAGGCTTGAGGCAGTCATGGGTATGAAGTGTTAGCAACTGCATTTTCTTAGTCTTGGCATATGAGGTCAGGTGGCCAGTCCTCTCCCTCACCGTCTCATCTTCCCACCAACAGTGTGCAGTCAGTGTACTCATTATAGCTGAATTGACTAGGGGTTGCAGGTGGAGCAGAAATCTACTCTACTGATTTCTAATTTCTACCTTAATTCACAAAGCTATTTCTATGACAATTCTATCATAATTCATAAAGCTCGTTTCCTCAAGTGAAACCATAATCAAAAATTGTAATTCATTGAAAAGTCCAGGTCAAAATACATATCAGGTAAAGCTAGGTGAAAAACACAAATTATTGTCTCAAAAAGTGCTTCTTTAAAATGTTTAAATGCTTCTTTAAATTATAGTACATTAAAATCTGCCCTAATGAATTCTAAGTCACCAAATATATTGATGACTTACTAGCTTAGTCTTCAACATAAATATTCAGTTATGCTAAAAAAATTGTCTTCATCATAATCACCTATGAATTCCTGCTTTTCATCTTCGTGGCTGAGCCGATAACAACGAGGAAAGAAGCCGCTCGAATCCGTCGGCTGATACCATGGCAGGTTTCGTAGATGTGTGCAAAGTCCAACCTAGAACAAAAACAAATGTGGATCATTCAATAAAACTTTTACAGGTATTAATTATTTTCACAAGCCATCATAATGAAATCATAAGCATAAACTACTGAGTAAGAAAGGACTCACTATGGGTGAGACCTTGACAGTAATGTGTCCTTTCATAATATTAATTATAAGTGTCTATATGTAGGCCGCACTGACGATGCGTTAGCGAAATGCAATTCATGTCTATAGTAATAAAAGTAACTATGCTGGTATGATACAAATAATAAATGAACAGAAATCTCCTGGCGTGAACTTTTCATGTTATGCTCCTCTCATTGGACGCTTCCAACTAATCAATATTCATGACCAATAACGTCAAAAACGGCCATTTGCGACTTGATTTTATATAACACCAATAAATAAACGGCATTAAACTAATATGCAACAGCCAATCGCGACTTGATTTTATATAGCGCCTATACATAAATGGGATTAAACTAATTTGACTAAGTTTTGACGCAAAACATTGTTTATAATGAGATTTACGCAAATTTTTAAACTATGAAAGTCATGATAAATTTCATGCACATTGGAAAATACATTTTCAGATTGGTTTGAAACTGTCTTAGGACGGGCAAACAATCTAGTTCAATTGGAATGACAATAACACAAAATTAAGAAAATTAATAATACTAATAAGAATAAAATACCTTTGTAGTGAAAGAAGCACGGCCATAATGATTAACTATCTGTTCTTTTGTGAGGAGCTTTGGGTCAATTACATCTCGCCGAACACCCCAGATGAACATAGGGTTAGCATTTTTGACAAGACGAGACTAAAACATCAAAAGCATTGATTAAGAAGCAAAGCCAACAGCAGTACCTGCTAAAGTTGCACCCAACAAGAGATGACATCAGAATAATCACAAGTTGAACAAAATCTAGTCTTATACTGAACTCCCTTAGATTTTTACCAAAACATGTTCTTTAACATCTGAAACCATAATTAATCTACAATATACATTTATCAACATTAACTACATAATTTATTGATCACTCATGCTACTCACTGTCACTCCATAGAAACCATTTTCCTCTTCCCATGGTGCAATTGTTCCTCCATGGTCATTCACTACATGAAAAGACAGACCATAGTAAACCACAGTCAACACTGCATTCCTACTGCAGACTACTGTAAAACTAGAGCAGCAAACAGAAAATTATAAAACACCATAAAAGTGAAGACTCTCGGTAATCGTAATTGTAATTACCGATTTACATAGTGCCTCTTCAAACAGTCACTTGTCAAATGTGCTCAAAATAACTATAACAGATTACTGGAAGTGTCACCCCATTAACCTGGGATAACACTTAATGTGTGGTCAATATATTGACATCTGTGTAATGGAAATAGGCTGTGGTAATATCTAACACAAATAAAGTGTGGCAAGTATAGATACTCAACTGCAGAAGAAGTAAGCATAAGCAGAAGGCACAAAAACTGTGTTAAAACGTGCAAACAAATAAATAAATATGAATCGGCCAATTAGATTATACAAACTGTGCATTTTAAAGCCAAGATTCTAACATAGTAAATCTTTAAACAATTTGAGTAAGAAACACTGAAGATGTATGTGGTAATGACTTACAGTCAATCTGGTTACCATCTCCATCACAGTTGTCATCTATGTCATCATCATCATCATCGTCATCATCATCACGGTCACCATTATTATTCTCATCTGTTGACGACTTGTTCAATGACTTCGATTTCTTTGTTGGTGGACTGGGCTTTGGTGTTGATGTCATACTGTAGAACTTCTCAACCCATCCCCTTCTTCTCAGACCCTCTCTGATGGCAGGATAAGGCCCTTGGATAGTGAAGATCTTGTTATTCTAAATTGTTATTCAAAATGGATTTTAATCTGGCTACAAGCATTATTTATTCAATTAACTACCTCTATTTGCTTCAAACAATTTGAGTACAACACTAAAGATGTGTGCAGAAAAGGAAATGCAAACCCACCAAGAGCTGACTTTGTCATCAGTACAATCAAACGGAGACAGTCACAGGTACTGGTTGACTAGTTAAATGTCATAGGATTCAACATAAGACAAAGGTAGTTACGTTGGCTGAAATTCAGAACCTAATGACAATCAGCCCAGTCTTGAAATTTTTTTCCCTTTCTATGGCTAGCCAATGCAAAGATTTTAACACTTGAAATAATTATCTGTTGATACTTTGAAGAGAAATCATATGCATAAGCTGTAGGGCAAGGTCTTATAGCAAATTGCCAATTTACCATGAGATGTCAATATTTAAATGCTGAATTAAATGCTGAATCAAAACCTAAGAAGAATAGATATGCAATTATGCATCCTCACCTTAATTGCTTGATCTGCTACCGTCTTGGCATTTTTCAGTCGGTCTAAGCCGAGAGAAGTTGTTTTGCGTGAAACAGTTGCATAAGGCACAGCTGGCTGAGGTACAGGCTTACTCTCACAACTGTCAGTTATGCTGTTCTCCATCCTATGGCAATTATTCTAACTGAAAGAAAATTGAGTTAAATTTAATGACTATGAGATGGAACACAAGCTCAACATACAGACTTTGGCATTCTACAAAAAAGTTATTCTTTGCTTCAAATTTCACTTTTATGTAACTTGATGACTTTTATAATGAGCCATAATTTTTTTTAAGTCTTCCATCGCTGTAACCTTGATTCCAGTTAACAGCATTTTCCGCTTTTCTACTGTAAATGAAGAACTTGATCATTCAATTGGTTTATTCTCAGCTGAAGTTCCAACAAAAAACATGCCAGTGGTCTGATGATTCCATACATACAGAAAATCAATCTGCAACAATGGGAGGGGATAGGCGAATGGTAACACTCTTGAGCGAAGATTGGTGGGACACAATCCCTTTCAGGTCGACTCAGCCTTCTACTCCCTAAGGGGTAGTCCTCACTCCCTAGGGGGCAGTAGTAAATGAGTAAGCGCCCAACAGGCTGCCAAGATGCATGTTCTATAAGATATAGACTTTGTGCCGTCATAGGCTTTCAATGTTGCTCGTTATGGTCTGTCAGCGAGCTTGTCTATATACACTAATATTATAATTAACAAAATGTCCATCACGCAAATGATTCCTTAATTAAATATAGTCCTATCATGTATTGCGACTACAAATCAGTACAGGAGCGTTCCACTATATAACTGTAAATGTACGCGATTTTCTATAGCGACCGTATATGGCCTCGACCAGGGCTGCTAATTTTTCAATGAATTGATCGGGTGAGATCCTTCACCACCGCTGCCCGTTTGAATAGGCGTCACCCCATTATAAGGCCCCCAGCGTACGGACCGTGCTAGCCCGAGATTAAATCTCTGAAAGAAGCCACCTTCGGGAAGCGAACCACGATCTGCATACAAACTCCGCCTGCTAATTATCCTAATCGCATTGTTTCTAATTAACTCAAATCTAAAACACGCCTGGACCAGTAACAGCCACTTATTGTGTCTAATCAAACAACTGCCCGCACGAAGCCAACTGGGTCATCTAGTTTTGAAAGTTGCAAAAGAATGAGTATGAAACATTGCAAACCTATGCAGCGGCACATTAAAACCTGCCTGAAGTAATGCTACGTCTCATTAAAAGACAAAATCATTTGAACATATAAAATATATGACAAAACATTCATCTTTCATCGTTGCTAAGAAGAACCGCCATTATGTTGTCAACGTAGCTAACCCAATGACTAAAGATTTTAAGAAGGAAAATCTTTGCCAAAAACCATCGACCTTTATATATAACGTATATAGGGGCATTTCACAGTCACGTGATATCTGCGTGCCAGACTCTATGTAAGTCAAAAAGTCAGCTGCTGCAGGAAATAATAGTGTAAACAACGCAATAAAAACATTAACATTTTGACGATTAATAATGCTTTATTAATTTGTTGAATCTCTAAATGAACTGTGAAGTATGTGGACAGTCTGCCGGAAGAGGCCAGGAAATTTTATTTTAAGAAATTAGAAGTTATTGGACCGAATCAGCAGCCTAGTGTTTTGCCGGATCCGTATAAAATCGCTTCCCCTTTCTGGACTAATGACCCATCATATTGGCCAGATTTACAATACGGAGACTTGTTCATATATAGATATATACATTGACAAAATAACAAAAATACATAATCAGTCATTTCATTTCAGTACAGTGGTTAGTAAGTTTAGACTGCACCGGCCATGTCTAACACGAGATGTATTATTCATACATGGCAGGGATCTGAGCCGCTCAGGAAAGGGGTTCAGAACTAACAAGCAAAAACGAGCAATCAAGCAATACCTTCTGTTGTAAAAACTGCCTATGTCATTGAATTGTGCCAAGTTTTCAATATTTTGGATTAACACTTCAGTTTTCAGTTCCTTCACTTGTGTCCATTGCATATCCATTAACACCATGCTGATTTGTTTGACCAACTGATGTGTGTATATAAAAACTAAAAATAATCTGTTAGAAACACATTGCATTCAATGTTTGACAGTTTTATAAATAGAAATTGATGCTCTTGTAGTTTTTATCAGTTATCTATTAATGATGATTTCGGTTTTTACAATTGTTTTGTTTGTTTGTTTTAGGAATATACACTCATGAACATTTGGCAGCTTTCAACTCATTGGATGGCTATAATTTTTTCAAGTCAGGCCATGTGCAAACAGTTTTTTCCATGAAATACCTGATTCATCCGGTTGCTGCTTTTTGAAAGCAAAGATCATCCTGTCACAGTGTGTCACACATGAAGCTTGAGTTTGCCTAAACCTAAATGGAACTGTTCATTGTGAACATTGAAAGAAATGATAGTAATTAACTATACTTAAGTGAACAGAACCAGTAACATTCTTGTGACAGGCATATGTACCGTAGATAGACATAAAAAAATAAACTCTTGCACTATTAAACAACTATAAAATTCAACTGCTAAAGGTTTTAATGTTGTATAGGTTATGCAAATTCTCAGAACTAATGCTGACAGGTTAAGAAGTCTACAATGTTAATTATTTATCGAGACAATCCTAATTCTAAGTACTTTTCTTAATTAGTTGAGGATACGCCTCTGAGTAGTAGTAGACTTCGAGAGGCGCTATAGAAATATCCGGAATAAATAAAATAAATAAATAAATAAACATGTTGCATATTGCCAGTGGCGGCTCCAGCTATATGATTTCCGCAGGTCACGTCAGGGTCATGGGAGTTATTCAGCAGGTCGAAGAAATTAATGTTTGAGTTTGACGCATCAAGCAGCATAAACTCAACATAAGCAGCATAACTTAAATATATAAAACGAAGAAAATTATTATTGAACGCTTATAGCCCTGTTGTAGCATACTGAAATTTGAAACAATTCAGCAATTAAAATGTTAAACTTTAGTTACTTTACTAATCTTTAAAGGTCAAGAGTAAAATAGGCAGGTCATAAGGCAGGTCAAGAGTAAAATAGCCAGGTCAAATGACATACCACGACCTATGGTAGTGCTGCCACTGCATATTGTCAATACAGAATCTACGCAGCACATATAGTCAATACAGAATCTACGCATGGAACAATAACTAATGGCATTTTCGTACTGAGAATATTTAAACTCTTCAATCGTTCATTTAGTGGCTCGATATGGATCGAGAGAGAGCTTTGGATATAACCGGCAGTTGCTTTTGGCACCTTCATCAGTGAGGAGTCTTGGTCAGCCATGACTGCATCACCAGATTCCAAGAAATCAAGCAATCCTGAACATTAAAGTGATCACTTTGAAACTCTACCACCCCAACATTTTTAAACGAAGGAAACTGCACACAGAAGGCATTATTCCAATTAAAATTATAATTGTGGGGGGACTTCTATAGTTGGAATAAAACATAGGTCAGGCAGTTAGAGCTTCTGCTCCTTCAAGAAAGATTTCTGTACAGTCTATAATCACTCGACAGTTCGGATACAAATGCTGAAATTTCATTGGTATGGTACAAAGAACTTCTGTCTTGTCAGGCCATCTAATAAGACGCTTGACAGCAGAGGCAACGTTTATAATCTTTGAAACTTTCGCCGAAGAAATTCCAAATCGCCTTGGTAGGTCCTGATGATTCAAGTAGAGCTTTAATTTCATCATGATTAATAACAGTCTTTTGAAGTAAGAATTTTAGATGTTTCCAGGGTTGCTTGGCACAGACTTCCCAACCACAGAAATGCTGTAATGCATGGCAATCCGGTGCCTTCATTCGGTCCAGGGCCGTTTTATCCACTAGGGAACTAGGCACAGCAGGCACTGTGCTTAGGGCCTACGAAACTTTCAGGGGGCCTACGAAAGTCTGAAAATGAGATAAGCTTTAATGCAGAGTTGGCAGTTCAGTTGGGGTCTACGAATGCAAGAGTGCTTATAGGTCTACGACGACCTTAAAACGGCCCTGATTCGGTCGCCATTCCTTGCGGTTTACTGCTGTACACCATTTATTCAGCTTCTCTCGATTTCGTCCAAGAGGAAACCGATAAAATTTGATTTTTTCAACGTTTGCATGTCCTTTCGTACAGTCTTTCACACAACAAGTCGACTGCATTTTATTTTGATTTGTTTTGACTTACGTAAACAATGTCACGTGATCTATGTTTATGTTTCGGAAATGCCAAAAACCGCCTTCTCAGCATGGCTTAATCGCAATGGATGCAGTAAGAACACGCATATCAAGTGGGATACGAGAACGACCTGATTTAAAATTTCTATAGCGCTGATCATGTTGCTGAAGGCTTCAGTCGTTGTGCAAGCCAAATTCTAGGGTGAGTCTAGTTTAAAGCCATGAAGGGAGTCTGAGATACGCGAAAACAATCTACAGATTAACCAAATCCAGAAAAAAAGAGTTTTTAGTTGAGATCTGAAGGCCCAAGGACACTCGGCAGAAAAAGCGCACCTACGGATAACTAGCCTATACAACTCCGTTATATTAATATTAATTTTTAGGTTATTTAATTTTCTAGTCAATTCGACATATTGTTTCATATTAATTGTGAGCAAGTGGTTCTACATACCTTTCACCGAATTATCATAAATGGTAGGCCTACAAAATATCAATCATTCATTGCCAACTGCTCAATACAATAGCCTATGCAGTATTCTCACCTAGAATGTCCTATTATGATTAAACTATTTTAATTGGCCTAATTTAAGCTATCTAGATGTGCCACTGTTTAGGGCTTATTTTGAGAAGACCCATTTAACTGTCCTCATGGTTTCATTGTCAGAATGTTGATCTGGGTTGTTGGATTGTATCAGTCTTGTTGTCAAGACCTTAAACCTCAAGATCAAGACCAAGACTTTGAACCACAAGACCAAGACCAAGACTTTGAACCTCCAGACCAAATCCAAGACTTAATTTGAACCTCAAGACCAAGACCAAGACTTTGAACCTCAAGACCAAGACCGAGACCCAATAAATCACTTCATATCCAGACCGCTATTCCTTACTAAAAATTGTCAAGTCGAAATACTCGCTATTTTAATGAAAATATGAGTCATTTTTTATTCAAGCAAAACAACTTTAAATGCAGACTGCAGAGAATTCCGAAATCATATTTACAAAAGTATTTACAAAAGCTACCAATGGGAGGGGGTTGGAACAACGCTCTCCGACATTTGCCAAAAGTGGGGGTGGTTACCATGCATGATGGCCAGAAGTAGGGGGTTTACCATGCATGATACTGATGTATATAATAAATTAATTTAGTTCTGAGTGACTTCTGAGCCTCTTACACATAACTCGACCAGGTTGGGGGTTTGTTCTCCCATTCCAGGTGGGGGGAGATGCCACTGCCACCAATCAGTTGACTAGAAGAGCAATCCTTAAGCTAGCTTTGAGGCAGCCATCAGTATGAAGTGTTAGCGACTTTTTATTTTCGTAGCCTCGGCATATGAGGGCGGGTGGCCAGTCCTCTCCCTCGCCGTCTCATCTTCCCAGTGACAACGAGTTCACTAGGGGCGATGGTGGAACAGAAATCTTGAACCAAATTTCTGTTCTGGCAGGGATTTGAACCCCGACCTCTCAGTAGACAGTCCAGCACACTAACCTCTACACTATCCTACAACCCTAGCTGACTAGATTAGTGTATTAGTTGTAACTGTAATTTTACATGTAAACACCGATTCATACATAAGAATATCCTCACACTGAGGCGCTCTGCAGCTGGTTTATTTAGTGCCTCTAATCACATTTGACATCTGCTTCCCTAATTTCGTTAACACAAATGTCATTTGATGCAAGAAATGACAAGCTTTTCAACAGGTTAACTTGATTCAGCACAATTTAAATTGCACTTGCACATAATTATAAAGTACAACTTCTAGCACTCCCACACTGGACTGTAATTCGAAACCACAACTGGTTTAACAGTAAATAAGGCAAGCTTCCTTCCTTCATACACAAGGTGTCGTTTATAATCAGGTAGTCTGCTAGGTTGCATGGCAATCATTCTGTTATTCTGTGGCCATCCACAGCTTTTAGACTTGGTACCTCAGAACAAGAGGAAAGATCTGTCGTTTACTTTCTATCAGATTACGCTTGTTGATGACAAGGGCATACAAGATACAAACAATATGCCAGATACTTCTACATTTCTACTAAAAAGTCCTTTATTGACATCATTCTCAGCTTGGCAGAAAACACTGTTTGTATGTATATTATTCAAATTAAACAAAAGAACACGTTTCCATGAATAAAGCATGAATAAATGTTTAAATTAGACTTGTCTTCATTCACACGCATAGCTGCCAACTGCCTGGCACCACAAATCAATAAAGAAGATGACGATGTGTGTATATGTATATACAATACACATGAGTATCGTGTATACACAGTGTCGTAGTATATCCACCTACATCCAAAAACCCATTCTTGAATGAAATTCTTTGCAAAATGTTGCACATCCCCATCCCTTGACACTGCAACATTTCGATTTCATTAAACATTTCACCAACTGTTGAGGACAATGCCCTCAATGCCACATATGTCCTTAGATGTCCCAGCCAAAAATGTGTTCTTATTTCAGCTCATGTTTGTGGCGTTTCCAGAACTTTTTTACTTCTTCATGTCCTTCGCGTTTTACAACCAGGATGCGTTTCTGAGGGTTCTCCCAAACCAAAACTTCTTTTTTCTAGAAATATACAAAAACAACAACGTTCTTCAAAAGTATTTGCTTGGCTTAGACTCTAACTCTTTTTTTTACCAAATCCCAATACGCATCCATAATTCTTTTACTACTTCTTAATAAATGTTTTAAATGAATTGAAGTTTAAATTAGCCGTCAATAAATCTTTAATTTCAACAGAACCATAATATCTTTGTTAACAGCATCATTAAAGTCTTTCATAAAATATTTAAAGTGAACTGATGGGTATGCAGTGAATACTAACCTTTGCATGGTCTCGGAGTACGTCGAAGTCTCGCTGAGATACAAATTGACTGTAAAGAACACCGTCAAAAAAGTTCAGCCTGTTTCTCTCCAACTCCCACAGCAGAATCTGATCCGTGACAGTTGGTGGAAGAACTGGCTTCTGAAATGCATAAAGAATTGCATTCCTCCTCAAAGCTCCAGCACATTAAGATTGTGGCTTCACTTGAAAGTGATGCCTGGTAAGCTGCCTGTCCATTAGACACTATTGTAACTAGGGACCTGCGAATCACAAATTTTCAGTCGAATCGAATCTCGAATCGGGGAAAAGATTCGAATTCGAATCGAATCTCGAATCGAATCAGCGGCTACTAGTTTCACATTAATGAAGTTTGATTGCACAGGCGTACCACAGTATCAATTACTTTTCTGAAGTTTAAAATCAATTAAACTAAACATTAAGTTAATTAACTAAATTAAAATTACAAAAATAAATAATTAAGTAAGTAAGTATATTCTTTGTACCAATTGCATAACCGCATATTGGTGTACATACATCTAAGCGGAGTATATTACAGAGCTTCTCATTTGAGCCTTTGAGACGAATGATCGATCGCTCTCCTTGGTCGCTCGTCTATAGCAAAGGTAGGCCTACGGGCGAACGGTTAATCGCTCGCCTAGCCGAAGGCGTCGCACGGACGGTCATCGCTCGATGAGCTTAAGTTAGACTCCAAGACGATAGACAGAACTGGAGCCAGACCATTGTTTTATTTATTTATGTTTTGTGAGAATGAGATGTAGGACGTAATGGGCGCCTTGTAAGGCTGCCGTATACAATTCGACTCCTGTAGTAACTTGTGATCATCCGTTCATACTGATTTGTAATCATACTGCGTAATTGTCAGTTTGAAAATATTAAACGAAGATTATTATTATTATTATTATTATTATTATTATTATTATTATTATTATTATTATCAAATTTACATTACATTAATTTACTTCCTTGCGGCAGTGGTGAATGCGTGCCGTGACCTAATGACTGCTGAGTGATCGCTGTTAGTTTGTACAATATGATTGGCTATAACAACACGGTCGACAACTCACGCCGCTTGACTTCATTTGTAAAGTCACTAATTATATGCAGCTATTCAAAATATATGCTGCACACAAAAGCTCTGTAGAGGTCGACCGCGCATCGCTTACCTACGCAATCCAGCGCGATCGATTTTCAAACCGCCTACTATTTTCAAATGAGAAGCTCTTAGTATGGCATTCTAATTATAAACCCTTTTCAGAGGGTTTGCTATCGTCGCGTGCCGCGTTTCACGCAGAAATTCAACAACAAATTCACGCGCAGTAAACAATTAAACCAATTAGTTTACAACAAAGTGAATCAAGGGCTAATAATTTTTCCGAAAAACGATTCGAAATTTTTCGAATCGTTACATCATTTTCGAATCGAATCGAATACCGCCGTCCGATTCGTTTTCGAATCGAATATCGAAGCTTCGCAGGTCCCTAATTGTAACATAAGTTACTAATTATGATGATGATTATGCTACAGAAGTCCATAGTTATATAGAAATGAAGGCTCATTGAAATGGAGGTTAGAAGACATGGAGAATGACTTAGAAATTACTGTAGAGGAATTACTGCTGGCTGACTAGTGAAATACACACACAGGTTCTGGAAAAGCACACGAAAAATATCCAGATACGTACATCTCAAAATTTATATCTTTTCCCTCGTTGGATCTAAGCAGAACTTTGCGTACGATACATAATTTCATACTGATGACACTGATAATTATATTGCTTCTTGATGTGCAAACAAACTGAACTAATGAGATTACAAAAAGTGTTTTACCACATGCAACTGGTACAAGTCTAGTATACATACCTTTTTAAGCATTTCGGGATGTGCATGAGATTTCAAAAAGTTTATAATCTAAAAAAAATAGACAAGAAATATTATTAGCAATTACATATTTTAAAAATTATCACATATATTTTAAACTGTTCTAATATAGTAATTGTCAATCAATAAATCAATCAATCAATTTTCATTTATTACTAATACAAACTGTCAAGAAGTCTTTTCACTTATCAAGGCAAACATGAGCAAAACAAAAGTACATTAACAATTAAACAAGAAGACTACTTTTCACAAGGATAAATAGTTTAAACCATACAAATCATAAAAATGCAAACAATTCAATAAGTATACATGTAAATCTGACTACCAACTAATACATACTAATCTAATCAAAACGATGGCTGCTAATCATAATCTGCTGGAGAAGCACACTTAGCACAGTGGAAAACATTTTAATCCAGAAATATAGAATATTGAATAAACAGCAGGATACGATTATATTCATAGCCTTAATTGCTCATTTCCGACCTGTTCTGCTATTATTCCAGATCCAAGGGCTGTCCGAACACTCTCACGTGTGATAAGAGCAACGACCATGTTCGGAAACCTAAGGTTACAAGAAGTGAACAGCACGCAGTAAATGATAAATGCAGATGTTCCGCAACAGTGCAAACATAATGTGACATTAACAGTAGAGGCTAGCATGTCAATAACACTTAGGCGCTACAAGAAATCGTCTGCTGACCATTCAACTCTTAAATTATTTACATTTTTTATTCATAACTTTTTACTTTTTATTTTGTTTTATGTTTTCTGTGCTTTACGTTTTCTTTGTTTTATGAGGTATATACAGCACAGTGCGGATATGCAACTGGTATAACAAAGAATATACTTACTTACTTACTTACAGTCGTGGTGGACAACTGAATTCTTTGACTGAAATTGATTCCTAATCAACTTTTACAGTGCCGTTATCACAATGGCATTAATTCATGTTACTTCATGTGATACCATAGTAAAAAATTTAATCTGTTTTAGTGGGTCATGGTTGCCGAATGTAAAGAGCGCTCAGCCTGTAACACAGAGAGTAGGGGTTCAAGCAGGCGGTCACTGTGTAAGGACCTCGAGCAATTCCTTAACGAACAACTGCTCAGCGCCATCAATGTTCTGTTATATGGTCGTGAGTGCACTTCTGATCTTTGGAAGGAGGGCAATATCAAATACAGTCGTATCATATTCAGAGTAGTCAGATTTACGTATTGTATTCAAGAAGCCTGGTAAAAATCTTATAGATCAGAGCCACCAGAGGTCAATATACAGTGGATAAAGAAACTTGAAACAGACTGCCATGAACACAACACAAAGTGAGAACCTACCGGTATAATATAACACAGAATGCACTCAGGAGATTGACCTGAAGAGAGGAAGCTGTGAATTGAAAAACGGAAAACATTAACAGTTAAAAAATAAATAATGATTTAATAATAAAAAAACAAGGGACGTACTTGTGACTGAAAAAAATAATCAACCGCCGATACCAAAAGCCCAGTGTATCTCAGGTTATACAGTGCCTTTGTGAAGTACCGGTACTTAAAAGACAAATGTCTTGATATTATATACATACATACATACATACATACATACATACATACATACATACATACATACATATATACATACATGTACATACATACATATATACATACATGTACATATATACATACATACATACATACATACATGTACATATATACATACATGTACATATATACATACATACATACATGTTAGTCTCTTAACTCAGAAATTCTAAATAAGCATTTGACATTGTGTATTCATGTTAAAGTGACCAATGAGAGTGACCAATATCCCATACACCAGAAACTTGATGTAAGAAGCTTCACTAGAAGAGAAATTCTGATATAACATAGGAAAATGGATTTCAAAATTAATTCACTTAGCAAATATTTTCTCTATAACATGACCTTGTTGTAAGACAGTTCTCGATATGGCTCCAAAAGATAGTAATTGTAATTACGACAATTTCTATAGCGTCGTTGGTAGCAAGCTACTTCTAGGATGCTTTAATGAGTTTCTGGTCTACTTCAATACGGTATAACGATATGATAAAACGAGACATTTGTATTTACATAATTATATAGCAACCATTAAGAGCCTTTGAACAGGACTGAAAACTAACTAACCTGTGTAGGCGTAAACCCTAAAATTGGTTTCCACGACAATGAATCCTTGTTTGTGCGTATCCAAGGCAACTTCTTTTGGCGTTGAGGAAGTCAAGTTGATGGCGAGGCGTGTAGGATAAAAACGCTGACATTTTCGCTAAAACAGAAAACATATACACATATATTTGTCACCACTTTTACGAAATGAAAGTAACCCTTTTCTCCCCATTTAATACAGAAAAACTATCATTTATTAAAAGCTGGATAAGTAATCACCATGATCACCATCACCTCGTGCTATGCACATATGCACTCAACCGTTACTTTCTGCGACATTCTTCTTTTTCTCGTGGTTCCAGCGTTAATCTCAGAAGTACAAAAAAAATCATCAAATAAACCACGCATTTTAGAAAAATGTGGTAGACATGATCTTACCTTGCGCTGATAGACCAAACCAAATTCCCTAAGATGTTGTAAAAATCTTTGTTGAATATCACTCATTTTATCAGAAGAATAATCCTAAACAAAGAAACAATCATTTTTATAAACTGATTAATTAGTTTTTCCTAATGGCCTGTATGCCGTAATCAGACTGCAAAATATCTTATGAAGTACAGTACTCTCTCTAAGTCTCTATGAACCATTTAAAATTTGTACACTTCTGTGTTATAATGAAGTTGCATAATAATTAAGTTGCATATTCATGGTACTCACAACCCACTCTTATGCACATAAGATGTATGTACCAAAGTTTAATTATTTCAAAAATATTTAGGAGTTTCCAGTGTATAACCCAATCACACTATAGCAGAATTCAAAATTTAATTAAGCAAGATAGGTGTACTAACATTATCACCAGTAATCATGCAATATTATGAACAGCAACTTCTATGTATTACAAGTTAAGTGCCAAAAGCTGTTAACGTTACAACTTAAAGAAACTGAAATTGAAATAAGTAAAATTTAATAACAGTTCTTTCTAAATATTTCAAAACACACCTTTCCCAGTGTTAGGAAGCTCAGCTGAAACATGAAAGTCAGACACTCCAAGAGACTCAAACCTCGAGACTAAAAGGACAAAATTTTCAGAATGGCAGTTACTGCGCAAGTGCCATAAGTGACACTAATATGTCCTAGTTTGTACAAGAATATAATGCATAATTTATATATACTAACATAACATATGCATATAAATATTAGGGCTGTACCGAATATTCGCTTCGTATTCGCTTCGGGGCCGAATAGTGGGCCAAACAGCTATTCGGTATTCGGCCGAATAGTAGCGGTCGGACCGAATACGAATAGTGGTCACGTGACATCTGTTTCTGCATATGCGGCTGCTATAGCGAGTGGACTGAAGTAACTCTCTCATTAACATAATATGTGCCTGCTGCCTGGACTGCGGTATCACAATATCAGTAGTCTCATTCTCTGTGTATAGTGACGTCAGAGAGTGAACGTTAACGTTCAGCGTTTGAGGCCTGAGCAGGTCAATTGTTAGTTAAACTTCGTAGTTAATTTTACATTAAATTCAAATTATAGTTGGTTAGTTCATTGACGGATAAGCGAAGTCCAATTTGGAATTTTTGCAAGATTTGCGACGATGAAACAAAAGCAATGTACCAGTTGTGCAACGCAGTCATTTCTCGTGGCGGTAGTTCAACGAAGTCATTCACAACAACTTCACTGAATAACCATTTGTCATACAAACACCCGGACGAGTACAAACAGGTCATAAACCAGAAAGCATCAGCCCCGGCAAGTTCGACATCTGGCATTCATCAGACGGGAAGAACTCAGCAAACACTAAGCGACATCATTAACAAGAAAAAAAGTTGTCTATCGACAGCCCAGAGGCGCAAAAAGTGCACCGGGCCATTGGAAAAATGATTGCCGTTGACATCCAGCCATATTCAATTGTTGAAGATAGTGGCTTTAAAGAACTGACTGATGTACTTGAATCAAGATACGCGCTACCAAGCCGCAAATTCTTCAGTGAAAAAATTATACCTGAGATGTACGATACAGTGAGGGGTCGTGTCCAGGCTGCCATCAGCGAAGCCAAATTTTTGCGTCTAACTACAGATACTTGGACAGCGCAGACAACGACAACATCTTTCATGAGCTTAACGGCACATTGGATCGATAAGAACTTTGCACGTCAAGCTGCTGTCCTTCATTGTGAAAAGTTTGATGGACAGCACACTGGAACTCGACTAGCTGATGCTCTGCTGGACATGATGAGTCGCTGGAATATTGAAAAACAACGTGTCCACGTGGTCATACGCGATGGAGCCGCCAACATGGTGAAAGCGAAACGTGATGCAGATCTTCCTAGCGTCAGTTGTTTTGCCCACACACTGCAGCTGGCTCTGCATGACTCCATTCTGACACAGCCATCTGTTGCCGACTTGATAACACTCTCACGAAAGACTGTGGGACATTTTCGACATTCTTCAAGTGCTACCTCGAGCCTTCATGCCATTCAAGAACAACTCGGAGTGCCAAACCATCAGTTGCATCAGGATGTAGTGACCAGATGGAATTCGACATACCAGATGCTGGATCGTTTGATAGAGCAAAAAAGAGCTGTATGTCGCTGAATGTGACGAGAAGTACAAGAAGGCGCTATCCACAGGGCATATTTTAACTGTATAACTAGTGGGACAAATGTCCCAGTAGTGTTAGGATTTGTCCCAGTAGTTAGGGTGATTTGTCCCAGGCAATGTATGGTTAAAGTATGAGTAGTGGGACAAAATGTTGGAAGAGTTTTAAGATATGCCCCAGTAGTAAATTCCCAAAAAGGTCATGAACTTTTTTGGGAGATGAATTCCTCAGAAAAGGTCATGAACTGTTTTCGGGAGGCGACTTTTTCGGGAGATGACTTCCTAAAAAAGGTCATCAACTTTTTTTTCGGGAGAAGAATTCCGAAGAAAAGGTCATCAACGGTTTTCGGGAGGTGACTTTTTTGGCAGATGACTTCCTAAAAAAAAGGTCATCAACGTTTTCGGGGAGATGAATTCTCAGAAAAAGGTCATGAAAGTTTGTCAGAGACGAGTTCAAAAATTTAGTCCCAGTAGTCTAAATTCCTTAAAATATGCACTGGCTATCCATGACAACAAGCCAGTGGGCTTTAGCAACAAGAATTGTTGCAATTCTGCAGCCGTTTGAACAACTGACTTGTGAAATAAGCTGCAGCAATTCCTGTTTTTCAATGATCCTACCAGCTGTGCAGTCTATCTTGTTGTATCTTCAGAAAGATGATTTAGACGAGGGCATCAAGAAGACAGTCAGCGACCTGATAGCATCATTGTCGAGGAGATTTTCGGGCTTGTATGAAAATAGCATGTATGTGACTTGCTCTGGCAAAAGGAGGCTCTTGTCCAATTTTTTATTTAGTTTTGTATATTTTGGGCTTAAAATGTTCCATATTGTTTCACCTATTTTATCAATCACATGCGTTAACTGAGCTGTAAGTGACAATTTTAAGTTTAGTTAAATTAGTTCTATTACTACTACCTAGTTTACACAGACTGGCAGAAGGATGCAAAAATTACATGTAGTAAACTGTTTACTTTTAGTTTATGTATTAAATTTACTGAACTGAAACTTTTGCTTACATTTGAAATTTTGAATGTTGTCGGTAGACCTATTTTGTACACTATTCGTATTCGTATTCGGTCGAATAGTGGGTTAAACTATTCGTATTCGGCCAAATAGTGGGCATAAAACTGTTGGCATAGCAACCTCTTTTATTAGTAAAATAACAATTGCATTAAGATCTCATAGAATAAACCTGTTGGCATGGCAACCTATTTTACTAGTAAAATAACAATTGCATTATGATCTCATAGAATAAACTGTTGGCATAGCTACCTCTTTCATCATTAAAATAATAATTACATTGTGATTTCATAAAATAAAACTGTTGGCATAGCGACTTCTTTCATTATTAAAGTAATAATTACATTGTATTTCATAGAATAAAATTGTTGGCATAGCAACCTCTTTCATCATTAATATAATAATTACATTCTGATCTCACAGAATAAAACTGTTGGCATAGCAACCTCTTTTATTAGTAAAATAACAATTGCATTATGATCTCATAGAATAAACAGTACTGTTGGCATAGCAACCTCTTGCATTATTAAAATAATAATTACATTGTGATTTCATAGAAAAAAACTGTAGGTATGGCAACTTCTTTTATCAGCAAAATAACAATTGCATTATGATCTCATAGAATAAAACTGTTGGTATAGCAATCTCTTTCTTTAACACATTCCGTTAGCATTTATCTTACGATGAACCCACAGAGCTGGGAAATTATATATAGGATATACATAAATGTATGCAGCACCTCATAAATTTAGTTAAACTCTTGTCCCAGGAGTTTATTGCCATTTTCTCTATATACAACAAAACATCATAACAGAATGACAGATGCACACAATAAATATCTAATGCACCCCTTACACGGACACAGTGTAATATATATATGGCTGTAAAAGCAGCTGAAAACCTAAAGATTGCTCATTCTACTACTGTATATATTCTACACCTCATTGTTTGACTGACCTGTAAAGAAAATAATTCTGCAGCTCACCTCAACGGTTTCAAGATATCGAATCATAAAGTACCAGATCTGGGAGGATATGTCAAGCAATAGAAACTGAAATCCAGCAGCTGTTATGAAAGTATCTGTATCATTTGCATCTCTACACAAACACACACACAGCAGCAGTAAATATGAATTCTAAAAATTCAACAGCAATTGTTTAACCAAAGAGCAACGTGCCCAATGTTTGGAAAAGACGACAACACTTTCAAACATCAACAGAATCTTTGCTAAAACATCCATCCAATAATAATAATATCCATTTAACCACAAGCTCACTGACAAATCGCAATGACATTCCAGCCTGTTAGGCGACCACTCATTTTTACTGCTGACCCTAGGAAGTGGAAGGCTGAGTCGACGTAGTGGGGCCTTGCAGGCATCGAACCGCATCTTTTCAAGATCCAGTGTTCTTCAGGCAAGAGTATTACCATTCATCTATTCCCCTCCCCATCCATCCATCCATCCATATGTTCGTAGCATTTATGTAACAACTCTTCTAGATATCCACTCAGCCGCAATTTATCTGGTGATTCACATAAAGCAAGTTCTCTTGTATCGCTTCCAACAGCAATGACCACACCAAAATCTCAGTAGTTTCATTTGTAAACAAGTTTACAAATGATGTTTACAGTGTTTCAAACTCCTCTGGTTCCCGTCATGCTTGTGAAGGACCACACATGGGATCGTCAGCTTCATGCAAATGAAATGCATAAATATAAGATTCAGAATCAAGGCATTTACGCACAATCATATGCCGTGTTCTCGAACAGCCCGGTAACTACAACAGACCAATTCTATAGCATTTCTTAAGAACCTTTCAGAAAGCACCTTTGCTCAGTGGACTACAACTTGTCCAAACACTCTGGTCTATTAATACTTTATACTTTAGCCTAAGGTACTGCCAAAGCTCCCTATAGGTCGACTCAGCCTTCCACTCCCTAGGGGGCAGCTTAAAATGAGCGTGCGCCTAACAGGCTGCCAATACGTGAGTTCTATAAGATCTTGATAATTGTACTGTCATCTATTTCAATGTTACTTACTGCGATTTGTCAATGAGTTTGTCAATAAACACGAATTTATTATTATACACACTTAAACACCGATTCCTGATGAGAAGATGTAAACAGTTTAGCACTCTACAACTGTGTTATGAAAAATTTAATAATGTTGGTTTCAAAATTTAGTGCTGCAGACGAACTTCATTAAATGAAGCACATACTTTTTAACGAGTCCTGAATGAAGAAGAATTTCTGTAACTTCTCGGCTTATTCCACCAGATCCTTCTTTTGACTGGACAATGTAGTGTAAGATGCACTGAAAGAATGTCAAAACAGTCAAATCCCTGCAGAGCACTTTCACAGATGGTTCAATATTCTCTGGCGATAACAAAAATCCTTAAGTATCAACATAATAAATCAATATTGTGCCTATTACACTGCCTACCCGTTGAGCAAAGCATTCAGTTTAAACAAGTCATGTAATTCACAAAACATTGCACTCAAAACAACTACACTATCTGTGCTCCTTGCTCACTCCCATGTCAGCAAAACAATTAATACTCAGTTCACTTCAAGTATGTCATTTAATTAAATAACTACAATCAAATCACAACAAATGCTACAGTACATAACTACAATAACTTTAACCTAACATAGTATGCTAAAACCATCTGCCAACTATCAGGTGGGCCACCCACAATGACTAGAAAATTTAAATTAATGAACCAAATTTTAGCTGACTTTAATCTACACCACTATGTCTGCAATACAATTTTATTATTATGCAATTATTAAGCACCACTATCTAACGACCAAGCTTCATTTGATAGCATTGAGCATTGTGAGTGAAGGACTTGTTGAAGGTCCCTACACAGCAACCGTCTCAGAGGAGGCTCAAACCCATACTCTCCACGTCACAAGGCGATCGCTCCAACCAATTGGCTATTATGCCCCACATATACATACGTATATCCTCGACTAAGTACATCCACAGTTTAATTTAATAGTACACTTATAATCTGCACTAACCTCCCATCTCTCCTGTGCATAGCTGTCTAAGAATGCCACATCCTTTGCATACTTGTCAGGTGGCAGCATTTCTAAACAGGTTGAACTGCTTCCTCTGTGAACAAACAATATCAAACAACTACAGTCACTATAACCCAATATCACATCTTCAAGTCATCTGCTAAATATCATATAATACTCATACAATGACTGGAAAATTCAACCTGATAAACCAAACCTAAAATACACTGGAATATTCCTATAACACATAACATTAGGACACAAATTCTGACATAATAGTTTGCAACGTGCAGCCTAAATATCCCTGAGCAATAGAACAAGGCCTTGTTACATAAACTCTGCTAAAATACTGGATTTGATCCGGCTTCAATGGCAGTGATGTAAGAACGTTTAAAGAGATCCATTTACCCTCCCATCAATGCTATCTGAAGACTCTTCTTGAAGAAATCATTAAGCCTATACTGCGGTATTCCACAATACGGCAACAGTTCGGATGTCTGCATGATATGAAGAGCTTTGAGGGCTTCGACTGCTTGCAAATGCTCACTGAAACAGAAGTAATACATGCACTCAGTCACCAGTTTCCATGTTGCATTAGAAGTTTCTATGTTGCATTAGAAGTTTCTATGTTGCATTAGAAGTTTCTATGTTGCATTAGAAGTTTCTATGTTGCATTAGAAGTTTCTATGTTGCATTAGAAGTTTCTATGTTGCATTACAAGTTTCTATGTTGCATTACAAGTTTCTATGTTGCATTAGAAGTTTCTATGTTGCATTAGAAGCCAATTGACTGTTAACATTTTAACCTCTGCCCAGTGAATATAAAATAGTATTCCAATAAGTCATCACGGAAAGTATCTAAATATAAATAACACTGTCTAAAATATTCATCGTTTAATTAAATTTATTTAGTTCCTTCCTTAAACATGTATCTAATGACACTAAACCACCATCTAATGACAAGGAATCCATCGATAATAATAATAATAATAATATTTATTCTTTAATTAAGCGCCTGCAAACGCACTGCGCTGTACATGTACATGTTATGCGATAAATCTTAACTACTAACAGAACAGACAGCCTGCAATACACGGCGCAAATTGCAGCCTACAAAGCATGTCCGCCTATGGGACTCGATCTCTGTACCTCTCGCACTCTACGCCAGATGAAATCCAACTGCGCATAAAGGACTTGCTCAAGGTTCCAGGACAATAAATGTCTTATGGGAAGGTCAAGCCTCTACAACTCACATCACCATGTCTGACATGTCAATAGTCAGCAAGAGCATGATAACTAATATTTCTAAGAAAAATAAAATTTATAGAACAACAAATATTTCTTAAACTCTTGGCTTTGTATTAATAATTATTTACAGGCTCAGTTTTCAGTTGATCAGTTTTTGCAAAAAAATGAAGATTAGTAGAATCAATAACTATCTCTCACTTGTGATATTGTGAATTGGCCCAGGCAGCTACAACAGTCTGGGTTACTGTATTTTGGTCAACAAATAACAGTCTCATGATGTAATGTTTGGAAAATTCTGGCAACTCTCTGAAAACAAAGTCATACAACACTGTCATCAAATAGTTATACAAGAGATCCGCAACATTTACATCACAAACAGCTGTGCACAAAATATACCTCGTATATTTATGTGCCAAGACACTTCATATAGCACCTCTTAGGTATGTCACAAAAGAGCTGCATACACAGCCATTTATAAACAGCTTGAAAATGTTTGCAGCACAGAAAAAATATGCAACAGTATTTAACTTTTTTTAACACTTTAATGATGAGCTGCATTGGTTATTGGTTTTCCAGTCACTTTTCATTCACGCTTCTCATTAAAGCGTTAACTCACTTCTCAAATCCTAAAAACCTGGATTCATTTAACATCACTCCACAGAAACTCTGCTTGTCTCTCTAAACTAGTCTCAGCCATCGTCGTAGTCATCAGCAAGTCCCTTGCCTCTGTCTTCCCGATATTCCTGCTGCTTCTGACATCACTGATCGAGACCTGCTTCTTCAACAACTATCTCCAGGTTTGTCATCTCTCATACTGACCTTCTTTGGTTTAAGTCTTACTTATCTTCCTGCACCTTTTCTATAAAAGAAACATGTCACTGGCCACAATCCCTCTTATGGTGTTCCTTAAGGTTCCATCTGACGATCGCTTCTCTTTAAATACCGTGTTCACTATGTTACAGAGCCAACTCATAGAATACTCAACTCTTCATATCTTTCTTTTCTAGTTCCATTTTCTCATCCATCGCTCACTCGATTAATATCATCAACCAAATCTCAAAATGGAAGTCCTCTAACCTCCTTCGTCTCAACCGCACCAAAACTGAATTCATTTTTGGAATTTGGTTCTTCACTTGTATCTTAGGATAACCCTTCTGACTTACTGCAGAGTTTGTTAATAAGTACATGCCCTCCACTTAGCTTTAAAGTTTACACGCCTATGACTATGAATACATGAGAAAGCATGATGGGCTCAAGTTGGAACCACACTTGCAAGGCAACCAGAACCATTCTTGCATGCTCTGCTTGCTTTTTTACATTGCACTCTGTTCCACATGCTGCATTTTTTAATGAACTGATCGGGCGAGATCGTTCACCCTGAATAGGCGCCACGCCATTTCAGGTCCCTGTGTACGCACCATGGTACCCGAGATTTAAGCCTCTGAAATAAGCCACCTTCGGGAGGCGAACCCATACTCTCTCACACAGAGGAGTATGGGACGCAGCCTATGCTCTTACCAATGTAGCTAACTGGGCCAGGTACTACATTCCAACTTGGAACGAGGTCATTAAAGTTGATTTTCACACAATTCTAATATGTATACACAGAGATTGTTTAAGTTGTATTAGATTTAAAACTGGGTGGTATTTACATAGTTGTTTATCTTACGCTTTGCCTACCTACATAATTATAATACTACATAAAATTAGTAACAAAGACCGGCTGATGGCTGTGTAGATATGCGTCAGTCTGAGCTGTTTTTGCGGTACCGGCCCGCTATTCCGGGGTCCGCTATTCCGGGGCCACTATTCCGGGGTCCCCTATTCCGGGGGTCCGTTATTCCGGGGATCCGCCGGAATATACATACATACAACCTACATATATAGATACATGCACACACGTACATACACACAAACATGCATACATACATGCATGTACGTACATACATACATACAAACATACAAGCACACATACGTGCATACATACATACATGTATGTACATACATATCTAAATACGTACATACATACATGTTTGTACATGCATACATGTATGTTCATATATGCATACATACATACATACACATGTAACTACATACATACATAGATACATGTATGTGCATACATACATTACGTACGTACATACACACATACATACACACGCAAATGCATACATACAGACATCTATGCATACATCAACAAGTACATACATACATACATACATACATGTACAATAATTGTACATACACACATACATAAATACATACATGCATACATTACATACACACATACATAAAAACATACATACATATACCTACATATATACGTACACGTATATACATACATACATACATACATACATACATACATACATATATGTACAACATACATAAATACACATACATACAAACGTACATTTATACATACATACATTCATATACATAGATATATATATACATGTATGTATGAATGTCTGTATGTATGTATGTAACTATGTATGTATATAAGTAAGTGCGTGTGTATCTGTGTGTATGTATGTATGTACATATATATGCATGTATGTATCTATTTATGTACGTGTTTATGTATGTATGTGTGTATGCATGTATGTATGTACGTGGGAGGGGATAGAGTAGTGGTAACACTCGTGGCCAGGAGAGCATAAGGTACGCGGATCGACTCCCGTAACCCCCCTCTAGGGCGGCGCCTTGCATGGCTGCCAAACCGTATGTTAATTAAGATATTGATTGTACTTTCATGTTTCAATGTAATCTTACTGCGTCTGTCGGTTTGAAATAATAAAGAATATAATTATTTTATTATTATATGTATATACGTGTTCATGTATGTATGTATGTACGATTGTACGTGTCTATGTATGTATGTATGTATGTATGTATGTATGTATGTACCTGTGTATGTATGCATAAATATATATATATATGTATGTATGTATGTATTTACGTGTGTGTATGTATGTATGTATGTATGTATGTATGTATGTATGTACGTATGTATGTATGTATATATGTATGTACATACATGTATGTAGGTATGTATGTTTGTAGGAATATATGTATGTATGCATGTATGTATGTATGTGTATGTATGTATGTATGTGTCTATGTATGTATGCATATACGTACATATATGTATGTACATACATGTTTTTTATGTATGTATGTACGTGTGTATGTATTGTATTGTATTGTATTGTATTGTATTCGGATATTTATAAAGCGCTTCTAGCGGGAGGGCCATTCAGAAGCGCTCCCAGTGCGATAGACCCCGAGAGAAAAAGCAAGTTTTAAGAAAGGTAAAAGAGGAAGAGACGCTACCTGAGAGAATAGAAGAACGAACAAACGGAGGAAGTCCATTCCAAAGAGCAGGGCCAATAGAAGCAAACGACCTAGATTGAGCCAGAGAAGTCCTGACACGGGGAACGAGGAGGTCCAAACGGTCAGATGAACGAAGAGGACGAAGAGAAGCCGCAGAGTGAGGGCGATGAAATAAGTCACATAAATATTTTGGAGCGAAACCAAGCTGAGCCTTAGAGACAAGGATGAGGACCTTAAATTGGATGCGGGCAGAAAGCGGGAGCCAGTGGAGTTCTTCTGCCATAAAGGTGGTGATATGAGAGAATCGAGGAAGACGGGCAATTAATCTAGCAGCAGCATTGAGAACGGACTGAAGAGGAGCAAGACGGACTTTGGGAAGACCAATGAGGAGGGAATTGCAGTAGTCAAGTCTAGAGCAGACAAATGCATGGACAATTGAAGTGAAAATTGGAGATGACAGAGAGCGACGGATAGCTCTAAGGCGCCTTAGGTGAAAATAGGAAGTGCG
This sequence comes from Allolobophora icterica, assembly GCA_963556255.1. Taxonomy (NCBI): domain Eukaryota; kingdom Metazoa; phylum Annelida; class Clitellata; order Crassiclitellata; family Lumbricidae; genus Allolobophora; species Allolobophora icterica. The sequence goes on along the minus strand of OY744610.1, from coordinate 44,119,668 downwards.
AGTGAGTTTGGAAATGTGTTCAGTAAAGGTGAGAGAATTGTCAAGGGTCACTCCTAGATCACGAACGCTAGACGAGAAAGTGAAAAGCGGAAACCTTTGAGACAGCACAGCAAAGTCGAGTTTTTTAAGTTGCTGAGGAGTGCCAAACCAGATAAACTGGGTTTTTGACGAATTGAGGGAGAGGCGATTGCAAGACATCCAGGTATGAAGATCATGAGAAAGAGCTTCGATGCGCTGAACAAGAAGAAGTTGAGAGGAAGGAGGCCCATGGACATAAGCCTGGACATCGTCAGCAAAGAGATGGCCTGAAGCCCCATGGATGGGGAAGAGAGAGGGGATACCAGCCGTGTACAAAATAAAGAGGAGAGGGCCCAGAACAGAGCCCTGCGGAACACCGAGTTTAATAGGGACCCACAGAGTTCTAGATTCACCAGAGATAACCATCTGAGTGCGATCAGACAGGTATGATCGGAACCACTGGAGAGGGGGGCCCTTCAGACCACAAGAGGTCTCAAGACGCTGTAGAAGAATGGTGTGGTCCACCATGTCAAAGGCTGCAGAGACATCATATAGTGCCAGAAGGGTGAGTTCGGACCTATCAACAGCTGAATAAATTTCAGAAAGCAAGGAAAGGAGGGCAGTTTCAGTGGAGTGGTGAGCCCTAAAACCTGACTGAAATGGAGGTAGAAGCCCAGATTGTTCCAGATAGGGAAGAAGTTGAAGAGAGACAAGGCGTTCGAGGGTTTTAGATAGAAATGATAGATTAGAGATTGGACGGTAGTTTTGGCAGAGGTAGGTATGTATGTATGTACATGTATGTATGTAGGTGTGTATGTATGTATATATGTATGTATGCATGCGTGTATGTATGTACGTGTGTATGTATGCCTGTATCTGTATGCATGTATGTTGTATGTATGTAAATTCCGGCCGATCCCCGGAATAGCGGACCCCCGGAATAGCGGACCCCCGGAATAGCAGACCGGAACCGTTTTTGCAACTACTTCTACATAGTTTTTAGGCAGGTAAAGCAAACGGACAAATACACCACTCTGTTGCGAACATTCATATAGTCACAGGGTAATATAGTGCTAGTATTAGGCCCTAACTATTAAGCTAGTCTCCGTGACCCGGCTTTTGTATGGCGCTGAACATTCCGGACTCACGTTTATATTACATTACATGCATAGAAACTTATTTTTAAAGCAAATCAACAATTTATATATTTACCTAAATATTGCAAGACATGATGCTGGGTGATTATATAAGCCATCCAAGAGCGATTTTGGTAGAGTTTCGATATAGCCGAGCAAATCTTTGCAAGTCAATTTTTTGTTGATATTTCTAACTGGTGCCGCCATTTTGTTTTTCTAGAAACATAGATCAAAATAAAGTGAACCGCCATGAGAGCATTAGAATATTGCATATTAAAAGTCAGAGGCGGATTCAGAGGGGCCAATCCGGCCATGGCCCCCATTTGATTTTTTTTATTGACACAGGCGTTTTATGATGTTTACACAGGTGTGCCACCCCGTAGGCGTGCCACCCCGTAGGCGTGCCACCCCGTAGGCGTGGATGAGTAAAATGTACACAGGACGTGGCCCCCGTAGATGTAGACATTAAAGAGGTTAATGAACAAAAAAGGTCATCGACTTTTTGGGAGATGAATTAACAAAAAGTGTTTCGGTGGTCGGTAATCTGATTCCTCTCCCAGAAGATGGTTGGTAGGCCTATGTATGTATAATTTCCCCCTCTCCCCCCCCCCCCCCGATAGACCTTCTGGATCCGCCCCTGTAAAAGTAAAATTATATATTCCTTGATAATGCAACAGTTTAACAAAGGTGTGCAAAGTCAAGATATTTGTGAGGACCTATTTTTGATGATTGGGATTTTGAATGACCATTTCTTATTGTCAGAAATTTTTCGAAAAAATTGCACATTTTTTGGTGTAAAACAAACATTTTTCAATAATAGTGAAGATACGTTTAACTGTTTGTGTAGTTGCAAAGTGCATTATTGACGCACACTTTGTGTTGCTGGTGAAATTCATCCATACATAGACTTGCCATTTTTTGTTGTTGATTTGGTATCTGTGCAAAAGTCCAGAGTAGTTATGACATGTTATGTAACAGTAAATGGCAAGCTTTTGGCTTGTGATCCCTGACCGTTTGTCAAAGAGGATGGCATTTTTGCACTGTATTTGGTGCCCTGAGAAGACTTGAGTATTTGTATTCAAATTTGCATAGTGCTACTACAAGAGAAACTAATAAGAGGCCAGTGCTCAGCTAAATGAACTAGAAAAGTCACCGCAAAAATGCGGAGCCTACCTACAAATTTCTATCCCAGCCCAAAGATTCTTTGCAGTGGAACCAAGGCTGTTTGGCTTGGCTTGAATCCTCTGAGTTCTCAACACACAAAACGACAGAAGTGATAATATTTCTAACAGATTTCTTGAATTTTATTGGATTTTGAGGCAGTGATTTAATTTATTTTCTGTTGGTTTGGTTAATGATTAAAGTCGCTAAAATGCAGAATTGTGATGTTGTGCTTTCACTGTAAGTAAGTAAGCAATCTTTTATTAGTATAAGACAAACGCTCATACTTTACAACAATACATACAAAATGATCACAATATCAGTAACACTGTAAGACAGTTTAAACACAAGCAATTCTATATAATGTCTTATTTACATACATATACATTATACAGTATTATAAACAATAAACGATAGTGTCTTATTTACATACATAGGCCTATCTATAACTAAAGTTATGATCTAAGCCTTACATTCTAAGGAACATAAGCATTACTATGGTCTACAAAAAGAGCCAGTTTAGATATCAGAACAGGTACTAGAACCAGCATTAACCCAGTTTTTATACTTGTACAGTGAGCGAATGATGAAGGATTTCTTATGTAGCAATGTATTAAAGTGCGGTAATTCAAAAGCATGTCCCCTTTTTCTTAAGTTGAATTTATGAAGGTGCTCGAGCTGCAGGCAGTAATTGGTGAAGACAGTGTTGGGGTGACTGGATGCCTTTGAAGAACTTCAATTCAATTTTTTCACAAATCTTCTCTAAAGTTAAACCATCACCACTAAAGAGGTTACTGCGCCCAGCCCTGCGCAAAAAAGATTCAATTTTTCCACCCAGTTCAGCCGACAGGAATCCCCCCAAGATGGTATGGCATACGTTAGTCGTGAGACTACAAGGGCTTGAAAAATGTTCTTTAGTTTGCTGGGAGGCATTCCTTGAGATCGGAGGACTTTTAGGGGGTATAGGCGTTGGCTGCATATCTTCAAAATAAATGAAACATGGTCATCAAATTTTAAGTCTTCTCGAAAAAGAACACCCAGCAATTTGACAATTTTTACTCTTTCAACATTGCTGATAGGATCCGGAAGAGACAAGTGTCTTGGATTCGGTCTATGAAATACAATTTCTTTAGTCTTGGAAAAATTAAGTGTCATTCTGTTCCTGGAGGCCCAATCCTTAATATTATCAAATTCAGATTCCAAGCTAACAGGAGAATTTTGGGGGGTGAGAAGGTTAGTATCATCTGCAAATTTGAAAAGGATGTTGGACAGAGAGACGGGTTTAAGATCGCTCTCCATTACAATGTAGAGGGTGGGACCAAGACCAGACCCTTGGATAATACTGCGATTAATGGAAGTAGAATCAGAAAGTACATTGCCATATTTGAGGACTTGAGATCGACCAGTTAGGAAGTCAATGACCCAATTTGAAATTTCAGGCAGCATGTTTAAAGCCATGACTTTAGGTATTAGAACTGAATGGTCAACAACATCAAAAGCTTTAGAGAAGTCGACTAGCAAACAACGCACATAAGAGTTATACTTTCTAGCATCTGGGTGACGTGATGCAGAAAGAAGGTGAGTGCACTGGTACAACTGCCAGTTGGTCTGAAGCCAAACTGATCCTCTAGAGCTTCTTCAATTGGGGCAAATTGGGTCTAAGCCACTTAGAAACAACAAGTTTTTCTGCGATTCTTGACAGGATTGGAGTTACAGATATAGGTCTGAAGTCAGACAGAGTAGATGGTTTGGAAACTTTATTTACAGGAGTGACCACCGCGATGCGCCAGTTATCTGGAATGGTCCCAGTTTCAAAAGAGCAATTAAACACATGAGTTACCAATTCCGCCAACTCATAAGAACATTTCTGAAAGAGCCAAGCAGGCAATCCATCAAGACCAGCAGCTGTGTTTCGCTGTGTGCGCAGGAGCCTTTCAACTTCCAGTATACTCACATATGATTTATTTATTCCGGTACTGGCTCCTGTATTATTTTTAAGATTAAGGATTATGTAGCCAACGAAATCAACAGTTTCTGCGATCCATCAGGAGAAAATTAGTTTTTATTCCAATTTGTAGTCTAATTGATGGGTGGTTGAAGTTGTTCTGGTTTCATGTTTTGTTTCAAAGGCCAGGCCCAGGATTTGTGCTGTTTTGGGACCATTTGAAGTAACATTGCAAATTTTTTGCTTCAGAAGTGTCTATTTCTTAGACTGAAATTATTTTTGCAAATTTTGTGTAATATGTGGCAGAAATGTTTGGCTTCATAGGAAAATAATGGTGTGCCAGATGCTGTTAGTATTGAGTTTATACGATGCTTTCTTCATTTTTAATGATGTGAAGTGTGAAGTGCGTTAGGCGCTATAAAAACTGATGTTTATGAGTGGAGAGATGAATCTGTATGTGTAGTCATCTGCGGTGGGAGTGAGGAAAAGGATTCCACGTCAGTCGATTCGTGGCTGAGTTTAATGTAAAAAGTATCAAAAGTAGATTAAATAATATAAGATTTCAACATGTCGGGCATCGGCGAATTAGGAAACCCTTTAAGGAAATTCAAGCTAGTATTTTTGGGAGAACAAAGCGGTAAGTCGTGTCGGTTTTGTAATGAAGTGTGAAGTGCTCATGATAATTCTGTTAAACCGTCTTAAGGCAAAAACTGAAGAATATAATATGTCAGATGAGCAAGCAGGGTTCAGAAAAGACAGAAGTACAGTACACCAAATTTTGATGCTAAGATTGATTGCAGAAAAAGCCAAGCGAAAAAATAGACTTGTCTACAATTGTTTTGTGGACTTTCAAAAGGCATTCGATTCCATCAAGCACGATGCTACATGGGCAATAATGAAATCATATGGAGTCGGGAATAGATTGATTGGGATTCTTCAGAACATCGGAGAGAGTTCAAAGGCTGCAGTGAAAGTGGGTCGGGAAATAGGAGGATGGTTTGTGACTACAATAGGAACAAGGCAAGGAGATCCAGTGTCACCTAATACATTTATAACTTACTTGGAGAGAGTCATGGATACGATCCAAGATAATGGAACCGGAATCTCGGTACAAGGGGAAAAGATCAACAACTTACGATTTGCAGATGATATTGACTTGTTAGAGAACAGCTGTGAGACATTGCAAGAAAGTGTTTGTGGGTTGCACATTTCTGCCAAACGTGCTGGATTAACAATAAATGTGGGAAAAACAAAAACAATGGTATTTGGTAAAGAGACAATAGAAAAGGAAATAAGAGTGCAAGAGGAGGTGATTGAAAATGTAACGGAATTTGTATATTTAGGCAGTTTGCTAACATGGAATAATGATTGCACAAGGGACATAAAGGCAAGAATAGCAAAGGCAAAGGGAGTCATGGCAGGACTAAGCACCATATGGAAAACCAAACAAATTAGTTACAAGACCAAATTAAATATCTTAAAAACATGTGTGTTTAGCACAGCTCTTTATGCCTGTGAATCATGGACAATTAAAAAGACAGACCAGGATAAAATATTGGCATTTGAAATGTACTGCTATAGAAGGATACTACACCTAAATTGGACAATGAAGGTGACAAATTTGGAGGTTCGAAGAAGACTGAAAATAAAGAAAGATTTAATGCAAACAATAATGAAGAGAAAACTAAGTCTATTTGGGCATATATGTAGAATGGATGACAACAGAAAAATAAAAACCGTGATGATGGGAATTATGGATGGAAATGGGCGGAGAGGCAGACCCAACAGAGAGTGGACAGATGACATCGAAGACTGGTGTAAGCAAGATCTGCACAGCTTAAGAATACTAGCACAAGACCGGGGACTTTGGAAAAAACTGATAGATCATGCATTGGACACCTACGGGCCTTCGGCCCACGGATCCTGATGATGATGATGATGAAGTGGTTTCCTATAACGCTACCTTTTGAAACGCGCCCAAATGTCCTACTTAGCTCCAGCTTGGTAATAGCGTCCAATCCTGGGTGACTTTAATAGGTGACGGGTTACGATTGGCTAGCATTGGTCACGTGGCATTATTTTAGAGCTGGAGGACGTTGTTCTTGTTGTGTTGTCTTGATGGTGGTGTTTTGTAGTTGGTCAAGATATTCCGAAATAAGTGGTCGTTCTTTGAGAACGGGTATAATAATAATAATAATAATAATAATAATAATAATAATAATATTTATTCTTTAATTAAGCGCCTGCAAACGCACTGCGCTGTACATGTACATGTTATGCGATAAACCTTAACTACTAACAGAACAGACAGCCTGCAATGGCCACGTTAAATAAAATGTTTGAGGGTTCTTCTTCTTCTTTATGTTCTCTGCTCACCGGCAGGTTCGTATGACCAATGACGCCATCGTTCTCTGTCTTGTGCTCTTCTCTTCAGTCCACTGTATCCTTCTTCTTTTGTCATCATCCAGTCTAGCAGCATTGCCCTCGGTCTTCCTCGCGTCTTTTTCCCCTCCATCCTTCCCTCCATGATGTCTCTTAACAGTGTCTCACTCCTTAGGATGTGCCCGATCCATTTTCTTTGTCGTCCGCGTATAGTACTTATGAGTGATCTTTGCTCTTCTACCGTTTGCAGGATTTCCTCGTTCGTCCTCCGTTCCACCCAGCTAACTCTCTCCATTCTGCGCCACACCCACATCTCGAAGGCCTCCAATCTTTTTATGTCGTCCTTCCTCATTGTCCATGTCTCGGAGCCGTACAGAACAACACTCCACACCAGTGTCTTTACCATTCTCTTCTTTAGACTCTTGCTTAAACCTCCTCTCATCAGCTCTCCTCTTTTATAAAATGCATCTTTTCCCATGGATATTCTTCCTTTTATTTCCTCGTGGCATCTTGCATCGTCTGTGATCACACTTCCTAGATAGCAAAACTTCTCCACCTGTTCTATTTCTTCTCCGTTTAGTGTGATCTTTATTGTTTGTAGTGTTATACCGCTTCTCTTGCTTATCTTCATTACCTTTGTCTTCTTTACGTTTATTTTCATTTCATATTCCAGCGATACCGTGTTTAGACGATCCATCATCCTTTGTAAGCCCTCCTGGCTAGTTGCCAGCATCGCCTGGTCATCTGCAAATCTCAATGCCTTCACCCTTCTTCCTCCTACCTTTATCCCCTCCTCCATATCCTCTAGCGTTTCTCTTATGATCTCTTCTATATAGATGTTGAATAGGATTGGTGACAGTGGGCATCCTTGTCTTACTCCTCTTCCTATTTTTCCTGGTTCTGAGTACTCTCCATCAACTCTTATTTTCACTCTTTGTCCCATGTATAGATTACCTATCAATCTTCTTTCTCTCCAATCCACCCCTTTTCTTCTCAGTATTCCCATTAGCTTTCTCCAGTCTACTCTGTCGAAAGCTTTTTCATAGTCGACGAAGCAGATATATATGTCTTGGTCATGTTGGATGCTTCTTTCTGCTATTACCCTCAGTGCTGCCACTGCGTCTCTTGTCCCCTTTCCCTTTCTAAACCCATATTGGTCCTCTCCCAAGCAATTTTCTGCTTCCGCCTTTGTCTGCAGTCTCTTTGTTATAATTCTTAGCAGGATTTTTGATGCATGTGTCAGAAGGCTTATCGTGCGATGGTCTTCACAATTTGTTGCATTCTGCTTCTTCTGTATTGGTATAACAATTGTCTGCAGGAAGTCCTTTGGCCATTCTCCCGTGTTGTAGATGTCCTGGCATCTGAGGGTTGTGATGTGATAAAGGTTTTGATGTGATAAAGGTTTTGGGGATATCCTTTCTGTGTGTTTAGATTTTAGAAAGTTAGTCGTAGTTCAAATCGCATCGTTGCTGCCATTTTGACACACTGAGGTCCTGGATGTGTTTGTGAACTGATGATTTGACTTGGTTGTAGCCGCTAATAAAAATCTTCTAACGCTGTAGAAATTAAGATTGGCTACCTTAGTTGATAAGGTGTATTTTCAGGTAGCGTAAGGTGAGTTTGGTGATTAAGTTGGAGTAGAACACTGAGTTCTAAGTCTGCCACGAGGTTGTTAGGTAAACCGTTGGCCATTGTTTTATTCTATAAGTAGTATAAGTCAAGTAAGACGAATGCTCATTTTATTTGTGTTTGATTAGCAGTAGAAACAATTGCTACTGACAGTAATTCAACTGCAATTGTCAGACAAGTTGTATTGGTTGATTCAAAATTGTTAATAACACAGCATTTTCATTGTACGTTGTCTTTGCAATTGATCTCCAGAATACTGTGAGTAAGTAAGGGTAACTAAGATGGCGACCGGAGAAGAAGATGGAGGTGTGAGGTCCCATCTCCACTCGGTTGATTTATATGGCACCACCTTAAATGCTCTCGAAAATATGAAGGAGGAATTGAACCTGATGGTTGATCGGTTGATACATTGGCAATCAACCCAGATCAATGACAGGGCTGAAAAGAACCCTGATTCACCAGAGTGGTGGGTTGCTTCCCACTCGGAAGCCGCGGATGTTATGGATTCCGTCTCGGCTAGGCCATTAACCTGGAGTCCTGTGTCTGAAATGGACAACTCCACCTATCAAACTCATCTCCCTGATGATTCAAACTCCATCGCCTATCATCCTCTCGACAGAACAAGTCATAGCCCAAAATGGATGGCCCTTGATAAAGGTAGATCAACTGACATGGCCACAGCAGCTGAAGTCTTGCTGGCTATGGCCGAAGGAGGGAATAGGGTAGATGGTCCCTTAGGTTTCAGTCCTGAAGCGAAGGATATTCCCAGAGTTGAATCCTACTGTGAGGATGAGGAAGGGCGTCCATTACAATGACTTGGCATCTTTTGTCTGATTTAGCTTATTTTAAATGTATTTCACAACACTCTATTATTTACTTACTGAGTTTCTGATACTTTTTTTTAGATTAAGTCCTTGCTGTTCTTGTGGTCAAAATGGTTCGTGAGACACACTTTGGGGACCAGAAATCTCTAGCTTTTGGGGTTGACAGGATGTTAACCAAGTGCCAACAACTGTGTTCTGGCTCTGGAGTTGCAAAAGATATGTACTTTTCCAACACAAAAGATCGAACATTGCCGGAGCAACAACCATTACAAGAAGTTAAAGTTGATGATGAACAAGGATTTGAGCCAGCCTATGCATCGGATGAACTGGGATCAGATTATGAACCTGACAGCAAAGAGCAAGCTGATGATAAACAAAGAGTTGAGTCAACTTATGGAACAGATGAATCAGGATCAGTTTTTGCAAATGACAGGAAGGCTCAGCCGCCTAAGAATTTGCGGAAACGTAAAAATACGGCAAATGTAAGAAAAAGAACAGCTTACTGTCTTGAGTTTTTGTTCAGGTGCTTGCTGATTTTACCAGTTGTCTGTGGAAATCATGCTCCAGGACCAGGTGAGCTCTCATTATGGATGTGCACCATTTTCAGTAAATTTCTCTTAGCTAATGATGTCATTTGCATATGTGCATTGTGTGGTTCTGGTACTATAACTGATCTATGGTATATTTGTTTGGTATGTGGCTTATGCAGTCGTGCAGTTTAGCTGATTGATATAAGAAGTTAGGAGAATTGCTGATTTACTATGCACTTCTAAACAACAGAGGAATGTTCTGAGGGTTGGCAGATATGTTGGCTTTCTTTGCTATCGCTGTGCGGCAATTCCATCATGGTTGAAAAGTATTGTGATTGATTCTTTATGTTGTTGAGCAGGAAGCATTAAGTGAGGTTTCTGTACAATTGCTTAGTGTCTCTTGAATGGGTTGTCTGTTATAACATTTCCATATAAATCTTTAATTTATGTATGTTATGCATTTATTTTACTACCATCCTTGCAGACATGCTCAAGTATGGGATCTGTGAGGCTCATTTGGTCCCAAACTGTACTATCCCAAATAGGCGTCAGTCTGTCTCTGAGTAGGCCTCTTGAAGAGGCACTATATAAATTTTCAGAATGAATGAATATCTTTCCAATTTTTTTCTAATCCCCATCAAGACAGACAGATGTTTTGAAATTTATGTTGTACTTGTGCCTTCTAGCAAACCTGGCTGCAAAATGAGTACATTGACCACACATTGTTGGTAGGAAGACCGGTTGGAGGGGAAAATTGGCCACCTGCCCTCATATTTGCCAATGCCTAACATGTGAACTCACTTCATACCCATGTCTGCCTTTCGTGACTAGCTTAAAGAACTGCTTTTCATACTTTTAGGGTGTCTGTGCATTGTGGAAACATTGCAATAGGATTCTAACTTGGTCGGCAGTGTACTCAGTTATAGCTGAGTGTGCTGGAAATTCAAGTGAAATAGATATCTATCTTTGCTGATATTTGAATGCATGTCTATGGGTTGAGTTTGTAACCACCAGACTGTTGCATGCCCCAACAATACTACATGGTAATTATAACAATGACTACTGTTTTTGCATTGTGTTGCAGGTGGATTGTGTGATTTTGTGGGACCACTGGACCAGATTGTGGAGGAGGGCGAGTCTGCTCTTCTGACGTGTCGTACATGTGGAGATACACCTGTTAAATGGAGCAAAGATGGCACCGACATATACACAGGATATGACTTTCGACTTCAATTTCAACACCGGTATTCAATAATAAAGGATTCTCCAGGGCAATATGACCTAGTCATAAACAAAACTGATGAAGAGGCCAAAGGGAACTACACATGCTTGGAACCTGGTACTTTGAAGAACAAAACAGCAAGGCTCGTATTAGGTAGGTGTAGCTGAATAAAGAGAATATCTGTTATTTGCTTTCTTCATCACTATTCTGAGAATTTGTTATGTGCCAAAATTATCCATGTTCACTTTCATCTGGAAGGCTTTTTCACTTCAATTCGTAGGGCTGTTTCTTCACTGGAGTTTGTTATTGATATCTTTTGGTTATAGTGTGAATTTAGCTACAGTACACTGAATGGATTTTGTAACAGTCACAATTTTTATTTATGGATTTGGATTCTCCAAAAGTATGACATTTACTTTGTGCTTTCTGCTGCTCCAGATCTCATCTTTCTGCAGTTGCTTATTCTATGTTTTTTGAACCCTCTGATTTAAATTGAACATGTTTAAGGCTTTTACCTCATCGTGATTGTCAACTGATGCTTTTTGTAATAATTGACATTGACTGAAAATGATGCCTTATAGCCTTTAACCCATTCCCGCCTGAATTGATTTTTCCTAAAACGAGTAAATTGATGGTACCCATGGTGGAACAACAATAGTGCAACAAGGGTTGTAGCTAAGCATAATAAATTATATATTTTCTGAATCAGCAGACTTCTGGCTCTGAATTTTATATTTTTATTGTGAACAAAACTTGATTTATATAACAGCCTTAGAATGCCAACATGCAAAACAGTCACTAATACACAAATAGACATTGCATTTTTCACCACTATCCCAAGTCCAAAAGACAAGGTTTGGCATCAGACTTAGCTCCAAATCCCAAGCCAGGCCCATCCAAAACAACCCAGTCACCGGCAATCTTCAAATCTCCGATGAATTCATTGTCAAAAGATGAAAATTCATTGTCAATATCATGACATGGCATGCCTCAAAACTTCAGGGCTTGGGATACCTTTACCCATCACTTGAAACTTGTTTTCCCACTGCAATATCTAACATTTTGTTAACAAATTGGACCCTAAAATGCGAGAAATTTTCAGGACATCAATACTGATGCTATTTCTAGGTACGACATGTTGATATTATAAATAGTTTCTAGTCTGTTTCAATGCCTCCCATATCGGGTCCCTACAGCAGGAATGGGTTAGATGTAGTTTGGAACAGAAGCCTGGACTTGTAAGAATTACTGAGTAATTTCTTCTATCAATATGACACAACGGTCATCTGAGCACAGAACATGTGCATTACTACGTAATAATCAGTTATGTAGTCATGTCCACCTAAACCGAATCGAGTCCGAGTCAGAGGTGTTCAAGTCAGTAAAGATCGAGTCCAAATCCATTACCATCCAAATACACTGAAACATGCAGTTGGCATAGAAAAAATTAAAGCATTATATATGCAGAAAGAATTGTTAATGTACTTTATCCAAATTACACTTTAAGAACACTAAGTAAGATTTAAAGTTTTGTTCAGTAATCATGAGGACGCATAAAAAGTTCTTCCACTTCTATACACACATTCAACAGGAAGCATACTCATGGTAGGAATAACTACAACTGTAACTGCCACTAACTTTAGTCGTGGCAATACAGTTGCCTGTTCTGCCCAGAAGTCGTGACTCAGACTTTGAACCCAAGTCCGAGTTGTGACAGTTCGAGTCTGCAAAAAATTGGTCTCAAAGTCAGGCTTGAGTCCTTGGCTGGACTCGAGTACTACACGTGCTGGTAATAATACATATGTGTCTGTGCTGCAATGTTTACAGGATCTGGCAGAACTAAAGGCCCACACAAGGAGAACATATTAACAGTGACCAACATCCAAAGATACAGTGACTTCCGGACATCTGTTTCTGGTTAGTTCTGAAACTTAATTTCAGTTTCATCAGTATTTATACTGTAAAAGTGGTTTGGAAAGTTCTTCTTTGAGATGCAGAAAGTTTATTCTACTGTTTTCAGTTGGTGACATGGAACTTAATTAGCCAAATTCTTGCTTTGCCTTCAGTTTGAGCACCAGTATGCAAAACTGGTCAGTAAACCATGCAACATTTGTGCAGAGTTGTTCTGTATTTTTCTTGCTGTTTGACAAACTAGCAGTCGCTTCTTGTGAGATGGAGGTTTAAAATTCTGAGCCTTATGAGCTTGGTTATATTGAATTTTGCGAACACTATAGACAAGAAGTACAAAATTTGATGACTGGGGGGTCCTGAACCTAGATTTTTATTACAAGCCCAAATGTGACATAGCAGTTACCATATGATGTTTTGCATAAAGCAACACAGATTTTACAAAAACTCTGTCACAAAAATCAGAAAAATTGTTTAGTAACATTTGTGTCAATTTTTCAGGTACAGATGAGAATAGAAATGCCAGTACAAATCCTACAGTGCCTATTGCCGTTGTATCTGTAGTGTTTGCTGCAGTTGTGATTGCCATAGTTGGCATGTTGATCTATAGATCTATTAACAAGAGAGCGGAATCAGGTGATACACATGAAACAGTTTTACATATAATTTTATCATATTTGTGATCTTACTATGTGTTTGATGAGTCTGTAAATATTCACATATATATTGGCTCATGCATTAGTAATAAGAGCTCTTGAATGAGATGTTTCTGAGATATAGACATGCAAAGTCTAGATGTCATTTATATGATACTGAATGGCTGTGTGACAGTAAAAAAAATCAGTTCAAAAGTTGAAACTAGATGAATAGGAAAAATGTGTGTGATTTTGGTATGCCAGTGGCAATACTTATTTCTGTTAATCAATCAATTATTCAATCAACTAGACATTTATGCTCTTCAAGGTAACTATTCAGAGGCGACTTTCATGCTATGCCTCTGATGTGTATGTTTACAAAAACTTTTTAATAAAGACTGTCTGGAAAACACTGTGTATTGAGTGCTTTGCACTTCAAAGACTGATGATTCTAGACACTAAAAACTTCCCAATTTATCTGTTTCTGTATTGATCTTCAACTGATTAGTGATACAGAATTACAACAGCGTGCACTTGATAGTAGTCATATCACAGAAAAGAAGTGAACGATTACAGAACTTCATGCAGCCATAAAGCAGCACGTGCTTTAACCTTGCTAGATCAGCAACATTTAGTAGATAATTTAGCTTGATAAACTTCACTTGCCTATGGTTGGTAATCACTGCTAATGCTTGGTCTTTTGTTACTTGCAGTACTCGTAGATGAGACATGTAATGACAAATTCAGGAGCAGCTACGCGTGAATCTACCAAATATAATGCACTTGCAAAGTCTTGCATATTTCTTATACATAATAATATATTTGGTAACTGTACACATAGCTGCTTCTGAATTTGCCATTACATTGATTGGGTACACTCAATATTATATGCAGGAATTTCCTTACCTATAAGGTGTATTAAGATTTAATTTTTATCTGTTGTAGGAAAAGAAAAACAATTGAAGCCCATGCTTCCGTAGAGCATTTCTAATATGTGCAGTCAAGAAGAACAGTGGAAACTGTAATGCACAATACGGACTCCACAAAGAATACAACTTTGGAGCAGTTCACAAATATTTTGCTTCTGTTCCTTTGCATGTTAGCATGTAATCATAAGTGCTTTTTAAAATTGATTTCTTTATGTTACAATGTTTAAACAGACATCTGCTCATGACCAGCAATCAGTGTTACTGTAACATGCACAGACATCAGTTTTGTTACCAGGGTAGGAATCAGTCTTGTTGTCCTCGAGACCAAGGTCTTGGTCTTGAGTGCACTCGAGTTCGTTTTTAAAAGTCTTGGTCTTGGTCTTGAGGTTCAAGGTCTTGGTCTTGGTCTTGAGGTTCAAAGTCTTGGTCTTGGTTTTTCAAGACCAAGACCAAGACTTTTGTCAATATGAACAGTCATTAATTTTAACAAACGGCAAGAATTTTAAAAATTTATCCAATAATTACTCATACAGTTATTGCTTTAGTATTTACACGGTGTGAATGAGGCTTCACTGTTGTTTTGGACAATTATTTTGACTTCCGGTTATTTACCATGGAATGATTTCAAAACAGACTCATGATTAATTTGTACATTTACATCCGGTTCTTGAAAAGCTGCTTTGTGTGCTAGCGATTTCAGCACTTGTAGACCATGTTTTTTTCACATGGCAGAATTTTTATGAGGCCCCACAGGTCACGTCTTGGTCAGAAAATTCTGAGCAAATTGGT
Source organism: Allolobophora icterica (assembly GCA_963556255.1). NCBI lineage: Eukaryota > Metazoa > Annelida > Clitellata > Crassiclitellata > Lumbricidae > Allolobophora > Allolobophora icterica. Next base: position 44,104,560 of record OY744610.1, on the reverse strand, counting down.
TTTTATAAAATTCAACAGGCATTTGGAATAACATTTCGCATGAAGGACTTTTGTAAATACGAATTCGGAATTCTCTGCAGTCTCCATTTAGAGTTGTTTTGCTTGAATAAAAGAAAAAACTCATGTTTTCAATAAAATAACGAGTAGTCCGACTGGACAATTTTTAGTAAGGAATAGAAGTCTGGATACGACTGTGATTTTTTTGGGTCTCGGTCTTGGTCTTGAGGTTCAAGGTCTTGGTCTTGGTCTTGAGGTTCAAGGTCTTGGTCTTGAGGTTCAAGGTCTTGGTCTTGGTCTTGAGGTTCAAGGTCTTGGTCTTGGTCTTGAGGTTTAAGGTCTTGACAACAAGACTGGTAGGAATCGGAGCAGACTTGCCAACATGTTAACATCTGTGGTCTTTCCATCGCTCTGCCTTGGCCTGTTGCAAACATTCATCCACACTTGGACTCCAGATTGTCTAACTTTGTGGACCTTATAAGTGCTTTAACACTTTTAACAACAAGCCACGTCGATTTCCCAATCGTTTTTAGTACACTCTCGTTGTTAAAGTGTTACAAATAGAAATTAAAATCAATTTGACTAGAGTAGAATTTGGGTTTATGATACAGTGTAACTCTACATCAATAGCATGTTTTTTGCCTCCTAAATAAACCAATGCAAACACTAGTGGCTCCTTACATTCAACGTCAGTGTGCTTAATGCCAAACTTTCATTTTGTAAGATGATAATGTGTCCTATTAATTAACTTCATTGTTGCCTAAATATTGTAAAATTATTTATCCTTAATCTAAGAGTTATTTATCCTTAATATAAGAGTTACAAAAACATTTGTGTTTTTTAAACTTAGCCAAGAGCACTAAGTAGGCCTCCCTTCTAGGGAATGTAATCCCAGAGCATTCTGTCAATCCAGGGATTATACTTTATGCAATAAAAAAATTTCCCGCCTGTAGCATAAATGTATATTTAATACTATAAAGTGGTTGTGTATTAAAGATATAATGGTTTTAAGAACGTTGTGCCTATATGTTGTTAGCTTGTAACTTAAACTGAAAAGCTCAAACGTTTGTTAAGAGTTATTTACCATAAAATTACCGCAAGAAGCGCGAAGTGTCAATAGAATCTCCGAGTAATGATGACTCAGAGCATAGGCAGAGCCACTTGACAGCGGTAGGGCTCGGTTGATACTTGGTCAAGGTTTCTCCACTAATAGGTTGGCTTGTACTCGGAGGGTAATTAACTCGGGGTGGGGTGTTTCTGAGTGGAAAGATCTTGATACTTGATAGCAATCCCACGGCCGGGAATGAGGTCTGAGAACGCCAGGTGACCACGGCAGCTGCTGGAGGAACCCAAGCAGTGGCAGCCTAGCAGTAGCAGCGATACTGCAGCAGAGTGCACAGCAGCCTGTAGCACCCTGATATTAAAGCAACCAGTCAGTCTGTACTCTGTAGTCTGTACTAGGGCTCGTCCCCGTCGTTGCTGCTTATCTACCGTAATTAGCGTCCGTTGCCCAAGCCTCAAGGAAGAATTATACAGTGGATCAAGTAATTTTAATCAAGAAATCCGAATTTTTTTTAATCCCGGAAATATGGTATTCCACGTTTGTCAGTCCCGGGATTACGGGATTTAAAAAGGTTCCGGGATTCGGGATCCCGGAATTACATTCCCTACTCCCTTCTAATAAAAATTACTATGTGAAGTGACTGAAATTTATGGTCATAAGAATATTCAATTCCATTGAATCAATTTGGTAGTTATGCATTGGTTTATTTAGCCGTGCCATTGTATCAGAGATGGTGAGTATCACATGGTAATTGCATAAAGTCTGGGACTCCATACAAATGTGTCTCATGGAATTGATCTTCTCTGATGACTGACTTATTTAGTTTCATATTATGAAAGAACTTGTTCCCTGGTTTTCTGCTCTACTTCTTATAAACTAGCCATAATACAAACAGTTTAAAATATGTATTGCATAAAAGGTTGTCTGTGACCTAGGTGAATGATTTCGTTCGGCTAAGTTAGGCTTAAATATACGTAGAACTTAATTCTATTTCTATTTCTCGTGTAAGGATCTCCGTGACCTAGGTGAATGGTTTCTTCCAAAGAACCTAGGTTTAACCACAGGGTAAACTAAGCTTATTACAGTGAATAGTTTAATTGCTCATCCAGAGATGACAGGTCTCCAAACATGAGACTTAAAAATATCTGGCGAATTTATAACTGATATTTGCTGTTTGAATAAACGTAAAATTATTATTATTATTATTATTATTAAAGTAGTTTTATATAGCGCCCCTTCAAGATTGCCTACTCAGGAGCACTCCCAGCCCAACCACGGTCAAATAACGCAGTTTTGAGGACAGTAAGAAACAGGGTGAAATGACCAATCGGCAATTGACGGAGCTTGGTAGGAAGCCCATTCCAGGTCATGGGGGCAGCCACAGAGAAGGCACGGCGCTGCCGTATGGTTGTCCGCACGCGGGGAACAACAAGTTCAGCCTGCGCAGCTGAGCGGAGAGAGGAACGGCGCTGCGAGCATGAGGTGGGACAGCAGAGCTCCCGCAGGTATGGAGGGGCCAAACCTTCAAAGCAACGCCGGACCAAGGCAGAGATTCGGTAAGTGATGCGCTGTGGGTAGGGGAGCCAGTGGAGGACATCCCTCATATACGCAGACACTCTGCCAAACTTGGGGATGCGGCCTACAAGGCGGGCAGCAGTACGCAGGATTCTGTTCAGGGACTCAATCCGGCAGGCCGGGAGTCCATCATATATGGCACTGCAGTAGTCCAATCGAGAAACAACAAAAGCATGGACAAGCGTGGAAGCTGCACCGGGAGACAAAGAACGGGAGATCACCTTGAGTTGCCGGAGCTGGTAATAGCAACTGCGGGAGAGAAGATTTATGTGCCGCGTGAATGCAAGTTCCTGGTCCAGGATGACTCCCAAGTCCCGGACCGAGGTCGAGAAAGCAAGGTGTGGGAATTGCAAGGCAAGAGAAGACAGATCTATTTTACAGAGCTGCTGGGGAGTGCCAAGCCATATAAACTGCGTCTTGGCGGGGTTTAGCCGCAGGCGGTTTGAGGACATCCAGGCCTGCAGGGACTCCATGGCATGGGTCATGGTTTCCACCGCTGCAACAGCGCGGACAGCCGGGCAGTGTATATAGGCTTGCAGGTCGTCAGCATAGGACTGGCTAAGGACCGACCCAGCCGCCAGCAGGGACCCTAGGTCGGCAGTGTAGATTATGTAAAGAAGGGGGCCAAGGACAGAGCCCTGAGGCAGGCCAAATGGAGCAGGGACCCAAGGAGACCTAGTGGATCCGTGGACGACCATGAAGGAGCGGTCGTGCAGAAAGGAGGTAAGCCAATCAAGAACATTGCCAGAGAAGCCAAAAGAAGTGGATAGGCGCTGCAAGAGAATGTCGTGATCAACAGTGTCGAACGCGGCACTCACATCAAACAGCGCAAGGAGAGTGACCTGAGATCTATCAATGGCTCCATATATGTCAGATAGCAGGCGGACCAACAAGGTTTCTGTGGAGTGGCCCTTACGGAAACCGGACTGGAAAGTGGGGAGGAGACCATTTTTGTCAAGGTAGCACATGAGCTGTGCGGCAACAATCTTTTCAATTATTTTAGATAAGAATGAGACATTTGCTATTGGCCTAAAATTAGTTGGCTCAGTAGTGTCGAGTCCTTCCGCTTTAATCACTGGAACCACGATGGACTTCTTTTGGCTAGCAGGAAGAATTCCCTCTTGAAGGGAGCGATTACATAGAACCGTAAGAAACGGTAGGAAGACATCAAGGGTCTCTTGCAGGATGAATGATGGGAGTGGATCCAGTTCACAGGTTTTCGGCGCTGATGTAAGTATGATTTGACGGAGCTCAACACTGGTAATTGGGCCCAGAGACGGAAGATCACAGCTCGTAGGTGGAAAGACCGGTGGTGGGCTGTCAGCCGTAGCCTCGCGGACCGAACTCACTTTACCCATGAAGGCCTTAAGGAAGGCATCGGCTGTGAAGTGCGATGCAGCCGGGCTGGAACCAGAGCGCGCTCGACCCAGGATAAATGCAGGCAACATGATATATTTGTTATCGATCACTGTTGTAAAAGACAGTTAGGTGATTGATCTTCTGTCTTATAAACGTGGATGATCAAGTAGTAAGGTGGCTGGTCTCAATTCAGGGATCTCAGATCTGGGGGATCCTGCTGAATTTAACCACTGATTACAGTGTTTTGTATATGGTGTCTAATTCTTGTGTATGGAATGTGACCACTGATATTTATCACAGCAAATTGCTGTCTCCATTGTTGCCTGATATATTAAAGCAAAAACGAACTTTTGATTAGCCTTTCCATTACTTCTATTTATTTTGTTTTTATGTGTTGAGTGCGTTTTCTATCATTCACACCATTTAAACTATGCAGTTGCACCCAAGCAACTGGCACATTGGGTTCCGTGTGACTTTTGCTTTAGCATGCCATGAAGTAACTGGGTAATGTAGCTGTAGCAAAATACTTTTATTACAATGTATCTTTACCAAAATACTTTTACTACAATGTAGCTGTACTAAAATACTTTTACTACAATGTAACTACCCTATGCCAAAATACTTTTGTGCCAAGAGTACTTGTTTGAAGTACAGCTAACGACGAAGTGTCTGATGATTATTTGCAGTGTTGACATACTACCATGTTATGCCTTGTGCATGAATGACAGATTTTCTTAACCACAGTGACCTTTTCAGTATGTTGATTGCCAGATGAACGTGATATGTTTGTAGCATGCCTTGAAGGTACTAGGTAATGTGGTTGACCATAGATACTTCTGCTGTTGTAGCCAGTAACACTTGTTTAAAAGTACAGCTATGTAGAGACAGTTGGTCTGATGATCAGGGGACAGTGTTTGTTGGACTGAGGAGCTATAAATTAAATATCTCAATTTACTTATTTAATATAAATGCCTAGTTAACCAGTGTGTCATGAACACAACTTGCAGGATTTGTTTGAACAAGAATCTTTGCGAAAAGTTTCTTTTGGACCATTTTTAATGTTTGCAAAGATATCTTAGTAATGCCAGTGAGTAGGTAGTCTGTCTGTTCGAATTAGACACCAGGAAACAAAGTAGTTGCTGTACATGTATCTGATTCAGATTGTAGAAGGACTGCTGTCTGCTATGCTTACACCATTGTGTAATACATGTATTGTGCTTTTTAATAGTATACACTATTATGCTTTTATTATGGCAAGCCTCTGATCAGATTTATTTAAATGATATTCTTGGTAACATTCTTTGGGACATTTACTTGATTTAATCCTGTTAAATTTGTTATTGTTACTAAGCAGTTTGCCATTACTATACAAAATGCTGTTTAGATAAATGTTTTAATAATCTGGAATTTTAACACTCAATTGTTCAATGATACTGCAGTCAAATTCCTTAATCATGTCTGTTGATCATTCAAAACAAGTTAGCATTTATTGTGTATGGAAGAATAATATTGAGCTTTTGTAAAACCACTGCTGTTTATTCATTATAGACAATTACTGCAGAGTATGTATTCTCATTTGTTTTGTTAGGGGTGAACATGAAGGACGTCCGCAATGAGGAGGGAGGGAGGGGTAATCGAAATGCAGACAAGGGGAGAGGGGGTAATTACCAGTGCGGACGTCTGCATATGAAACACCACCTTGTTTCAGCCTTCCCAAAAAAGGTCACTGTGGTGATTGCCTAAAACGGTATAAACTTTACTGCAACTTTAAAGAGGCTTTTATTACTGCACATCCTGATATGTAACCCAAAATGTCACCTAAACGTGGACAGGAACTGTGAAAAAATGGTAAAAAGAATAACGATGACATTAAAATTGGCTTTGGTGTGCGGACGTCCGCAAAGGGGGAGAGGGGTGTAAGGTCAAATGCAGACAAGGAGGGAGGGGTCCAAAGTAGGTCATTTGCGGACGTCCTTTATGGACGACCCTTACCCAGTGGAATAGCCTTGTCCTGCTGAACCAAATATGTATGCAGAGACACTGAATTGGGGAAGACTAGTAAATTATTCCTACCCTTATCCTTCCATCCAGCCACTCCTCTGCCTTCCAATCTTTCTCATCATATATGAAACATTCTTGTAAGCAGTTCCTCTGCCTCCTCTCCCTCATCATCTGGCAACCAGACTCGGATCTCCACTTGGTATCCATGGACAACCCCTCTGACATGACGCAGTGCTTGTGAATGAGCTGGTGCCTGACGTTTAGCCTTAAGTAGTGCCTTGGTGATTTGGAGTTAATGATTATGTAAATGCTGAATACGCAAGGTCACATGGACAAGGGTCGAATTACAATGCATATCATGCTGCATAATTATTATCTAGACTTCTAGAGGTTTCAAGCTGTAAACACAACTCTCTGATAGTGTAATGTAATCTAGCATGCATTTATAGGCTACTAGCTGGTTTACCCGGCGTTGCCCGGGGTTATAAGCCACCACCACCAGTTAATGTGAAGTGAAATCTCTACGGCTGTGCCATGTGGCGAATCTTTAGAAATGCGTGCCGGTGACACAGAATTTTCGGTGAAACACAGAGAATCTTCTCGGGTGGCGCCATCTGGCGAATGAAAATAGGTCGACTCGAATTTTTAAGAAGTGGGATTTTTTGAGAGGTTTTCGCCCGTTTTCACCATAAAGAACGGGGGGGGCGAAGCCTCACACTGGGTGTGTAATGCCCACCCCGAGACAGTAGTGAAGGTTTGGAGTGAAAAGGTCGAAAGGTGTAGAAATGCATCCCGGTCAAAGATCGCTGTGACAGAGGGACAGACAGAGTCTTTGCTTTATTTATATAGATAGCAGTATATTGAAGTGATGAATTAGTTTACAAGTCGTGAAATCATTCAAAACTGGCAACAACGCAAAAAAATACTAAGATTGATTAATGTTGCATGGGTTCAGTGGCGTAACAGCCATATAACGAGGGTGGACAAAGTCCAGGGGCCCCCGAGGTCTCAGGGGCCCCAAGCTTTTTTACTGCGCACCCTGTGTCATAGTCTGCTTTAGGGCCATATTCTTTCATTTTCCCCCAAGCACAAACTTTTTAATATGGTTAATTGTTCCATCTATTTAGCCTACGGTCTTAAAAAGTGCCACAGCAAGACCCATCCATGTAGGTCTGAGCCTCTCTGCAGCCAGAAGTAGGTTAGCCTGTATATATATGACGGATGCTTCATGATATAGGGTATACACCATAGACGTATGTACGTGGTGTGTCTATCTATAGGTCACCGGGTCGCCGAGGTCGGGGTATCTGACCCTGATCGTAGTAGAATCGAGTTTCTATGAGTCAGATTCTCCCTTTCAGGCGTAACCACTGCATACACTACGGTGACTACGGTATAGGCATAGGCCTATCTCAGCTCCAGTCCTAAGAAATGCCTGAAATAATACTATATGCCTAATTGTTCGTCTGTGTTTTGCTCTCTCACTCCCTCTCTCACTCACTCGCTCGCTCTCTGTCACTGTCTCTCTCGTATCTCGCTCTGTCTCTGTCGCACTCTGTCTGTCTCTCTTTCTCTCTCTCTCTCTCTCTCTCTCTCTCTCTCTCTCTCTCTCTCTCTCTCTCTCTCTCTCTCTCTCTCTCTCTCTCTCTCTCTCTCTCTCTCTCTCTCTCAATGTCTGTCTCAATGTCTCTCTACATGTCTTGTGGGCTACATACTCTACACACGACTGCAGTCTTAATTTTTCATGTTCCTCAGCCTTATGTGAAAGTAGTCTTTATTGTTCACTTACTTTTAAACAAAAAACGATTTCTAATTAAATTTTCAATCAACGTCTACAAGTGGCAGAGAATATGACTCAACTGACGGTAAGGAATTAACTTTTAAATTGAGAATAGCAGTTGCTGTTGCTTTGCTTTTTGAAGTAGTATAATTATATAAGTAACCTGCTTCACTTCGTGAAACCTTACTAATGCCTTTTACTTAAATAATAATCTTCTTTATTAGTTCAAACTGACATACGCAGGTAGATTATAGTGAAACATGACAGTATACAATCAAGATCTTAATTAAACACTCGTTTTGGCAACCATGCAAGGCTTCGCCCTATAGAGGGTGTTACGGGTATCGAACCGAAATCTAATGCTCTTCTGGCCATGAGTGTTACCATTACTCTATACCCTCCCCTTAAACGTTACGCTGTGAATCTGTTAAAATAAGAAAGTAGTAGGCCTATTCCATGATTGTCTAAAATTCTATGCCTCCAGAGATCGACCTATCAGCCCAAGTATGTAGGCCCCCTATGGGATATCTGAAGACACCAAGATCACAATTCTAAGTGAACAAGAACCTGAGATATTGAAAAATCTCGTTTGCAGTCGGTCATTTTAGAAAATGGCTGTCATTAAGGCCAGGGGCCACATAGATCTGCGATGGCCCTATAGCCAATGGCAGAGCGCTCCTTCTCCAAATTGAAACTTATGCAGATGTAGCCTACGCCTATCTTAGCTTCACTATCTAACAGGACAGGCTTGATGGTCTTGCTCTTCTTGCGATCGAAAACGAATGCGCAAAACAATTGAATATTGATGAATTGATAGACACATTTGCTAATAGTAAAGCTAGAATAGCCAAATTCATGAAGCAATTTTCTGAAGAAGCGCTTCGCACTGACGACGGTGACTGGGAGAGTGACAAACATTACACAAGCAGTAGCCAGTTCTGGGATAGATGACATGATGTGAGAGCTCAATATGAGAACTACAACAGACATTACATTACTGTGTAGGCCTACGTAGGCAATAAATTTTTGGTGTATTCTTGTTTTGTCTTGAACCATTAATGTGACTTGAACTATTGACCATTAATCAGAACGTTTAATACTCTTTTTTTTAAACTTAACTGCAGTTTAAAATAGCTATCTCATTATTTTCACTTTTTAATTGGTAAGGGCCCCAAGCTTCGAATGTCCAAGGGCCCCCGGCTAGCTAGGTTGTTACGCCACTGCATGGGTTTACCTTTAGGAAGGTGCATGTATATAATACTAATAATTTAAATAATAATAATAATAATCTTTCTTTATTTAAGCGCCTGCTAACCGCACTGCGCTGTACAGTGAACATACATAGGCCTATAGTAGAAACGGCAGCCACGCAGGGCGCCTTACATACATGTATAGTTTTGTATACAGTAGAAGCACATGATAACAGTTTTACAGGAGTCGAATATAACTTTTATACGGCAGCCAACTGGGCACCACTCACGGCCTACTATTCATTTAACCACCGCCACCACCTAGCGAGTGGCAGGCTGAATAAACCTTACGGGGTCTACGGGATTCGATCTTGGTACCTACTGCTCTTCACGCCAGTGTGTTATCCATTACTCTACGCCCCCTCCCCCCGCCAAATGCAAACACACTCAATCCATTCTGGATTCGGTTTTATTTAGATGATCGGCTGATGATACAAGCGTAGCTCAGTAAACCGTTAGCAGTGGTCTAGCTGGACAGGGGTGTCATGTGGCTGCTTTGGGCGGCACTGTCCAAGGAGTGGTAGAATGGTTTTTTAAGACATTGTTATCATCTGCAACCAAAGTCTCTGCGAACTTATTCAAAGGAAGTGCAGTGGGAGACGTTCTTTGAGTGAGCACCAAGCAGGGCGACTCGATGACATAGGTGTAAATTATTCAAGAAATCAAATGGAGTATTATAGGGCCTATAGATCAGAAATTCTTCAGTGCATGAGATGTAGAGTTGTGGAATTGTTTAGATCATAGTAGCCTACTTTCTCAGTGGACACTCACAATACGAATTCTGATTTAACGTGGTCACATACATGTATGCATCCCAAAATTAGATCAGCTTTAGAAAATGACTTCAATATTTATAATTAAACGACCTCGAGTTCTTGATGCCGTTTCCAAAGACCGTTTTATGGATGGTCTGCTATAATTGTGATTGGATAGCATCAGAGACAATTGGTTCTGATTGTCCATTACGTTACTGAATTCACTGTATTGCACGAAACAGCATGCAAGAATTCATTAGCTTTTAGACTGATTATTGTTTGTTTCGCCTGTTTAGGAACGGTCTTAGCACCAGCGAACTGAGCGAAGGACCAAAAGACGAAATGGAGATGCCCTTGATGCTTAAGGAGCAGTGAGTCGCATTGCGCTAATTGCCTGTGCATCAACTGGTTGGACTGTCAACTTGCAATCGAGTGAGGTGTCGATTAGCATCTTGGTACCACGAAAACCAGAAAGTGAAAAGCAAATATTTCCACTAGCCTATAGTTGACAACAACTTTCAGTAGGGCCTATCTAGCGCATACACTCTAATTCTAATAATTAGCTCTTCTTTTAGTAGGGCCTACCTACTTGTACTGCGCTAAGTCGAGGTTGGCCGTGCATGCATTTTTATGTTGTTAACCCAAGCGGCACTCAAGGGTCCTTGTGTTGCACTAATTCTCGTTCAAGGTCTCTCTGTTGCTTTATCAGACATCCGGAGTTCGTTCTCTCGTATGCAAACACAGCCGAACATCGCCTGCTTGACTGACTAGAAAGCTCACGCGCGATTGGCCAGTCGCCAAGCGCTCAGCTGCCACATGGCCTGACCGTGAATCGGCCTCTGCAACGCTCCGCCCCAGCCATACCGCCCGGCCGTCAGACCGACCTGCCACATGGCCTGCCCCAGATAGGCGCTGCAGGTCTCTTCGTCCCCAGCCCGTCAGCTGCAGCGCATGTAGATACTGGTGCTGTAAAGTCATCATCATCTCCGCTCAATGTTGCAAAGTCGTGCGCGGTGAAGACGGAACCGTAGCAGCGTCTTTTGGCTGTAGAGAACACGGAAGGAAGGACCGTCTAGACCTAGGCCTACTTGTGCAACGGAGCGAGGAAGATGGCCAGCCGGTCGGATGTATCCCTTGCACGGCGCACCGTGAAGAACTCCTTGGCCGGGACTGTGGCCGGAATAGCAGGATGCCTCGTCGGTCATCCCTTCGACACCCTCAAAGTCCGACTGCAGACGCAGCCTGTCCACAACCCCGTCTACAAGGGACTAGCAGACTGCTTCCTTAAGACTATGAAATGGGAAGGAATCGGAGGACTTTACAAGGGTGTCGGTGAGTAAATCGGTCGGGTCAAAGGTCAGGGTTGACGGCATCTCAGTGTAACCCACTTTAAAGCTACGCCTCTTGAGACCGGTCGACATGGTAGTATAATAATAAAATGCGGAAATGGGTACTTAACGGCAACATAAAAATGGTTATGCGAGGTTAGCAAGGGCACTATGATTTGAACGGTTTTCCTGTGGGGGAGCGTTATGTTTGACAGAACAGTAACTGTTGTTCCATATACTGTGCTGTTGTAATCGGATCACACAGTGGACCTTGCTTCTTGAACTGTCTCGCAGAATTAGAACTTTGCCGCCGGTTCAGAAAACTACTGGTTCTGCCAGGCATTCATGTTTCAGAGACCAGAGCTATATGCTATGACAGGCGTTATATAAATATACCGCTACATATATAGCCTACAACCGTGAGATACGGTAGATGATCATGATTGGTTGTGGGACATGTTAGCCGGGCGGTTAGAGCGCTTGTGTTTGAGCCTCCTCTGAGATGGTTACTGTTTAGGGACCTTAAGCAAGTCCTCCACTCAACTCCGTCATTACTATAGGGACAGTAGAAAATCACGAAAACACGGCAAACACGGAAGCCGTGTTTTTCGGCATTTGCCGTGTTTTCCGTGATTTTTGACATTTGCCGTGTTTTCGTCCTTTTGGTTGTGGCAGTTTAAAGTTTTGCACAGTCGAAAGTATTTGAGCTTGCTATTCGATATCTGTCAGTTCCTGGCAATTCTGTTGAGGCAGAACGGAGCGTTAGTCAATACACACTGGTGAATGCACCTCAGCGTCAAAATTTGACAGATGACAATTTAGCGCTTCATGTTGTGATGGTATTCAATACTCGCAGCTAAACTGTTACAGCAAGGAACCAATAACTGACAAATGGTTGACAATTGTCAATGAACAATGAATATGAAAGATAAACATATAATGTGTTACAAGAAAACTGTGAAATTTTGATGCCGTGTTTTTGCCGTGTTTTTCGCGATTTTTTTTAAAGTATGCCGTGTTTTTGGCATTTTTTACCGTGATTTTCTACTGTCCCTAGTCATTACCCTACCTGTGGTAGTGCCAGTCCCAAGCCCGGAGAAAGGAGGAGGGCGACGCTAATCATCTTTGTTATGAAGCAGTGTCGTTAAACTGCAACTAAGTCCTTCACTCACAATTGATGGGCACCATTAATTGATGTTTGGTCATTAAATAGTGGTGCTTAGTAAATGCATAATAATAAGTAACAAACAACCATGGCATTGTGTGAAAACAGAATGGGTGCTAAAAACACACTCTTAGTCTCTTACCTTGTTATTTGTTGCTGTGGCCCACAGTTTAGAGAACTACAACATATAATTATCTGATCCATCTTATAAACTCACTAAAACTACATCTTTTATAATCATTGTGCGGGTCTTTAACTCAAAACTGAAGAAATCCTTTTACACTATTCCTATCGGATCTATCCTGATTCCTCCTCTTCCCCTACTATTCTGAGCTCTCCAATTCCAAGCACCATAGCCATCTGACTGTCTGCCTAACCCATAAAAATATTGGCCTTGAACCGAATCTGACCTTGCCTATGTTTGTTGACTGAACACCTGTGAATAATATTGGCTGATTCCTGCTGCTACGTTTTTATGGCACTGTAGTTATCTTGAGATTATGATTACATGTAACTGGTAGTGTAACAGTAACCAGTGGCGTCCCGACGGGGGTGCGGGGGGTGCGGACCGCACCGGGTGACACCCTCAGAGGGGGGTGACACCCAAGATGAGCAAATGAAAAATTTTATTTTTTGTAAGATGAGGCGATAACTTTTTTGGGAGGCGAATTCCTGTGAAAGGAAAAGAGCCTAAAGAGGTAATGGCATTATGGTTGGAGACCGGAAAAAGAAGGATGTAACAACAAGTCAAAAAAGAGGCGGATGACTAAAAAAAAAAAAAAAAAAAAAAGGTCATCAAATTTTTTTGGGAGATGAAATCCTTCAAAAAGTAAAAGTTTGTCGGCAGACGAATTCCTAAAAAAGAAAAAAGGTAATTTTTTTTTTGAGGGTGACACCATGACTTACCGCACCGGGTGACACCAGCTCTAGTGACGCCACTGAACTATGGTAACTATGGGCCCATAACTGTGGGGCCAGGCATGAATCTGGAAAAGGAGCCCGCTCAGAGTCTGATGAAGTACAAACAGGCCCAGAATGCCTATTCGAGTAACCTACAGCAGGCCCGAAATTTCAAGTTATGCCGCGGCGTGTAACAGATCAGTGTAACACTATACAATGGCCCAGAAATTGATCCTGTGAGTGGTCATAAGCAGTATTCAGCTGATTGTTAGTCTGTTAAAAATAAAACTTGTCAAAAAATGAAAAGATTTGAGCTATAAAATGAGTGTTATATAGGTGCCATGATTTATCTAATGATTTATAGATTACAGGGGTCCTTGATAGTGCAGTGGTTAGCGTGCTGCACTGTCAACCAAGAGGTTGCGGTTCACATCCCCGCCAGGGCAGAAATTTGTCTTTAGATTTCTGCTCCACCTGCGCCCCCTAGCCAATTCAGTTATAGTGAGTACACTGACCACACAATGTCAGATGGTGAGGGAGAGAACTGGCCACCTGCCATTATATGCCGAGATCAAGGAAATGAAGTCGCTAACATTTCATACCCATGGCTGCCCCAGGGCTAGCTTAATTAAGGGACTGCTATTCTTCGTCTTACATATTGCTGTGTTTTACTTGTGTCACACAATAATTTCCATCTGCATGAATAATCACTTAACTTAAACATTGTTTTTTACATTCCATTACAAACTGCTGTAACTGGATGAATTCACTTAACATTCTTTTTTACATAACATAAACTACTGTAATGGGACGAAATCACTTAAACATTCTTTTTACATTACATTACAAACTACTGTGACTGGGTGAATTCCCTTAAACATTCTTTTTACATTACATTACAAACTACTGTGACTGGATGAATTCACTTAAACATTCTTTTTACATTTCATTACAAACTACTGTGACTGGGTGAATTCACTTAAACATTCTTTTTACATTACATTACAAACTACTGTGACTGGGTGAATTCCCTTAAACATTCTTTTTACATTACATTACAAACTACTGTGACTGGATGAATTCACTTAAACATTCTTTTTACATTACATTACAAACTACTGTGACTGGATGAATTCACTTAAACATTCTTTTTACATTTCATTACAAACTGCTGTAACTGGATGAATTCACTTGAACATTCTGCTCTGTTACATAACATTACAAACTGCTGTAACTGGATTGGTTCTGCTGTACATTTGACCTTGACAATGAATTCCAAAAATACTTATCTTCTGCAGTTTGCTTTCCGTAGGTTCTCCAATCGTTGGCCAAATGTTCTTCAGAGCAGTTCTTTTTACGAGCTACTATCAGGCAAGTTTGTCTGAAATTGCACAAGGGCGGTGATGATTAACTGTTTTACGTCATGACCGAGTTTATGGCTAACACAAAGAATGTGGGGAAGTGTTTGATCCTTGAGGGAAAGGAAGCAGAACTGATACTGTCTACCTCTAAGTCTGATATACTAATGCTTTGTCGGAAGAAGGCTCAAGGGCGTTGTCAGACGTGTTTAGGCTGTTTATTTATATATAGACATTTATAGAGTTCCTTTACAGATCTCTCTCTCTCTCTTTCTCTGTCTGTCTGTCTGTCTATCTCTGTATGTCTGTCTGTCTGTCTGTCTGTCTGTCTCTCTCTGTCTCTCTCACACTCTCACTCTCTCAGTGCTGTTGGTAAGGTGTTTACCATTTAGTGTAAGGAATATGAAATTAACATCCCATAATCTAAATTTAATCTGAAGCATAGATAAGGTTAGGTTATGACTTGTTTAAGTGCAGATATAGTTTCAAGTAGTGTCTGCTTTTGCTTTAACAGAATGCAGGTTATAGATACAGGAATATTTCTTAAGTGTTCTTGTGATCAGACATCTGGCAGAAAGTCAGAATGGTCATTTCTATCAATCATACTGGATGAACTATTATAAAAGAAGTGTTTCATATATAGTACTGCGCTTTCGATGCTGCATATAGTTCCAGTGACCTGATCTTTAACTGCTGTTGACATGATTTAATGCAGCCAAAGTTCAAAAGGCCAATGTGTGTCCTGAATATATAATTTATGTGTTCCTTGGCATTATAATAGTTGGGCTACTGTATTTGCACAGAGCTCTGTGGTGTTTGTGAGCTTCATATGCGGACGAAATCTGCATAAATGAACAAATCAGCACTTTTGATGCATCTAAATGTGATTGATGTCTGACTAAAATTAAAATGACTGATTGTAAAATTGAGACACGCAAGGTCTCTGTGTCCACTGTGTCTTGACTTTCTGCCCAAACCCACTGTCGTTACTTCTGTACTTAAAGTAATTTACCTTACATAAATCAGCAGTGTTGTAATGAGCTTACAATCATATCCCCCATTAACTTGTGAACTGATTCTCGTTATACTTATTTCTTTTGTTACGCCCCAGACTCCAGGTTTTTGCTACCATAACACTGAATCTAGGATTGGCCTCTGATTGATCCACTTAAATTAGACTCTTTAAAGTCATTGCATTCAGATTATTTGTTTATCTAAAGCACTTAGTAAGCCTATGCATGCATGTCAGTAATTCTGAAACTGAGGCACAGATAATTTGATTACAAATTAATTAAATAGATTAAATTCATAGATTAAGTGCAGCTGTATCGAAATTCAGCATCTATGACTAACAGATTGCTAATGTCTGCATCTTGACCTATATATGTGCTCGATTAAATTCCTTGTGCACGTTAAATTAAGTTAACTCGTGTTCAAGCTTTGTACCTCTGAAGCAAAGGTCGAGTGGTTGAAGTGCTATTGTCATATTTCTAATTAGCTAACAGATCCCTCAACGTCTGGACTGTGCCTCTGTGATAATAGAGGTGTGTAATAAATGAGAAGGTAGCTTTACCTTACCTTCCATACCTGCACTGGCTTCCCCTTAAGTACTGCCAGTTAAAAATTTCTTTCCTATATACAGAACGTTCATGGGTCAGGCCCAGCCTACCCTTGTGACTGTTTGTTGGCCTATCTCAGCTGCCTCACTTCGTCCTCTCAGGTCTTTGGATCGGCTTGACCTCTTTGACCCTCGGTCTAGGACTGCCATGGCTCAGCATACTGCTTTTGCCTGCATTCCATTTGCAACTCGTTCTACGATCATAACTGGGGGGTCTTGCCATGGGCATTCGCAAGAATTTTTTTAGGGGGGCAAAATGTTTGTATGGGGCAGAATGACGTTTTTGCATAGAATTGCTATTCATGAACATAGAACACGTGACAACTTTAAAAATAAATAATGGTCAAGGACTTTACCTTTAATTAAGTGTTTTCTCGCATTGAAATTCATGTTGGGACTGTTGTAATAATCATAATAATCAAGATTTTATTTTTGTAAAATATGTGCAAATCCGGGGGAATGCCTCTTGCCCCCTCCGGACATGCATGGTCTTGCTGCTTCAATCTGCTGTCTTAAAACCCTTTTCTTTCCCTCGGAGCTCTTTGCGCTGGGAGTGCCTCTGATTAGGTCATACTGAGAGAGGCACTTTAGAAATCTTTAAATACAATACAATACCTATGGATTCATCAGTTTTGGGTCAGAATGTGTCATGTAGAATTACTTATGTTGCTATCCACAGCAGTTTAAAGTGATCAATTCTAACGAAAAGTTTAATTTGTTCTACAGTTTTCTGCCCTCATTTCTGGTCCAAATCGACTCGGACAGAGACTTACTCATACCGAGTATTTCATTGCTGGTGGAATGACGGGGTTTGTTGCAGCATTTGCAGAATCACCCATTGATTTGGTAAGAGTTCTAGCCTACACTTTGTTCAGAATGTCTACTGAATTGTTACATTTAACACTTTAACGACGAGCTGCTTTGGTTTCCCAGTCGCTTTTAGTACACTCTCGTCGTTAAAGTGTTAACGAAATTTTTTCAGTATTTGACATTTTATCTGGTAATATGTAACCTATGTGGTCAGCCTGAACAGCTCAAGACTTGGCCACTTATGCCATGCTTTAACTTTAACACAGATGTACTTTAAGTGCATGGTGAAGTGTTTATATTTGTAAGCAGTGGTGTTGTGGGGCGGGAACGCGGGGGAACGCCGTTCCCACACTTTTTTCCATACTTACCTACCAAAGATTGCACTTTTTGCTACAGTTGCTACTTCAATTTCCAGGCGTTCCCCCACTTCATTTTTTAGGACTACACCACTGTTTGTAAGCTTCCATCTGATTTTTTTCTGTGGAGTCTGGTGTGTCTCAGTTTACGTACAGATCCATTTAGAAGAGAGCTCTACCCTATTTAACCTGAGGACAGTTTTATAAATGCACACTTGTATTCTACAGAATCAGTGGTGGAAAAAATGGCGCAATTTTTGTTACAAAAATATTAAATGACGCAAATTTTGCACCACTGGTGAGTTTTTTTTCTTGAAGTGGCGCTTTATAAATGTCAGATTACAATTACAAGATTACAATTTACCAAAACTCAAGTTTGCATTAAGTCCAAGGACGAACTTGTGGTTGTTTAAGTGAGTGAGCACTTACCGGTATATATTACTTGTTTCTATAACAGTTTTCTTCTTAATTTGCTTAGTTTAAGACGAAAATGCAGATACAGATCATCCGATCAAAGTCAGGTGCACTTGTGCAGTATCGAAATGTGTTTCACGCTGGTTGGATCATTGCACGAACAAATGGACTCCGCGGCTGCTACCAGGGCATCACGGCCACGTGCCTTAGAAACACACCTGCGTGCTCTATATATTTTGGTTCGTATTGACTTTTTGTGTCATGTTATTGTTTCTGAGCTAATAAATGTACAGGAACAGGTCAAGTTCAACACATTATTTCTGAATGGAAACTTCACTTTTGGGCTGCATGATGATACTCCTTTTGATTAACGGATAGTATTATTTTGTACAGCTTGTAACGAAATAATTTCAAGCCCACTGTGCTTGTTTGTTATACAGTTAATATATTTGTTGACCTAGCACTTTTAAATTTAATGACATTGTATAGTACTGTAGGCCACATCGGTAATTTTAAACATGAGTGAAAATAAGTTTAGGATAAGCAGAAATTTAATAATTTTATTCTTTCTTAAAACATCTGCTGATTGTAGTTATCCTAATGAAAATTTTATTCACTTGTATGACATTATCATTTTGAAGTTTTGTTTGAACTTAAATGGCCTTATGGTCTGTATTAAAATATGAATGCATGTTTAAGTGTATATGTGTAATTGTGTATATGTATATTTATGTATAAGTGTAGGGGTATATGTATATATAAGTGTATACCATATGTATGTATAAGTGTATATGTATGTATTATAAGTGTATATGCATATGTATGTATTATAAGTGTATATTTATGTATAAGTGTATATGTATGTATAAGTGTATATGTATGTATTATAAGTATATGTATGTATTATAAGTATATGTATGCATAAGTGTATATGTATGTATAAGTGTATATGTATGTATAAGTGTATATGTATATGTATGTATAACTGTATATATGTATGTTTAAGTGTGTATGTATATGTACGTATAAGTGTATAAAACAGTATATGTATGTATAAGTGTATATGTATATGTATGTATAAGTGTATATGTATGTATAAGTGTATATGTATGTATAAGTGTGCTGGGATTGTAGTAATGGACACAGTCTGACATTTATGCAATCTGTTTCTGTCTCAGGGTTCTACGAACTCCTTAAGGATGCGTTCACTCCAGTTGGTGGTAGTGTCAACGATTTGCCTGCATGGGCTGTTTTAATTTCGGCCGGAACTGGAGGTTTCCTCTACTGGTTTCTTACTTATCCAACTGATGTAATCAAGTCTTCAATGCAGTCAGATGAATCCGACAGAGGTCTGCGGAAATTCAACGGCATTCTTGACTGCGTAAAGAAACTGTACTTGACGGAAGGCGGGTGGAAACGATTCTTCCGTGGTTTCACTCCGTGTCTCATGCGTGCAGTACCAGCAAATGCTGTCATGCTCTACGTGGTTGAGAAAAGTCGCCATTTCTTGGATCGTTACATCTAGAGTCTTTCGGTCAGATTGAGGTGTAAGGACGAATAGACTGAATTCGGGTTTTGATGATTTCTGGTCTTTGTTTCTGGAGATTGGAGGGAACGGATTCTTGTGTTTTGTGGATCATTATAAATAGATAAAAAGGTAGGGTAATAATATTGACGACACAAGTTCAGATTTTCGGTGGTTGATGTCTTGTTGAGCTCAGTATTTTATGGAAACGGCTTTATGATAAGTTACATGCATACGTCTGACAGTGGAAAGTTTCATTAGTTAACTTGTGCTTTCGAGAAGTTTATTTAGTGGCAAGGTGTTGCCTATATTTTGTTTTCTGTGTACAGAATGAATCAAATACAAAGCCTAGGACATTGCTTGAGAATAGATTCATCTGGATAAAGTGATGGCTTTGGTGGGATTTTGAGATCCACTATGACGTGGTTGGTTTGAGGGTATATTATATTAGAAGTAACAACTTTAATAAGACTACTGCATGCAGACCATATGTAATGTATTTGATCTAACTATTGATCTTACAGCTGAACAAATTTTAATTGTAAATTGAATTTAATGTTGCAAACACTTTATCTGAATTGCAGAATTTCTGAGAACAAGTGTAGAACAAGACCAGTATTGATAGTAATAACGCCTTTTTGTTGTTAAGTTTGGACAAATGTTTTGCAAACATTTTATCTGAATTGCGGAATTTCTGAGAACAAGTGAAGAACAAGACCAGTATTGATAGTAAGAACGCTTTTGTTGTTAAGTTTGAACAAGTATTGACGTAATGTCCTTTTTATATTAAGTTTACATATCAAGCTAGGAGTTGAGCTGCTCTTTGAGGAACATACTGTGAACCATAACATGAATACACTGAGGTTTATTGCTTGCACAAGTTTTCTTTATCATGATGTACCTTTACATTTGTTTCACTATAATATGGTTCCTGTTCACATATGGCAACTAATAGGATCAACTGCCAGAATGTGGTTAATAGTGTACGTTTATATGCATGCAGCTATTTGTTAGTTGTTATAACAACACTCAACTTCGAGTAACCTTGCTGCTTATTTTATATTGTATCAGACAAGAACCTTGCGTGTGGTGTTAGTTTAGATAAGAAAATGCTTGTCTGCTGTGATTTTATCTGTAACAGCTATATTCTCAGTTTATTCCACTTGATCTCGGTGAAATTCATTATACTGATGGCTATCAAAGCAGGGTTCAAACTTCAATACTTTTCTTATGTTATGCAAAGGCATTATTAAACCTGACTGATCGTCCTGCTTATATGAATACTTTGTCAACGACACATATAATCGCTGCCTTATTTACCTCCAGTATAACGTATGGCGAGCTCCTTTCTGTACCATTGTTGACGTGTACCTAGTTTCAAATTTTTTTAACATTTAGGAAATGTTTGAAATATTTACTAGTGCATTTATGCTATGTTGTGAGAATGTCGTATATATTTTGATGACAGTTTATGCATTACAGCTGCTATAGCTTGTGCATCAGTTATAACGATGTATCAAGTATTGTTAAAACATATGGTGCAAAAGTTAATGTAAGAAGGTTGCAATGCGACTCTTGCATAATAAACAACTTCGACAAATAAACAAGATGTTGTTATGTTTTTATATTTCTCTTCTCTTTTATCTAGCAAAGTAGAATTTTAACTAGTTTTGGCAGATATATAGGCTGCAGTGCACACCAGTGCTCAAATGCTTTAACATTTTAACGACGAGCTGCATTGGTTTCCCAGTCACTTTTAGTGCACTCTCGTCATTAAAGTGTTAAGCATTTGATGTAATTACATTACTAGTGTACAGCCTTGAAAGTCCTTAAGTTAATGCCTGACTATATTATCTATATAATGCTTAATGCCCTAATTTTACTTAACATGTACATGTATTGACCATTGATTCCATTCATGCTTTGCATTTCTTTGACAAATTGAAGGAGCAAAGTATATAGGTCAAGATCTATGTGCTATATTCAAAGGCAGATAGCCTACAAGATTGAAGTAGGAGCTAGGGGCCAATCTAATATACCTTATGACCTTTATAGCGCCGTTTAAATACTGCACAAGGCTTCAATTGATAGGCCTAGTTGCTTCGAGTGTTTTAAAATATAATATAATAGGCATTGACTCTGGGGGCAGCCGGGGCATGTACCCCCCCCCAATAATTGAGATGGACTGTACACCCAATGCAACAAGTGTAGAATGAATAACCAAATACCCCCCAATATTTTGGACAAGTTTATGCCAGTGATTAATGTACTGTTTATAATAATATTCCAGTTACAATACAATACAACTAAAAATTTATAGCGCGCTTCAACAAGACAAGTCTTGCACAGAAGCGCGTTGCGCTACACTTCTAGTCATAGTACAATGTGAATAGGTGAGTTTTTAATTTAGATTTGAATTGTGCTACAGATGCACATTGACGGACTGTAGTTGGAAGACTGTTCCATTCTGTAGGTCCTGAGACCGAGAAGGCACGATTACCAAACTTCCGGTTTGTGCGAAGTACAGTAAAATCCCCTCGCGTGGCCGATCGGAGTCCTCTGGAATTGGAAGCAGAACATGGCGTGACCATGGATGTCATGTACAAGGGAGAGGTTCCAGAGTTGATATGGTACATGAGGAGGCAGACTTTGAAGGCAATACGGGCACGGATAGGAAGCCAGTGTAGTTGTTGCATGCATGGCGTGATGTGATCTCTAGGACCGAGACCTTTTACTAGACGAGCAGCCGTGTGAAGAACAGATGACAGAGGTTGTAGTGTCGATGAAGGAAGATCGGATAGGACAGAGTTGCAGTAGTCGAGGCGAGAGATGACGAGGGCTTGAACAAGGATACGGAGGCAGGTTTCATTTAGGCAGCGTTTCACTTGTCGAATTCGGCGAAGGTGGAAGTGGCATGCTCTGGCAATGGAGGAAATGTGATGAGTCATGTTAAGATTGTAATCTAGCATTACGCCAAGGTCGCGGACCACATCGGAGGGTGGAATGGAACAGTTTGAGTCGAGCTTAATGGTTTTCATTTGTTTATCGTCATCCGAACTGTTTCGACGATCGAACCAGATGAGTTCTGTTTTGGTGGCATTTAACTTCAGGCGCATCGATGCACACCAGGATTGGATATCACGGACGCATGCCGCAATTTTAATTTTGATGTTACCAATGTTCTTTCCAGACAGCTTTATGTAGAGCTGGGTGTCGTCAGCATATAAGTGGATCATGAGATCGTGCTGTGATGCAATGTTAACAATGTTGGAGGTGTATAGAATGAAGAGAAGTGGTCCGAGAATGGATCCTTGTGGGACGCCGAAGAGGACAGAAAATATTTTCGATGAGCACCCACCGAGTTTGACACTGTGAGATCTCAAGGAAAGGAACGAGGCAATCCATTGAATAGCTAAGGCAGTAACACCAAACTGTACTTGCAGGATTTTTAGAAGAATAGTATGGTCCACACAGTCAAAGGCAGCTGAGAAATCCAGTAGTAGTAGAGCGGTGATACATCCGGAGTCAAGGGCCAGAACAATATCATTGTAGACTTTGATGACGGCGGTTTCGGTGGAGTGATGGCGACGGAAACCAGATTGAGTGGGCGGTAGTAGATGATGTGATTCAACGTAGTCGGATAATTGCTTGTGGATCACACGTTCGACTATTTTCGAGATGAACGACAAGTTTGAGATGGGACGATAGTTGGCCGGGTCTGTCGGGTCGAGTCCTGGTTTCTTGACACGAGGTCGAATGATGGCACGTTTATGTTTAGTGGGTAAGGACGCCTGAGTTACAGAAACATTGATGAGGAAGGCAAGGATAGGAGCGAAAACAGTGGAGAGAGATTTGAGTAGCCAGACAGGTGCAGAGTCCAATTCGCATTGCTTTGTCGAAGAATCGTTTACAAGTTTTTCAACTTCGGCAGTTGTGACTTCATCAAACTTGCACAATGATTGAGCAGGAAGTGGTAGAGCTGAGAAATCCGGCATCGGTGCATCTTTTGTCGATTCGCGAATCACGTCTATTTTATTCTCAAAGTAGTCAAGGAGCGTGTCTGGAGAGATGAGCGGGGAGGTGTCTTGAGGTGGGGTGAGTAACGTGTTAAGGGATTTCCAAAGTGTTCGGCCATTTCCTTGAGCATCTTCAATGCTGTCTCGAAGGTAATTGGAGCGTTTTTGTTGGAACAAATGTCGCTGCGCTTTAACCTGGATTCGCCAGTTGTTAAATTCGACATGAAAAGTAAGCAGTAAGATTACATGATATAGGCTATAGTAGTAACAGATGATAACAAGTTTAACAGGAGTTGAATTTACTGTATGGCAGCCTGAAAGGCGCCCATCTGTCCCACTGCTCATTTTACAGTCGCCCCCTACAGAGTGTATAGGAGTGAAAGGCTGAGTCAACCTTTATGGGACTAGCGGGTATCGAACCCACGTCCTTCTAATCTTCGAGCCAGCGTGTTACCATTCAACCATCTCCCAACCCCACAGTCACAGTCAGTTGAAGAAATCCAATAAAAATACGACAGAGAAACGTCAGAGAAACGAAATGTCAAAATGCAGTGGGCGTGAATAGATATAACATCAGCTTTGCTCCGGCGCACTTGTAAATTACTAAAAAGCAGTATGATTTGTAATGAGCTAAAAGTAAACGCCCGACGCATGGGCGGCGATCCCTGGAAGGGGTCGAGGGGACAAGACTCCCCATCTTTGACAGTGAGGGACACATCATACAGTTGTCCCCCGAAATTTTGAAGAAACACCAAAAAAGGTCAGAAAATTTTTTCGCGTGTTTTTTTTACCAAATCAGTAAAAAGTGTCCCATGTCCCCCCCCCACCTGTCAAACAAGATCGCCATCGGTGGCCCGACGCCTCAACGTCATCAACGAGCGCTGCATCATGTCAGAGGGATTGCCGAGAGATACCGATTATGCCCACCACTATAAAATTGAAGTTGAGGTCAAAAGAAAGGCTAGTGGAACTTCTGGAAGTTTATGGATGAAAGAATTAGGGGTGCAACGAAACGTCGGGGCGGGGCGGATCCTCGGGGTACAGTTTCATTGCTCAGCACGATCACGTGCTTGATCCGAGGAATCGGTGACGTTCTCAATGTAAAACATGGCGTTGTTCAAGGCGGAGAATTTACAAGCAGTGCTTCCACTCTCCATTTTTAGAAATCCCAAGATCTTTCCACAAAATTCCCAAGATTGTACTAAAAATCCCAAGTTGGCCTAATTGACATGCAGTCAATTGTGCGAGTGGTCGCTTTTTTAAAGAACTTATTGGTACAAATCATGCCCTGTTGTGTTTCGTAGTCTTTAACCTGTTTTGCAGGCTCTGGGTGTTTCACTAGTGCCGACCTGTTAACGCCAGTCAGTGTTTTGGAACTAACGTTACATTTTTCTGCACATTAATAATTATTTTATCTCCTCGCTTTGGTTCAAGCCAAAGTTTAAATTCATCGATTTTCAGCCATTCCTCGTTGAACAGTTGTCCTTACCATACCTTTGCTTTCTAACGCGGCTCGGCGCTTGTGTCGCCAGACTCAGAGTCAGAATCAGACATGACAACTTCCGGTTTAAAACTGTTACGACTTTATGATTTATCCAGATTTATCCAGATTTAGTCTGTTTCCTTTAATAATCGCGTAAAAACTTGGAACGTCCGTATCGGCGGTAAAATGTATGGAACTATGGATTACGGAATCTACGGATGAAGTATAACATCATGTTGTCCACAAGATAAGTGTAAGTAAGGTACAGAAGTAAAAGACCAGTAGCCGTAGACACAATGTCATGTCCAAAGAGTCACTCAACGACAACAAGTCAACAAGTGATTATTGTTATAATTCCATATGTAATATTAATATTATATTATGACTATAGACCTTAGTTAAAAATCCCCAGATTGCCATGGAAAATCCCCAGATCCCAAGTCGATCCGCCAATTCCCAAGATCTTGGGAGAATTCCCAATGAGTGGAGGCACTGTTTACAAGCACTTCAAGGCTGACCATATACAATATCATACCGACCAATCACATGCCGTCTTACAAAAGACGATGACGACATCCCAATTTTAACTTTCAATTAACATAAAATCAGTGTCGAAAATATCGACATGTCGAAGTTTACTTGTGAAAAATGCAAAAAAAGAGTTTGTCGCTAATTTTAGTTCGTCAATTTCACCGAGATGCTGATCTTCTAGAAGTCTGACGAGCTCGAAACATGAACAGGCCGCTTCTGAAAGCGAAGGCAAAGTCAAAGAAGAACTTGACAATTCAGGAATCTTACTGATCAGAAACCATTACCAATAGGCCTATTCATATTATTTATTACCTATGAGGATATCAGTAGGTCTACCTTCAAAATTAAAATTAAGGAATCCCTGATGCTGATGTAGCCTATAAATAACTCCAATGGCCTTGGGCGGCGATCCCGGGAGGGGGGTCGAGGGGGACAAGACCCCAACCTTTAACAGTGTCAGTGGGGGATCACGCGATACATCGGACCCCAAATTTTGAAGAAACACCAAAAAAGTAATCAAATATTTTCTTTTTTGACCAGATCAGTTCAAAACTCTTTCGACCAGATCAGTTGACAGGGGTCCCCCACCTGTCAAACAAGATCGCCGCCACTGCCAATGGCTAAAATTGCTAAAAAAAGTACGATAAGGGCGGATGTTATATTTTTCAGTTATTATTATCTGGTAGGGGCCTATGTTATTTGTTTAGTAATGTGAAAAACACAGTACATTGAATGAACTTAATAAAACTGGTCGAGATTTTACGATCTATCTGCATTGAGAAATGGTTATAAGTATTACAAATTATAACTGACATTGAACTAATAACTGCTTACGGATAATACTAAGAAGATTAACTTGGTTATACCATCTAGTGTAGCAAGGATACTACTTGACGTTGGTTAGTTTAATAAGCTTAACATACCTTACCTTACTTTACCTGACCTTCTCCACTGTGTCTTATCCAAACTTACCCTATTCTCCTTTAACTGCTTTAGGCTTCAACATACCTCATTTCAACTCACCTGAATACCTTTCCATGCGTTAACTTACCTTACCTACTTCTCCAATCCATTTCCTTCCCTTTCTTACCTTTCTTCCTTCCGTTCCTTCCATTCCCTTCCTTATCTTTTCTTCCCTTCCTTATCTTCCCTACCTTCTGGTATTTTGGATAGTGTGGTGTGAAAATGTTTCTCCGGGCAGCATTGGTATTTTGGATAGTGTGTTGTTAAAATGTTTCTCCGGGCAGTATTGGTTTGATGCAAGGACGATATATTGTAATTTTGGTAATAGGTTTGGGGATATTAGCGGACTAGTGGTAATTTGATTTCTGGTGGAAATTGTGGTTGTGGACATTAGTTGATGAAATACTGCCAAGGGTCAGCGGTGATTCTGGGAAGATGTCGCGAAATTTGGCTTTAGGGTTTACTATTGATTCTATCATGGCATCGCTAGCGCCCCTACCGAGCGCTTTGGGGTGAATTGCCAAAACACCTTTTTTAACGTTACTGCAGGCAGCGACCTTTAAATAAGAAATAAGAAAGACAATTTTCAAGAAGTGCTTGCTTCGTTGCCTTGCCTTGCCTTGCCTTGCCTTGCCTTGCCTTGCCTTGCCGTGAGAGAGTGAGTGAGTGAGTGAGTGAGTGAGTGATGCTCATACGCAGGGGACTAATGCCGGCCGGTGAGTGAGTGAGTGAGTGATGCTCATACGCAGGGGACTAATGCCGGCCGGTGAGTGAGTGATGCTCATACGCAGGGGACTAATGCCGGCCGGTGAGTGAGTGAGTGATGCTCATACGCAGGGGACTAATGCCGGCCGGTGAGTGAGTGAGTGATGCTCATACGCAGGGGACTAATGCCGGCCGGTGAGTGAGTGAGTGAGTGAGTGATGCTCATACGCAGGGGACTAATGCCGGCCGGTGAGTGAGTGAGTGAGTGAGTGATGCTCATACGCAGGGGACTAATGCCGGCCAGTGAGTGAGTGATGCTCATACGCAGGGGCTAATGCCGGCCGACGGCCGGCATTAGGCCGCTGCCGGCCGGTGGCGGCATTGACCGGGTGCTCATACGCCGGTGGCGGCGTTAGTTTCTTCCCTGAGCCTTGAATTGGACGCCGCGAGTCCTTAGTTTCTGCCCCGAACCTTGAAATAGACGCCCCGACTCGTTAGTTTCTGCCCCGAACCTTGAAATAGACGCCCCGACTCGTTAGTTTCTGCCCCGAGCCTTGAATTAGACGCCTCGACTCGTTAGCTTCTGCCCCGAGCCTTTAAATAGACGCCCCGACTCGTTAGTTTCTGCCCCGAGCCTTGAATTAGACGCCCCGACTCGTTAGTTTCTACCCCGAGCCTTGAAATAGACGCCCTGACGCGTTAATTTCTGCCCCGAGTCAATAGACGCCCCGACTCGTTAGTTTCTGCCCCGAGCCTTGAATTAGACGCCCCGACTCGTTAGCTTCTGCCCCGAGCCTTTAAATAGACGCCCCGACTCGTTAGTTTCTGCCCCGAGCCTTGAATTAGACGCCCCGACTCGTTAGGTCTGCCCCGAGCCTTGAAATAGACGCCCGACTCGTTAGTTTCTGTCCCGAGCCTTGAATTAGACGCCCCGACTCGTTAGTTTCTGCCCCTAGCTTTGAAATAGACGCCCCGACTCGTTAGTTTCTGCCCCGAGCCTTGAATTAGACGCCCCGACTCGTTAGTTTCTGCCCCGAGCCTTGAAATAGACGCCCCGACACGTTAGTTTCTGCCCCGAGCCTTGAAATAGACGCCCTGACGAGTTAATTTCTGCCCCGAGTCAATATACGCCCCGACTCGTTAGTTTCTGCCCCGAGCCTTGAATTAGACGCCCTGACTCTTAGTAGTTTCTGCCCCGAGCCTTCAAATAGACGCCCCGACTGTTTAGTTTCTGCCCCGAGCCTTTAATTAGACGCCCGAATCGTTAGTTTCTGCCCTGAGCCTGAAATTAATCACTCTAATATTATTGCCCTGAGCCTTGAATTAAACGCCCCAATGCTGCTGTGAAATAGGTGCCGCGTCATGTTAGTTAATTCTACCCCGAGCGTGGGAAATGACGTCCGAATATCGCCCAAGGCTGTACTTTATAGCTTCTTACGACCAATTTCAGGCTTAAGCTTACATATTACAATTTCACTTCTTCCCTCTGTTCAGTCAATGCCGAGTAGTGCCTGGGTATCTACTTACTTACTTACGTAATTCGCCCCGAGTTTTCGTAGTTATTTGCCCCGCCCCGTCGATCCGCCCCGCCCCGACGTTTCGTAGCACCCAAGAATTAGGGCAAGTTTTCTTGTAAATTTGGGTCCAATTTTGAATGGAAGTCCAGATCAAGAGTGACAAATTGGACGGTTTGAGTTGACGGCATAGTTCGAGAATTCGTGACTTTAGGTTTTAAAATTCGTAAAAATTCGCGAATTTTTGGTCTATTTTAAAATTCGTAAAAATTCGTAAAAATTCGTAGGGCCATTGTTGGGCGTTTTTAACATTGACAGTGGTGCTTTGTAAAACAGCGTAAGCAACAACAAATGTCATGATTTGCTGTGTTAAGCGTCTGCTTAGAATTTAATGCAAAATTCAATATAAAAGTTTATTACATAACGAGCTATTTTAGTTAAAATCTAATTTCTTACAAATGAAAGAACATGGACCGGAGTGGAAGTATGTAGTAATTTTGGAGGAGAAGGAAAGGGTAATCCAAAAGTACAGTGTTGTTTTGTGACAAGGAATTTGATGGTTGTTCTGCCCGAATTCGGGAGCATTTGCATAGCGAAAATACAGAAACCAGAGTCGAGTGGGAGCAATGGGCTGTTCCTGACTCAGAATCAGAGGACGATGAAGTAGAACACACAGCTCGGTGAACGTTGCCAACTCTTTTTAACCATGTTTGGTTGCAAGCTGTGTTAGTGACTGACTGGTCACATTGAGGCTGGGGCAGTGGTGGTTTTCGTTCTGCTGACTGACAATCACAGTCACAAACCCCAACTATGATAGAAATCGAAGTTCAAGCAAGTAGCACAGTAGGCCTACCTGAATATCAGTAATATTGTGGTGCTAGTCAGCTATCTTTTATGGCTGATTGATTGATTGCCTAAGACATTGACATTTACTTGCTTAAAAAGTTGAAAAGTAAACAAATAATAAAATTCGTTGCCATGGCAAAGAATTCTAATATTTTATTATTTCACGAATTTTAACGAATTTTAAAACTGCAGTTTTAAAATTCGCTAAAATTCGTGAATTTTAAAATTCGTAAAATTCGTAAAATGCGAATTCTCGAACTATGGTTGACGGATAGGCCTAAACTGGCACACATGTATTTGCACGCTGGTAAAACTGGTGAACGGACATTTACCCTCTGGACATATTCCCCGGACATATTTCCTCGGATAGTTACCCCCGAACACTTCCCCCATACTTGGTTTTACCGAGGTTGTATTTGCATTCTTGAGCGTTTAGGAAGTGATCCCACTGCATGGAACGGCCTTTCTTCGAACATACGCCCTGTATAATCTGGCTCAGCTTATTTTATTTTCATATTCTATGGCGCGTCTATTTAGATCTCATAGTTTTCAACATTCATAGCACTTTTATAGGTCTAAGAAAGGTGCTATGTAACTTTTCGGATGCATGTATTTCCTTAACGCAGTAATTTTTGGTACTTCTGAATATTAGACAAACCATCTTGTTTGTTTTTCTTTGATTTAATTTTAAGAATTTCAATATTAATTCTCTTTTAGATGTTAAATGTTTCTTGAGACGAATTTAATTTCCAATTTTATGTTTTCTTGGTAAGATGAGTTTGGATCTAAGTATTGTACTAGCATTTTTACCGAAGCCGTTTATTATAGCACCTGTGGGCGCTGTGTTTTGGCTTTAGCTTAGGGTCAGACTAAAGCACGAAAGGTTATTTGTCCTGTTCTAAAATGTTTTGAAGAAAATTAATATTAATGGGCAATTTTAAGCGTTAGCGTTCAAAATTCATATACGATAAGTATACAGCGGTAAAGCATGTACTATTATATTATAGATTTTCCAGTTTTGTTGACTAAAATTAAAGAATGCCGGACATTTACCCCCCCCCCCCGGACATAATCCCGGGACATATTCCCCCGGACAGTTACCTCCCCGGACGCTTCCCCCCCAATCTCAGTAGGTCATTCCCCCCGGATAAATTCCCCCTCTGTGGATTTACGTATGTAATACTGTGCATGTATGTCTGTAGGTATGTATGTGTGTATGTATGTATGTATATATGCATGTATGTATGTATGTGTGTATGCATGTATGTATGCATGCATGTATGTATGTATGTGTGTATGTATTTATGTATGTATGCATGCATGAATGTATGTATATGCATGTATATATGCATGTATGTATGTATGTACATATGTATGTATGTATGCATGTATATATGCATGTATGTATATATGTGTGTATGTATGTATGTTTTATCATTAAAACAGAGCTTTTTGTATGTTTCATTGATTTTTGGAGTAGCTTCATTGTCTGCAATGTTTTCATTGAATTTTTCTTAGAAACAGAAACCTCTTTGCATGTTGCTTTGGGGGAAATGTCCTAGTAGAAGGGGAAAGTGTCCAGGGGTAACTGTCCGGGGGGAATATGTCCAGGGTGGTAAATGTCCGTTCTCCAAAATTAAACACTGGAATTATTTAGCAACTTAAATATGATTGCTCTGGAAAGTTATTATAATTCTACCTTTGGGAGCCATATGAAGCACCGACGTTGTGCTATAATGAGGTTGTATTCAAAGCCAAATTAAATGGCACTTATGTCTCAACCTTGTTTCAGAATTAACAATATAATGGGGAGTGCTGTAAAGAGTTTCTTTTATAGAAGTAAACTCGTTGTTAGAGGTTTAGATCAGTCTGAATGCGATAGTGACCATAATGAACAATATTGTCGCCCCAGACTCAGATAGAATAGAGTGCTGTGACCTACCATAGTCCACTACTTCTTCTCAAGTAAGTAAGTAAGTACTGAATTATTAAATGAATAAAGTAAATTAATGGCGTCATTAAAATCTTTCACCGTATAGCGCCAAAGCAGGAAATATGTCAATGCACGCGAAATGAAAGCTTAAAAGACAATGTGGAACAAGTCGCAATTTGTTACACAAATGTATCTGCAGAAATTTATGAGGCTAACTGCCTTTTGGTGTGAAAACATGTTTTCAAACTTTATAATTTCTATTTTGGACATGTACACTTTAGATTAATTTAATAACAGTTCATTTCTGATGTTTGTAAATATTGTGTTCGTTTGATAGTTCATTTTTGACCTTTGTAAATATTGTGTTAGTTTTACCTAATAAAACTTCATTTTTCAACTAAATGTTGTGGTCATGAACCATTACTTACTTACTGGAGATGGAGTAATGGACTGTGGAAGGTTCCGCACATTATTCTATCTGAGGCTGGGTCGACCATATTGTTTATTATGGTCACAGTTGCCACTGGACTGATGTAAACATCTACCAAGTCATTCACTTCACATTTGACTTATATTAATACATGATGTCGTTGATGTATCAATTTCAGCAACACTGAAGCAAAGTACAGCTATGTTAAGTTTTGTTTCTCAACATATCAAAATCCAAACTCACTTAACATGTTGTAGTATGAAATTCTGATCATTTGACTTGAAGTATTAAGTATAGAACTAGGAAGAAATTTTATAATTTTATTTATTTATATAGAGGCGTTAAGCACAAGAATGAAGGGCAAAGGGAAAGGTGACAGAGGCAGCAAATCGGCATCTGCTAACGATGACTGTCCGCTGACATTTCCAAATCTAAAGCCAGTTGATCACACAAGAACATGCCCGCGATATACTTCCGGTAAGCCTGGATAATGTTCTCCATTATTTCATCATTCAACTCTTTAACATTTGATGTTTAGTGGATTTGCGACAGGTTGTCCCAGGTGGTGTCGTGCAGCAACCTTTATGGTCTTGACTACCATGTGGTAACACTGTACAATATGTTTGACTGTGCCACCAAGCAGTATGCCATAATCTGGTTCCAGCTTAAGCTGGAGCTTAAGTTAATGGCAAAACTGGCATTTGGGATTTTTCCATTGCAGGCTTAGAGTGTAAGCGAAAGAATTGAATGCAATCTACTTGTTCCACTATGGGAAATGGGAGACTTTGGCAATTACGGCTGCTTTTTATAGGCTGAGTTCCATTAACTCTCTGCACATCAAAATGCAAGACACTGACTAAGAATGAATCGCTCAGAGCTGACTTGAACAATATAATATAACTTTTCACAATTTGCCATTAACGAGATTATTTTCTATGGCTTGTTTATATTTTTGAATCATGACCCACTACTGTATTATCAGAATTTATTATGGTGTGTGGTGTTTATATTATATTTTGGAACCATGACCCACTACTGTGTGTTTATATTTTGGAACCATGACCCACTACTGTATTATGAGAATTTATTATGGTGTCTGTTATGGTGATGCTCGGATGCATCAGAGACCAATGGCTGTTTATTACTTAAGTTAAGTCTCAAAACTGCTTGTACTATATTTAAATTGTCTTTATTTTTATGCTGTAGAAACACTGATTTTCTGTTTAAAATGTCTGTTCTTTTTCTTCATCACTTGCTTCAGTTAACAGGTCTTTTGGATTACCATTTAATGGTTGAGCTTTGTTGTCAGTTTGCTGTTGTCAAGTTGTGCTTTAGCTGAATGATTCCTCACTGCAGGAGTTTGCCTCTGAGAATTACTGTTGATGATGGCATGTAAAAGATGAGTGATTGGCTTACCATACACATTACCTTTACATCAATCAATCAATCAATCAATCAATCAATCAATCAATCAATCAATCAATCGTTTATTTTGCAACCAACCAATTCAGTACAAAATTCACATGAACATAGATATCGTTATATTCGGCTACAAAAAGGGTGGCCCTGAAGGGATCGAGGATCCCGCTAAGTAGGGACACCTAGGTACAGATTTTAAATACGAAAGATCGAGGTGGCCAGGAGGTATGATATTTTGACTAAATCACTCATAAGCTTAAGTGCTTATTACAACCATGAGCACTTTGGTTACCATGTGCAAAATGAAAAGAACGAAAAAACACAACTCATTGTGAAAATAGGAAATAAAGATCAGAATAAGCGAATAAAAAGAGAAATGAGAAGAAGAACAGAAAGTAAACAAAAAAGCTTAGAAAGCTAACTAACTGAAAAAATCTTAACTAACTACAAAGAAGCAAACTCAATTTACATCCATTTAGACCAGTTATACAGCTATGTTTCAGTGCCTTTGAGAGGTCTGTTAAAGATGCTTTGTAAATAATCAGATGATTACATTGCTTGAGATTGAATCTTTAGCCTAAGGGAAGAGTTGTTTTTTAGTTTTAAGCCGAGACGAGTCGGACTGTGTTGGGCTGGAGGAAGTGGATTCTCTCCATTCGGAGTTGGAGACACTCTTGGCCTCTGTTGCCAAACGCCAGCGACTTCTTCAGAACGAACTAAACATCCTCAACAGCTGGCAGGAGAAGGGGAAGGACAAACTCGGTGGTGGTGGTAGTGGTGGTGGCACTCCTAGCCATCAGTCCACGCCATCGGCAACGTCTACAGCAGCTTCAGCAACAGTCACATCAGTATGTTCTGTTTCTAAATCAGATGGCTTCAACAGCGCTGGTATTGTAATGCCAAAGGCACTAATTGATGGGGTTCTCAATAGTGTGGTGGTTAGCATGCTGCTGGACTGTCATTTGAGCAGTCAGAGGTTCAAATCCCTGCCAGGGCAGAAATTTGGTTTGAGATTTCTGCTCCACCTGCAACCCCTAGCCAACTCAGCTATAATGAGTACAATGACCGCACACTGTCGATGGGAAGATGAGACGGTGAGGGAGAAGACTGGCCAGGATCTAGGTAGATCTGATAGAGTAAGTGCCACATTTATAAAATGTTTGGAGAATTGTTAAATAGAAAAGCTGCTCAAGGTGCTGTCTAAATGTTTTTGTTCCTTGGCCATCTGATGTGATCTATTACACTCTACAATGCTAGTATCTTAGTGCACTAGGCATGAACCAATGATCGTTAATATCCACTTCTCCGACCTAGATCTTAAGGATCAAGCGAAGTGCGGCAAAGAGTCATGTGGAAGAAGTTACATGGTGGTGCATTTTGCATCCATCTTGAAAGACATTGTCCATATGGTGGCAGAATTGATGAATGTTTTATCTTGAAACTACTTTGCAAGAGTGTGATGCAGACTGCGTAGCGATGGACCCTACTTACAATGCTTCCTTTGGAATCATATGAAATGTGAGGCACTAATGTAGTTAAGTTATAAAATGGTTGCATTGTAAACATAAATAAAATTTTGGAATCATGTCTTTGACCGTGTGATTTCAGAATTTATGTTTATGCTTTAGTGATGCTCTTCGTAAGCTGCCAGGCATAGGAAGCACCTTTCTACTGTTTACCTGTCATTTCATTGACTGTTTTAGGTATTGCTTTTGTGTCATTGTTTACTGAAAATTGTGTTTATCTGTGTGTGCAGCTTCCGGAGCCACCTCCAAGTGGTAGTGCTACAAAGCGAGCAGGGAAAGGTAAAACAGCAGAGGAAAAACCAGCAAAACGGATGAGAACGGATTCTGGAAGAGCAACCTATGCACAGCCACCCAATAAAAGCAAAGGCAAAGTTCAGGTAAAAATTTGTTAATATCCATGTTATTGTAGATATTCTTAGGTGTTGTGTTTTTGTGGAGAGACATTCCAGTGTGCGTCAGTAATTTTTGGGCATAACCTTTCAAAGAACGCTTTTACAGCACTGATGACTTGTTAGAGAGCATCTCTAAAACATACACAAGGATAAACAAATTTTAATTTAGGTCTTCAGTGTAACTTAACTACATTACAACATCACATTTAACATGATTCGCAAAGGAAGTGTTGTAAGTATGGTCCACCACTGTCATTCTGCATCAATTTCTTTCCGAAAGTGTTTCAAGTAAAAAACGTTCCCCTTCAGTTTAACTTTATCACTTATTACTAAAAGTAAGTTACGTGTTTTTTAAACCTAATTCATTTGTGGAATTTAGTTCAGTAACAGATATTGCATTAAACTGTCAGTAGGTACTGTCATTAGCATTTTAGATACTTGGAGACTAAGTATAGGCAAACCAAAGTCTTGTTCTCTGTCGATTGAGTTTTTTGTCATGCTGCATTTTTGTGATAGGTTTACTTGTTAGTTTCATTGGGTAATAAATTAGCATAGTAGTTGAAAAGCAAAAGAAGCCTTGTATTGTAAATTTTTTGGATTTTAAGAATATTACATACTGTCAAAATGCCAGAAGTCTTTTGTGTGGGTATTCAAACTGAAGTCATCATAATCTTCTTTTAAACTTACAGTCAAAAGTCCAAGATTCAGATGCTTCGGATTCATCGAAACCCGTGGATTTAGTCAGGGTGCCAAAGAATGTGACGCCGAACCGTTTCTGGGCCATGGTTGAGCCGTACTGTGCGGAAATAACGGTGGACGACATGAAGTTTCTGGACGAGCAGATCAAAATCTGCGAAGACATTGGCGAGTACATGAAGATACCATCACTGGGAAAGCATTATTCAGATAAATGGGTGGAGGAGGATCTACTCAGCGAACAGAGAGAAGGTCTTTGTTTTCTTCAACTGTTTTTGTTACTATTGTCTTGCAGTATCACATTTTTAACATTCGATTTGTTAAGCTTGTAATGAAGTGCGTGAGCAGCGTGAATATTTATGTATTTATGGAGTTTCTGCATTTTTATAAGTGCTGGAGTATGGTGATGGCTTGTGCACCTGCATCGTAACTTTGAGAATGCAGGTGTGAGCATCTCCTCAGATAGGATCCCTAAATAATCAGCATATTACACCCATGTTGCATTCATACAATGACTGCCCATTGAGCAAAGAATCCATTTTTAAATCTGCCTCATAGTTCACAAAGTATTGCAATTCAGCCAGCCGGCCTAGCTATGTTCCTTGCTTACCCCTCATTCCAATAGAATTTGCACTCTATCAAAGAACACCATGGCTGTTGCTGTGCGCCACACCCAAACACTACTAGGCTCTTGGGCAGGGGCGCCCGCAGCGTGACGCACGTGCGTCCACCCACCAAATCAAAACCACACAAGGAATAGGCTTCGTATAGAAATTTTTGAAAGCAATTGAATCACCTACGTACATAACATGCAAAACAGAACATTCTTAAATTATGTTTAATCAAGAGCGGAAATAAGTGCTTACAGAAAACAGTATTTTGTTAAACGACAATACGGCATGTTAAAGCATTTAGATGTCTAAATTGAAATTTTTTATGTGCGTCCAATTAATTTGAGCCTGTGGGCGCCCCTGCTCTTGGGCTTTCTCAGTAGCTAGACCAAAGCTTTGGGATTCCTTGCCAGTTTAAGTTGTCAATTCTTTGGTGTCTTTCAGATATATGTGTAGTTAAGACTCGTCGCTTTCGAGTTGCATAATTTTCACAGTTTTGCCACATCAATTAGATTGTAAACTTTTTCGTTTAGCAAACAAAGTTGGTGAACGTAGGAAAAGTTCCAACATGAGCAACGGTTCAGTTGATGCATCGGCCTTACTTAAGAAGCACGAAGATGGCAGGTAGGCATTGCGGATTATTAGTCATGTTGTTGCAATGTATTTATTAACACTTTAGCGACATGCGTGTATTAAAATGCATGGAAAACTAATCCCTCTCGTCATTAAAGGGTTAAGCTGCTTGTGCCACATTTTGAATAAGGATCATTGGGCATAGCAGATGCTAAAAAATGAGTTCTTGTTTTGTAGATGCTAGTTTTTCTGTTCGAAAATAGAAAATTCTGCTGGTGATGAATCTGTTACTAGATTTTCTTCAGAGCTGTACTGTGACCAGATAGTGAAGAAGAGCTGTCCCGTAAGCTAGTCTTAAAGGCATGGGTATAAAGTGTTAGCAACTTCATTTTCTTAGCCTCGGGTGGCCAGTCCTCCCTCACCATCTGATTTTTCCCTCCGAACGTGTACTCATTATAGCTGAGTTGGCTATAGAGAACAGGTGGAGCAGAAATCTTGAAACAAATATCTGCCCTTGTGGGGATTTAAACCCCCAACATCTCAGTTGTCAGTCCAGTACTCTAACCATTAGGCTATCATGCACCAAATATTGACTAAGCAGAAGCTTCAGTCAGAATAAAAATATTCCTTTATACTGAAGCTGAACATGTTCTTCTGAAAACATCTTGCTTTAGAACTGATCTGCAAATGAAAGCATTGTTTATGACATCATTTCAGTTGCTGTTACGAATGCGAAACCCAGTCTAAATGCTCTTGCACAAAACCTTGTGGAGATTTATTTAAACGTTGAGTTGATTGACTTGACAGTGATGATGACGCCTCGCCACTTGGGTCGCTGACGCAGCGGTTGGTTCAGGGACTTCTCGAAGAAAATATCATCACTCCACTCGACGATGCTGCGATGATATCTGAGACTGGTCAGTTTGTTCTTTGTTTCCCACTTCACTGAACAAAGTTGCATAGATCTAATTTGATGGCAATTGAGCATACTGACAGTGTTAGGTCCCTGGTCCAAAGCTTTGCAATTCACTGGCGAATTGATTCTGTGCATTCTGTGAGTTCTTTAATGCTTACTTACTGTAGCCTAACTTCAGGTTTCTAATTTCAGTGGATTATTATTCTCGACTAAGTACTGTTTCACTTAAAGCGACCATGCCTCATTGATTTGTGCTTTCAGATAATGCATTATTTGAGCTAGTAGATTAGATTAGGAAAGAAAGCAGAGCATTTCATGGACACGGTGACAGGTTATCTAATCTGTTTGAGTTTAATTTACCTGATAGGTATACCGGTATATACAGTTGTTATTATTATTACTATGCATTTATTAAACACCAATATCGAATGACTGCTTGGTCATTAGATATTGGGGTTTAATAAATGCATACTAGAGTCCAGAGTCCTTCATATAGAGCACAATAGTAGTTATAATAACTGAGCCATCATGGAATCATGGAAACTATGGTGAAAGATTTTGTCCAGCTTGATTGCTGCTACCTTGTTTGCACTTTTATAATTATTATTATTAGTAGTAGTAGAATCAATACGAGAGGAGATTGGAGTTGAGAATGAAGAGTCGTTAAAACAAACTGCGACAAGAATGAAGCTAAGGTTCTTTGGACATGTTATGCGATCTGATGGTCTGGAGAAGGAAATGATGCTGGCGTGCGGTGAGGGGAGGAGAAGACTGGGTCGCCCAAGGAGGAGATGGATGGATGAGATACAAGATGTAACTGGCATGAATTTGGCGGAATTGAGAGACTTGTCATCGAATAGGAGACGGTGGAGTGTGTTCACCAGGACGATCGCTAGAGCTCCACGAGCTGACAGCACAAGGTGACAAGTAGTAGTAGTATTAGTATTATTATTATTATGATTATCCTGGATAATAATAATTATTATTATTACTATGCATTTATTAAATGCCAATATCTAATGACCAAGTATCAATTGATGGCACTGAGCAGTTGAGAGTGAAGGACTTGCTCAATG
Source organism: Allolobophora icterica (assembly GCA_963556255.1). NCBI lineage: Eukaryota > Metazoa > Annelida > Clitellata > Crassiclitellata > Lumbricidae > Allolobophora > Allolobophora icterica. The sequence continues at coordinate 44,065,676 of OY744610.1, read as the reverse complement.
TCTTTACACAGTAACCGCACTGCGAAGGCTTGACCTCAAACTCTCAGTGTTACAAGGCAAATGTTCTAACCAATTGGCTACCAGAACTTACATTGGTTACTAGGTGTAAGCCAAGGGCTTTCTATAAGTCTTATTTTAGTTAATACCCAGTGGATTCTTCATTAAATCAGTTAATATATTATTGATGCACTTGAAGCATTACTATGCTGTATTACCGGTATTTGTTACTTCTTATGTATAACATGGTCAGTAACACTGGTGTTTGTGTGTGCGTGCTTGTAGATGCTATGGAGGCAGCAACTATATCGCCACGCTCACTTGCCAAACAACTTCACCTCGGCAATACAACTCTTCTTGAAAGGCGGATACGCAAGGAGCTCGAAGATGTTGGCAAGTTTCTGATTGCATTTTATTTCTGAGCTTGTTCACTGGTGAAAATTCGGCTTCAGTTCACTGTTTTGTCAAAGTTGAACTCGTTGATTTACTGTATTCAAAAACAACAGATTGAACAGAATCACTGGAAGACTCTGAACTGTGATGTGAAAATTAAAGTTTAAGCTGTGCAGAAAATTTGCATTAGAAATAATTTCTCACCACATTCACTCTTTATATTGTGAAAGTCTCTTGTGTGGAAGTTAAAATTTTAGAAGGCTTGGTGCTAAGTAAAGCAAGAGTTAGATCATACACTAGTGCGAGGTGAAAAATTCATCGTGGTGAGACCCTTATAAGGGGTTGTGTGATATGGTAGCCAACTGGTTTGGGACTCCCCAGAGCAAATGCTCAGCACTGTTGAATTTTGATTGATGCCAATTGATTTGGGAGTCCCCTAACGAAGTCCTTCACACACAATACAGAAATGATAATTTTTTGCAGGTATCCTGGGATCGGATGATGAAAAGTCCGAAGAGAGTGCAGACGATGAAATTCTGGCTGAGCTGAAGAAGAAGCAGGCTGAGTTAAAAGCGCTGAGTCACCAGAATGCAGTCATGCTGAGGTTCTTACACAAACAAGCCAAAGAGGAAATAGCGCAACAAGACTTACGAAAGAAACTTGCTGCGGCTGATGCTGAGGTAAGAAACTCTTTGAAAATCCCTGAGTTTACTGGCCATCAACGATTTTGGCAGCATTTTGTAAGAACCGCTGTAACATGTTTAACTGCTGTAAATATTTTCACTGACAAAATGCTATATACTGTCAAAATTTCTTCACTGGTTTATATGATATTCACGTATTTTCACCGACTGCTGTTTTTACTGTGTTTTACCTAGTCCTGCATTTTTAATTTTGCCAGAGGTTACTACGGAGACCCACAGGTTTTCGTTACATGCTTAGTTCTTGTTAGTTTGCTTGTTGAACATTTGAAGACATAGCAGTTTTAAAGAGTCATATTTTTACATCTAGAATGTCAATATGCTTCTTTTAATACTACATGTATCAGAACATATATGATGTCCATTGTATGTGCTGTTAGTAGCATTTAATTCCCAAAGGAAAACTAGACTAAAGAAATTGTTATTATTAAATATGCCCCACTGGTTGATAGGTATTGACTGTAACCAGAACCTCCGTAGCCATGGCTTCACCAGCCACAGACAACTGTGCATTATATTAAGCTGTGGGCCCTTGACTAATAAAGCATTCTGCTTAACATAATCATTTGTCTCTTTAGTGGAGTTTTGGGTACGTGATTCATGGCCCGAGTGCCACCCCTTGGGCGAGTGCCCTGGCTTAGTAATAAGTGAGACGGAACAGATGTAATTTTAACTGTGGGCGACAAAGAAGCTTGAATACATATATGTCGTTTATGCTGGGGTTTATAATTCTCTTGAAGGTTCTGTCTAAGCTTCATATCTGTCAATCTTTGTTGTCTGGCAGGTAATAGATGCATACCGGCGTGTCCAGACATCAAAGACCAAAAAGAAAACGCCAACCAAAAAGGAAAAAGAACTGTTTTACAAGGCTCTGCAGGAACGGCAGACGATTGTGAAACAACTCCAGCAATCGTCTTCACAGAAACCTGTTCTCTAGTGAACCGAGTTCCAATTCAGGACTGATTTCCACGAATGTCGTGCATTCTTTTCTGAGCACATACGTACGTGCCTGCGTTGTCGACATGACTTTTGTGTTGTGCAGATATCTGCTAACTGCACAATCGGTAAACGTGTCGGTTAACGTTGCGAGATGCAATCAGAAATTTGAAGACTGCTTCGTTATTGTTGATATGGATTGTAGGCATGACAATGACAGTTTTCTAATGTGCCATGACCTTATATTACTGTTGTATTGATTGGCAGATGAGGCTCAACGGCAGAGAGTATCATGCTGAAGTGACGACCGTTTCCATTTCCTGTCTCTTGTTGCTTCCACCTTCATGGTGCAATCACACTATTTGGTTGATTTAAGAACACACTTCTGAGCTTTTCTATGTGAAAATTAGTCGTATTTTAGAAGAACCCTTCAGAAACTGCTCGAGATAAATCGGACGACAAGGCACGCCTAGCATGCTGGTATTGTAAATTAACAATAAACATGTCATGCTATATACCTTGAAACTGCTCCAGACTTTAAGGGTAAACAGTGAAAGCAGTGGTTGGGATTTCACTTACAGAAGTTAATGCATTATTTTAAATAATGAACTTTGTTGTGAAATGGCTTAGGATCGATCAATAGCCAATAACTTGTATGTTACATGCCGGCACTATAGAAGTTGCTGAAATATGTCTTATGAGTGTAATGTTTTCATGTATCGAGATGTTTGCATAGCACGTTTTTGTAGCTCTTGGTGACCTAAGTTATCTACAAAGTACATCATAAGATAAACTGATAATTGTTCTTTAGACGCATTAGGCAGATCATTTTAGTGGAGTGTGGTTCCTGAGGGTTGGTCCATTGCCTGGGAAACTGTGCTGTGCTCAAAAAGGATGGCACAAGTACGTTCTGCAGGGTGCAGAACAAAGTAATCGTCAATCTAGCTAACCTGAAACTAGAACAGAGTTCTGTTATGTATTTTGGGGCCATTCTGACTGTAATCGTAATATTTACACCAGAACAAGCTGTTAACATGCTCATTTATAATTTCAATTATTACATAACATGGTTAATTAGGGCATTTGTTTCAGACTCAATAAGCATTTCAGCAGAACCTAATCGTACAATGCAGGGCTTGATTTGGCTTCCAAGGGAGTATTGCAACGAGGTTCCAGCACATAACATTATTTTGCATAAAGTGCATAGCTTGCGAGGATACACTTGTTTATTTTTACATGTGAAACATGCATGAAATTAGACTAAGTTAGCAATGTGATTTAGATAGTTACTGTCAGTTGCAGGCGTTTGCAAGCTTAATGACATGATTCTTGCAGGCACGGTTTCATCACAAATCGAAGACCATTGCTTACTTTGGTGCTGTAAATTTTGACTAAATGGTTATGTATGACTAAATGGTTATGTATGTATTGTGTTGCTTAGATTCTATGTTGTTTGTAGAAGAGATGCTTCAAATTCAAAGCAAACCATTTTAAAGTGCTTCAAATTCAAAGCACGTCGTTTGAAACTGTTCATTTAAAGCTCCGGACAGAGGGTCAGACAATTCTGCATATGGTCTAAATTCAACATAGCTGTAGGCGATTGCAGAGAAGCAGAAGTCAGATCACGTTTAATGTGCTGTTTGCTGTGTATTACTTTAAGTTTAATGTGTTGTATATATGTTTTATATTTAAGTTTAATGTGATCAAATATGTTATCTTGTATTGGTGTTTATTTTTATTCAGAATTTCTTGTAGATTGTCATTCCATCTTGTAGATGGCCTTGTTAACTACACTGGTTGTAACATATGCCCCATGCACCTCTCTTTTCCTGAAGATGCCAGTTCGCATACCAATGGGGGCTTGTTTCAGATTTAAATCTCAGGCTAGCACGGTCTATACATGGGAACCTTAACTGGCGTGACACCCATTCCAATGGATAGCAGGGCTGAAGAATAAGGAATAAGGTCATGTAATTCTTTGGTTCCTGAGTGCAAACTCATACCCGCCAGGACTGTTTTAAAGAGTTTTTTCAGAAATGAGATATTGCCTAAGATTATCTTACATACCTGTAGGTGAATTTGACAGATAACATTTGACAAGCAGTTCTTTTAAAAGGTGTTTGCTCATTAGACTGTGAATCTGTTACAGCAGCAATCTTCATGAGACACCTCTGCAGCATTTGACACACTTGACGTTTCTACAGAGGGAATGGAATGATCAGCCACATACATAGAGACCTGGGTCCTGGTGCATGGCCAGTCTCTGAACTAGAAGAATGGTCCAGTTAAGACTTTCCTTAGGAATGGATGATGGATCCATACCATTTCAAATAATTTACTATTTTTCGGTTAAGTTGACGTTACTTGGCATCACAGAGGTTGACATAGTAGCTGATTGACTTGTAAAGCGGAGTGTGCGGGTTCAAGCCTGCTTGAGATGATTAGGAACCTTGAGCGTATGCTTTACCCAGCACCATTCATTGATGCTTGGCATCTATGGATGTGTCAAATGCTGCAAAGGTATGTTATGAAAATTGTGACACTTCAAAATGCACGAATAATGTGTTAAAGCAATTGCTTTTTAGTTTGCACAGTTGCCGTTATGATATTAAAAAAGTTTTATTCATCAGAAAGGACAATAATTTGTACTATGAAATCTGATTGACATTTCTTACATGTTGTTTCGTTCAGTATGATCAAATCGCTCCAGATATTTATCAATGATGCAGAGTACAAACTGTTACGAAACACTTACTGGCCTTCAGCCTCTCCAAACAGAATTTAGTTGTACAAAAACTGGAAACTTAACCTCAAGCAGTACACCCTGTAAGGTGTGTCTACTCATCAGATTGATTTTCTCCCATTTTTTCAGCCACAAGGTTTTCAAACCTAGCTTCGAGTGGTGTTTATACCATCAGCAAAACGCCAGTAAACAAATGATTACTCTAATACATGTTAGCTACTCGTCAAAGACCAGTCTACAGCAGCAAGCACTGCTGCCATGTGTGAAAGTGAGTCGTAATATCCCAAAACCAGTTTTCCCATGTTCCTCAAAATGCCTTTATGCAGCAGGCTATTTCCCTGTTATTATTCAGCTTCCTTATCGATCATCGCCTGCATTTTGGTCTGACCTCTTGGGTTGTGAAGTGCTCAGCACACAAACTCCATGGACTGTCATTTCTGTTAGGAGCAACTATCAATTGACATCTTGCTTATCATGAGAGTGGTGCTAAAAGTCATAACATTTGTTTTAGTAGGATTCAGCACTCAACAGTACCACATATAAAAGTGCGCTATAATGGTGGTTTATGAAAAGGAGAAATATGTCACACCAGTTTTTCAAAGCATTTTATAGGACGAGTTTACAAAGACGTACCGACAAACTCGGAAGGACATAAAGCCACTACTTGTACACAGTTACACAGCAAAAAACGTTCCTTCAGGAACAGATTGACAAATCTTTGTCTCTAATCATAAGCCCACCAATTCATTCACTTGATCGACCAGCTCCAGTTGACAAATGCTCTGCATTCTTATTAGGTTACACAGGAAACCGTCACAGAAGCTTATCATAACGTATCTTGGGCGCGACACTGCGCTATGTACAAAGAATTCCATAAATTCTATAAGTTATAGCTGGTCTGTTGTGCAGAGAAGCATGCCTTGATGTTCCTGAACGATCCGCCAACCAGAAGAAACGACCAGACACCCATGATGACGAGAACAATGTACGCTGGAATGAGGCTTGCTTCGTAGATTGGCTGATCTTGTTGGTTAAGCAGTGTCTGACAGTACAACAACAATCGCCTTGAAAACAGACTGTTATATCAAACAGTTGAGTATACAATACGTGCAATGTGATACCAAGGTCTGTTTGTATGTATATTTGTTTATTCAATCATTCTTAATAATAATAATCTTCGTTTAATATCTTCAAACTGACAATAACGCAGTATGATAACAAATCAGTATGAACGGATGATCACAAGTTATTACAGGAGTCGAATTTAACTGTACACGGCAGCCATGCAAGGCGCCCATCACGTCCTACATCTCATTTTAACAACGCGCCATCTCGCGAATGAAAGGCTGAGTGGACCTAAATTTGGGGAGGCTTCGGGAAGCGATCCCGCTACCTCTTGCACTTCACGCCAGTGATGTTACCACTACTCTATGGACCCCCGTAGTTGAATGAGTTACACGAGGTTGAGTTAGTGGATTATTGGGACATAGCAGTCGTAGCTATATGGAAGCAGTTAGCAACGACCGTAATGGCTAATAAATATTTTTGAACATCATTCATGATAAGAAGTTTTTATTGTCTTTGGTTGGAAGAGCAAATGGATGAGGTTTGGTGCGCAATGTAGTCACGATATTTGGCACTGGTACACTTGCTATGTGCGATCAACAAATGAACACTTGGAATTTGCTAGAAGGTTCTACTACATATATACCGGTAACAAGTAGAAGTACCCCAGTATTCTGCACACAGCTGCTGCAATGGCTTCAAAGTTCCATGTATCACACATTTCTTACAGAAGTTGAAAAATGCTAATCAACTCTGTATGTTATCACTGGTCAAACACACATGCAAATCTGATGGTCTACTGGCTGCACCGTTTTTAAAGTAAAGATCCCTAGATATGGTTAACCAGGTGTCCAATTGTTTTGCTTGCAAAGGCAGTGCCAACCCTTAATATTGGCAGGAATGCCATTCTACTCCCAAGAATACCAGTTATACCTGAAGTTTTCCTATTATATGCAAAGAAATTTATCTCAAATTTTATTCATACAATAACTGGTGAATTTGTTTAGCAAGCCTCTCATTCTTAATAAGCATCGAAGAGAAATAATTAATACCAATTAATACTGTTGTTTCTTCAAAGTGCAAGATACAAATGTATACTACATTACTGGTAATACCAGTACTGTTGTTAATAACTAGTACTGATGTAACTGACTACAGGTAAGATCTGCTTACTAGGCATGAGAGTAGCATGTGCGAGAAAAGTACAGCCACCGGCTGATAGTACTTCTGTCTGCGAAATCCATCAAAAAATATGACTCCCCAGAATGTGTGCAGAAGAACGAAACAAAGTGTTAGAAAAGCTGAAATTCAACAAACACAACAATTTACAGTTTATTAATATTTAACATTAATTAGTCAAATAATAAATGGAGTGGATTTTTAAATAATACTCACCTTGTCACCTTGTGCTGTCAGCTCGTGGAGCTCTAGCGATCGTCCTGGTGAACACACTCCACCGTCTCCTATTCGATGACAAGTCTCTCAATTCCGCCAAATTCATGCCAGTTATATCTTGTATCTCATCCATCCATCTCCTCCTTGGGCGACCCAATCTTCTCCTCCCCTCACCGCACGCCAGCATCATTTCCTTCTCCAGACCATCAGATCGCATAACATGTCCAAAGAACCTTAGCTTCATTCTTGTCGCAGTTTGTTTTAACGACTCTTCATTCTCAACTCCAATCTCCTCTCGTATTGATTCGTTCGTTCTTTTCTCAGTCCAAGATATTCTCAGCATCTTCCTCCATATCCACATTTCACAAGCGTTAACCTTATTTTCCATGTTCTTTGTCATTGTCCACGTCTCGCAACCGTACAGTACCGTAGGAAAGATTAGTGCTCTCACGAGCCTTTTTTTGGTTTCTATGCTCACATGTTTGTCTTTCCATATCTTTTCCAGTCCGGTCATTGCAGCTTTCCCTATAGCAATCCTTCGTTTTATTTCTGGATCACACTTTCCCTCCTTTCCAACCAGTGATCCTAGGAATGTGAAGCTTTCTACCACCTCTATTTCCTCTCCGTCTATCTCAAAACTATCCCAATCTGCTGTTGTCATGACCTTTGTCTTCTTTATGTTGAAGTATAAACCAGCTTTTTCACTTTCTCTCCTGACCCTTCTTATCAGTTCTGCCAGATCCTCTTTTCTTTTTGCCATTAATGTTGTGTCATCCGCGTATCTAAGGTTATTCAGTGTCTTTCCAGCAATTTTTACTCCCTCAATTGCCCCCTCCAGTTCTGCCTTTCTCATTATTCTTTCAGCATATAGATTAAACAGGAATGGAGACAAGATGCATCCCTGCCTCACTCCTTTCTTGATTCTGAAATTGTCAGTGTCTCCGTATTCTGTTCTTATCACCGCTATCTGGTCTTCATATAAACCCTTTAGTAACATTATCAGGTGTTTCGGAATTCCCATTTCAAGCAGGGTTTTCCACATTAAATCATGGTTAATGCAGTCGAATGCCTTGCTATAGTCAATGAAACAGATGTGAACCTCCTGTCCATACTCCCTTTGTCTCTCCATTATCCACCTCATGTTGGCTATATGGTCTCGAGTTCCACGAGATTTCCTAAACCCTGCCTGGTTCACCGGAAGTTCTCTTTCAATTGTGCCTTCCATTCTTTTGTGAATTATTTTCAGTAATATTTTACTAGTGTGTGATATCATTGCTATCGTCCTATAATTTTCACACTCCCTCGCATCTCCTTTCTTGAATATAGGTATAAAGATCGACTTCTTCCAGTCCTCCGGCCATTCTCCAGTTGCCCATATTTGATTGCACAATTTTGTTATTGTTTTTATCATCGCATCATCCCCTGCTTTTATCAGTTCTATAGGTATCCCATCTTGACCGGGTGCCTTATTGTCCTTGAGTTGTCTGATTGCCCATTCTACCTCCGCTTCCATGACCTCCGGTTCCTTTTCATACTCTGTTACGTCAATTTGTTCTTTTTTGACTCGTTTGTCTTCCCTATACAACTCCTCCGTGTATTCTCTCCATCTATGCTTTATCCCTTCTTCATCGCAGATTACATTTCCATCTCCTGCCTTCATTGAGCCCATTCTAGGTGCAAATTTTCCCGTGATTGTCTTTACTTTTGAGAACATTTCCTTGGTTCGTCCCTTCCTTCCCTCGTCTTCCATTTCTCTGCATAATTCGTTTAGATGTATTTCTTTATCTTTCCGTGCTTGTTTTTGGAAGGCACTGTTCAGTGCCCTTACCTTATCCTTTTCTCCTGCCTTCTTTGCAGCCTTCCTATCAACCGCCATGCATATGGCTTCTCTCGATAGCCATGTCGTTGTTGTGATTTTCTTCTTCTTTGGAATGTGCTTATCTGCGACTTCGACTATTGTTTTCTTCATCCTCTCCCATAGGTTGTTCGAATCCTCTTCCTCTTCTATCTCATCTCTCTCTAGTACTTCAAACCGATTCTTTATTTCCATCCTGTATTCCAGTGTGATACCCTTGCAGTCGTATCTGATCAATCGATCTCCTTTCTTTATCTTTTTCAATTTCGTTCTCAGTGTTGCTACCAATAGCTCATGGTCAGTTCCACAGTCCGCTCCTGGCCTTGTTCTCACATCTCTTATTGTGCTTTTCCATCTTTTGTTTATCAGTATGTAGTCAATCTGGTTTCTATGCTTCCCATTCGGTGACGTCCATGTGTACAGTCTTCTCTTAGGCTGTTCGAACCATGTGTTCATAATTCCTAAGCCATTCCCTTTGCAAAACTCAACAAGTCTTTCTCCTGCTTCATTCTGTTCACCCAGGCCATGACTACCTAATGTGTCTCCATCGCCTCCGGTGCATTGACCCACCTTCGCATTGAAGTCACCTATGATCACTAGTACGTCGCCCTTCGGAGTTCTGTCCACTGTACTTTGCAGGCTGGTGTAAAAACCCTCGTGTTCCTCTTCTAACGATATCGATGTTGGAGCATATACCTGTATAATGGTTATGTTGACCTTTCTTCCTCTGAATCTTACACTCAAAATTCTATCACTCACTGTATCATATCCCATTATCGCATTTGCGCTTGACTTGTCACACATGATTGCAACTCCATTTTTTCCTCTCTCTTTTTGTCCTGACATTATTATCCTGTATCCATTCCAACTGAAATGTCCTTGTCCCTTCCACCTTGTCTCACTTAATCCTAGGATTGCTATGTCTAATTTCTTCATCTCTCCCTGTATCACGTCCATCTTTCCGCTCTGCATACTTCGCACGTTCCATGTGCCCAACTTCATCTTCTGCTTACAGCTCAGGTTGAGTCTTTCCCCTCCGAATCGATCCACCTCTAGACGTCCTTTCGGCTTTAGTCCTGTTGCTTCATTAGATCGAGGGGCCCTTGACTCTCCGTCTTGCTCTTCCCCAGTAGCTTCTAAGTCACGCTCCGGCCTGGGAGTCCCACCATTCGCAACTATCACCGTTTTTGGCTTAGTGTGTTTCATGACGATTTTCTTGGCAAGTTAACAGGGGTGGTTTGCCATTGCCTTCCCCTAGTCCATCGTAAGACTATACAAATGGAAAGGATTTATAAATAATATTAGTCCATCATTAAATTCAGATAAGTACGGTAGTCCTCCCGTAATCGATGTTTCACTGCAGGCTCAACTCTTATTTGCCTTTTTGTTTAAATTTAGTCTCTGATTTAGCACAATATTACTTCAGTCCCCATTGAAGTGTTGTATTGTTTTCACCCTCCATTCACTGCTAATTGTAATTTCTACAGAAATCAGTTTGCTTTGCCTGTAAAATGCTTTTGACCCATAAGTTTATGAACTGCTTAGAATTGGCTGTTGACATCCACATTAAAAATTCAGTTACACCAACTAAGTAACAACCTACCTGACGTGATGAAGAAGTTACGTGAATGTCCATGTATTCCAACGGTACCAGGTCCAGTCATGTCTGCCAGGACATTGACCAAAGAGAATGCACCACTTATGATTCCAAACCCAAAACCAGCCACTGCAACAGACGCATGTACTAACTTATTAACCAAACCAACAACCTGACTGTAAAGACAAAGAAACAGTAATGGTAATACACCTGCTAACACACCTCTAAAGAAACTCTTGAAAAGAATGGTCCAGTAGTCAAAGGAGCTAAGTTGCAAACACAGCAATGCAATGACAAGATATCATCCAACATGCATAGTGATAGTACATTTCAATCAATCAAGCCAACATCTGCAATGGCAACTACTAGACTACCAGGTTAACCACTTATTAACAAATGAACAAGATAATCAAGCCATGTGATCATGGGACACAGTACGCGATTGGTGGGAAAAGGCATAGTAAGCAATAATTACTACAGATAACTGCAAAACACTGAACATCTACTGGCATTATAAATTGTTTTTACTTTTACAAAGCAGCGCTGAAAATAAATATTTCAAATCAGGCACTTGTTTCCTAAAGATGTTAGCTTCTCAATAATAAAATGTTGATCCAATGAATGCTTAACGGTGTAACTCCTGCATTATTAAATTTTTTTAGGCAACCATGCAGTATACAAGGGATTGGAATGTTCCTACCATAGGCCATAAGACTTTTGTTGACAACGAGAGACATTGTTCCAGAGCCAGCTTCTACTTGCCACACCTTCAGTAAACCCTCTTCTGCTTTTCTTTAAACAAATTACCATACACCGTTTTCACCACACTCGTTACAAATACACACAGTAGCAGCGCTAGCTTTAAAAGCCACTTGATTCAGTAACATCTACGAAAGACATTTACACCAGACAGGCTGGATGCTGCATTTCAACTCAGCAATCGCATCAAAATCTTAAGCCTACAATCAAAACCGCCCCCATGAAAAGACACCACCAGTAAGCAGCTTCTAAACAGAATCATAAAAGTGGGGCACATAAATATAAGTGTGTGCAGTCAGCGATGGCCTTAGGATATTTCGGGCCTAGAGCAGAGTATACTGTATCGGCCCCCATGACACAAGTCAAATTGTTTTTCACTGCTACTCATTTGTTTATGTTAATTTTCTGTGACATTTTTGGGTGCCCCAAGTTACGGGCCCTGTGCGACCGCGTGGTTCGCACACCCCTACGGCCAGCACTGGTGTAATGCATTGTGAGGTCTATATATATTAAGTGTATTTATGTACGGGTATACATTATAATGATTATACAATACATACAATTTACTTTACACACAGCAAATTGGTTCCTAAGAGCATACTTTAGACCAAAGAAAATAGTTCTTACTTGAGCAGAAGATAAAACAAAAATCGGAAAACTTCCTGGAAGATGACAGAGAATATGAGCCCAAACGATATGACATCCCTGAGCGGAACAACTGCCTTCCACCAACCGGCCGACAGCAGAAGCGACAGCAGCCAAAAGAACGCACTACAGAAACAAATCATACATTGATACCTAAAAACAAGCATTGTTTTCTTCAGAACCATAAAACTGCAGAGTCGTAATCGTAAACTCCAAATTTCTAATCGAATGCTAAGTGCAGGGCGCCAGCTTATTCACAAGTGCACCGTGTTGTGTCAGAGGGGTTGAGTAGCCCAGTGATGTCCAACAGAGGTCTGAGTCATAGAAACCAGCATAATCAATGGCACTAAATCAAATAATCTTGTTGAAACACTCACTAAGCACAAATCTTGCTACAAATCAGTCAGCAAAATGTTAAGCATTTCTGGACTTATCTTTTAAACTCACTCAAGTTCTGCCAAACCAGGCTGGTCAGGGAGCTCTTCTGTGTTTCAGATATCTTTAAAATGCACTTGTAATACAAATGCTGTATTACAGTAAATAAGCACCATAGCACAATGCTGTCTCCTTAGCTTGACCTCCCCGGACTCTGACCTGGCACCTGAATGGACGGTACATCAATTAGCACCCCTGTGAGGCTCTAAAAGGTGCTACATAAATAGCCACATACACCAACACATGAATAAACACAGATATATACATACATATGGTAATATATTTCTGGACCATCAAAATTATGTAAAGCTACACAAAAGGAGCTACATAAATAGGCAGATAATAAACACATACATAAACAAACAAACAGACATATTAATACATTTAGTACATAAATTTTCAGTCAAAGTGATGTAAACCTTGAAAAGTCAGCTTGAGGTGACTTCTTGTCTTACCTTGCCACAAATACAATGATCCTCAATGGATCCTTGGCAATTGTGAATAAAAACATCGCAAGTGGCGCACCAAAGGCAATGAAGCCACAGCCAAAAAACTCCATCATCGTCATGATTCTGCCGTAGATTTAAGAACCTGAAAAGACAGAAACTTACTCAACTTAGTGCTGAATTATAAGAGCAGTCATGTAAATGTAAATGTGTTTCTACATCGACCACATGGCCTTGACCTGGTTCATTCTTCAAAGAAGTGATCAGGCGTGATCCTTCACCACAGCTGCTGGCATGGTCCATACACAGGGACCTTAAATCGCATACACGTGAATGGGTGCCATGCCCTTTAAAGTGCTATCCAGAGATCAAAATCTGAAACAAGCCACAATCGATATGTGCATGGCTGTGCATGTCTTTGAATGGCTAATTAAATTACAAGACTTGAGGGTAAAGGTTTACAGTGGCAGTCGCCCCAGAACTGGATACAATAGAGTGCCACAACTCTCAGCTTACCTCTGCTCAAGTAAGTAATGATTCATGAAAACAATATTTCAAGTGAAAAAATTAACTTTTATTACAAAATTCACACCATATTTGGAAAGGTTAAAAATTAACTGTCAAACAAACACAATATAAACCTCAGATATAAACGTCAGAAATGAACTGTTATTGCATTGAATTAAAGCAAGATTGAAGCATCTTCTTCGCACAACTGTGCTGGATTCAACAACAGCTACGTTTACGGTGCATGCCATTACACATAAATAATTTACTTCTGCATAACAATAGGTAAAAGTTCTCAAGCTTATACTCTACCACTACTTCTTGGAAGAAGACTGGCGAAGCGCATGTGGGTCATTCCATCTCAATTCAACAAATGGCTCCAGGTCGACCATCTCAGATTTCAATGAAAATTTCACAGAATGTTTATTATGGTATTGGAGGAAGCTATGCAAAATTTTAGATCAATTTGATAAGTAGTTTTGAAGATATTGAGTTTCAAAGCGGTATGGGGTGACCTCGTTTTTGCCGTTTTCGAACTCGCGTCTAAATTTGTAGTGACTTTCAGAAGCTCATAACTCCATTAATATAAAAGATAATTGTATGAAATTTTCAGGATATTTAGTCATCGTTGCTTAGATGAAATGCTGAAGAAAAGAATGATGAGTGTTGAAAACTGTTGTATTATGACCCATCTGAAAATGGTAAAAAAAAAACTTGTGCACGTCTGCTGATCCTACTTTGCAGCCCCGATGTGCCCAAACTGAAGTTGTATTCAAGAATGTTTTACCAACTCATGATGGCAATATACTTCCTCTACAAAAATATGCAGAAATTTTGTATTTCTGATGCATATGTGCTACCATATGGCCGTCCAAAAATGGAAAATTGCATTCCGAAGACCATTTTCAAAGCCAAAGATCATCATGTGGGATAGGTCATGGAGCAATGCAATTTGCATCATTGGAAAGAGCAACTCAGACACTGTAAGTGCACCAAAAATGGTGATGGTGTTCCTTCTTGTTCTTTTTATACTTTTATTTCATTCGTGGCAGTGTTTCCTGCATTCGCGAGTGTATAATGGAGTCAATTTCATAGCATTATATTGTGAAAAAATCTCTGTAATGAGTCAGTTTACTGAGATATCAATCTCTTTAGTTCTTTTACAATCTTTATTTATACATGTTCGATCTTCAATCGATGCCATATGATCTTGTCGGAGATGATTCACAACTCACAAGGTTGAAATTAATTGTTATCAGAACTTGTAACTGATAATTCGCTACACGTGAAGTGAGTCTCTTGTCCAAACACCCGGCTGACTTCCAAACCACAAGGTTCTGGAATGATCGAGTGATTTTCACGAGTCCCAGGAATCTTAGGAACAATTAGAAACAGACTTTCCAGTTCTTTGTTGTATTCTTCAACTTCTTTCTTACCAACCCATATGAATTTGTACCAGAAATGTGATGTTGGCATCACCGATATAAATCATCAGATGTGAGCAGAAATCCACTTGTAGTAGCTTAAAGGCTTGCTCTTGCTACTTATCTTTTTACAGTCCCATCAACTCCATTACAGGGACTTTTCATAATTAATTTTTTTCATGCAAAATCTAGTATAAATATTATTTAACTTCCTACGAAAATGGCTTCTAAAACAATGACACTGATAGCAATGTTGACACCACAGTAAAAATTAATTGATTGATGTAGCTGAATATTTTACTTCTACAAAACCTATTTATGAGCCTCCAAAAACATAATATATATATATATATACACATTATATCTAGAAAAATTATAAAAATTTAGAATTTTTATCATTTGAATATGTATATAATTAGACATCTTTCTTTCATATGATAATGACTCACTCTGGTAATGTCTACCAAATAACTCCAAGAACTGAGGGAGATGAAGAGATTGAAATCTGAGTAAACTGACTCATTACAGAGATTTTTTCACAATATAATGCTATGAAATTGACTCCATTATACACTCGCGAATGCAGGAAACACTGCCACGAATGAAATAAAAGTATAAAAAGAACAAGAAGGAACACCATCACCATTTTTGGTGCACTTACAGTGTCTGAGTTGCTCTTTCCAATGATGCAAATTGCATTGCTCCATGACCTATCCCACATGATGATCTTTGGCTTTGAAAATGGTCTTCGGAATGCAATTTTCCATTTTTGGACGGCCATATGGTAGCACATATGCATCAGAAATACAAAATTTCTGCATATTTTTGTAGAGGAAGTATATTGCCATCATGAGTTGGTAAAACATTCTTGAATACAACTTCAGTTTGGGCACATCGGGCTGCAAAGTAGGATCAGCAGACGTGCACAAGTTTTTTTTTTACCATTTTCAGATGGGTCATAATACAACAGTTTTCAACACTCATCATTCTTTTCTTCAGCATTTCATCTAAGCAACGATGACTAAATATCCTGAAAATTTCATACAATTATCTTTTATATTAATGGAGTTATGAGCTTCTGAAAGTCACTACAAATTTAGACGCGAGTTCGAAAACGGCAAAAACGAGGTCACCCCATACCTCTTTGAAACTCAATATCTTCAAAGCTACTTATCAGATTGATCTAAAATTTTGCATAGCTTCCTCTAATACCATAATAAACATTCCATGAAATTTTTATTGAAATCCGAGATGGTCGACCTGGAAAGTTCAGAAAAATTTGTTGAATTGAGATGGAATGACCCATGTTCTTTAGTGTTTCAGTTCGGTTATATGTAGTGTAATTTGACATTTCTGTCTGATGTTTTACCTCTACACATCATTCACTCTGTTACTCATTACTTACTTACTGAAATATTGTGTTCATGAACCATTATTTACTTACTTGCATGGAGGTAGGCTGTGAAAGTTGTACCACTCTATTCTATCCAATGCTGGGGCGGCCATGATGTTCATCTTGTGAACGGTTGCGACCACGCCACCATAAACTCTTACCGATTTGAGAATTTATATACATTTAAAGGTCAGATCTAATCTAATCCAATCTAGTGACTTCTATAGTGCCACTGCATTCCATACAAACGGAAAAACTTTTCAAGCTCTCCCATCTTGGTTCCGCTTCCTGTAGCATCCCATAACCACCATCACTAACGATTCAACCGAAGCACCATGCTGTCTCCTCGACTTGCCCACTCCCCAGATTCCAGCACTGAAACTGGGCCAAACAACCTGGCTCTTACAGACTTGATTTGATATATTGCCGGAGATTATGTTGGTCTCCCTGACGCGGCTATTGTAAGGCGCTGAAATTTTCGCAGTTAAATTTACATTTACTTGAGATTAAGTAAATATAATTCTTACTTCTGTCACAAAAATAAACAATTTGGGTTCCGGAAACTGCTGCCGAGATAAAATGAACGCCTCCAGATTACACCGTTTACCGTAATGAAGCGTAGTGTATTATAAAGTAAACGCCTTCTTCCGGATCTCTTGTCTAGCGTCTCAATATAAGACCAGGAGGGTCTGTGCTTACGATTCTATTGGCAGGATTGTATAACAGCAGCTTTCATCTCGTATTTGACGGGTTTATTATCACCAACCAAAAAGTGTCAAAATTCTGAGCCACCGAAACTATAATCCATTATTTACAATGGCATTAAGAAATGACTAATTTTCGTAAAACTACAAATCGCTGGTCTATCAAGCACGTTAAGCTATGACGTCACGAACACCTAGTATAGGCAAACCGCCGCCATTTGAGGTCTCTAAGTTGGTATTAAATTTGAATCTTGTATTAGGAATAACGACGACGACGTACGTCGACGACGACGACGACGACAACAACAACAACAACAACAACAGCTATAATAACAATAATAGAATAATAATAATTGTTGCACCGCCGGATCCTCGGCTTGACCTCCCCGGACTCTGACCTGGCACCGAACGGATAAGGCGGACATGGCTATTGCGGACTTGATTTGATATAGCGCCGGGAATAAGCTTGTCTCCCTGACGTGGCTTTTGTGTGGCGCTGAGAAATTTCAGAGATTTACATTTACATTTACATCTCGACGAGTTCTAGCTGTCCAAGAATGGTTTTGTATTTTTTTCGTTGCTCCTCCCAGACTCTGCAGGAACTGTCTTCCGGCAAACTTTTGTTCTGCAGAGTCTTCATTGGTCTTTACAGAATGCTGACTGTAAATGTGAACGTTTACGTTTTTACATAGCGATTACTTTTTCGATCCTGCTCAATTTCCACGGGGACCTTAAATGGCGTGGAAACCATTGAAACGGGAAGCCGCAGTGAAGGATCTTACCAGGTAAATTCACTGAAAGACTAGGTGGGTCGGGGCTAGGCAGTCGCTGTAGGAAAACACGTAAGGAACATTTACCAGTGTTTGGTGAATTAATGTTTGATATTACATCGTGCCATTAATATTTATGGCGCTAAAGAAATGTATTGCTTATCGGCATTCCCAATGATTTCTAGTTATCTTACATATAAATATAGATCAGGGGTCTGTACATAAACCAAAGAAGCTTCTGATTCTGAAGTTTTGAGTGCTTGCAGTTTTGTAAATTTGCTGCGGTTATCTGTAAATCTTCTAAATTTGGGAAAAGTAGCCATAGTCAAGGCTCAATCCAAAAATCGTCTTTTACAACGTACATTATTGAGTTACTTTAGTTTACCTGAAAACTTTTACTGTAGTAACATAAGTAGAATTGTTTTATTCTTTAAGTTCACTTTTGGTGTAGAGGATGGCTGCGGTCAACATAAGCAACCAGCAAATGCAACCAGATTTGATGGATCCAATAACTAAATTCAAGCTTCTTGTACCACGTCTTAAAGATGCGCTGCAGGCAAGTATTCGAGAATATTACGAGAAATAAAGATATTTAATATGCGTTCCAAGCAGAAACACGCGATTGTGCAGAAAAACGTATACATCTGCATTTAATTGGTTTCATTTCAACCTAATCCAATGCCCATCGATGTTTTAACTTTAAACGCACATTCTACGTCTGACGAATTTAAAATTTGTCATCGTGATATCGAGATTTTTACTGTGCCCAAGGAAAACTAGGTAGAACTCGGTATTTACTGGGGCGCTGCTAGTGTAACCAAATTTTACCTGGTGATACCTGGCATCGAAACTAGTCGAACGCAACTATTCCCGACTGCGAATAACGAACCGACGATTTTCTACGAATTTTTAAAGTTTCCGTGAAACACACTACAAATCGGTCTATCTCGCCATATTTACACATACCGTATATCCCGAAAGTTATGACACGAATATCTCGGCAACGATAAATTTTATAGCGCATTACTTTGTTATAGCGCATTACATTGTACAATGACCATTAATAAAGCTGCACATAATACTGTAGACGTGGTGGTTATCACGATAAATTTTATAGCGCATTACTTTGTTATAGCGCATTACATTGTACAATGACCATTAATAAAGCTGCACATAATACTGTAGACGTGGTGGTTATCACGATAAATTTGATAGCGCATTACTTTGTTCAGTGACTATTAATAAAGCTGCACATAATACTGTAGGAAAAATAAATATGCAAATGGTCACTATATTACTTATATTTAAAAAAATCTGTATGTCGTGCTGTATGATAATAACTACGATGAACCAGGTGTCACGACAAAAGGTTTACGGACAAAAGGTTCACCGACAAAAGGTTCACGACAAATGGTACACGACAAAAGGTTCATGACAAAAGGTTCACGACAAATGGTTCACGGACAAAAGTTTCTCCGACAAAAGGTTCACAGGCGAAAGGATAACGATATTCCAGCTTCTAGGTTGAGCGATATTTTCATTGGTTTCATATCATTTTCATCGCTCTTCCAGCTTCTTGTTTCAGCTCATTTTCGTCGCTTATCCAGCTTTTAGTTTAATCTACGACATAAGTTCATCGCTCTTCCAGCTTCTAGTTCTAAGCGTTAATACGACATTTTTCATCGCCCTTCCAGCTTCTAGTTCGAAGCGTTAATACGAAACATTTACATCGCCCTTCCAACTTCTAGTTCTAAGCGTTAATATGACACATTTTCATCGCTCATCCAGAATCTAGTTTTTATGCGTTAATACGACATATTTTCATCGCCCATATTGTCATCGCTCCTTGTTCTAAGCGTTAATACGACATATTTTCATCGCCCTTCCAGCTTCTAGGTTACATGTTAATATGCCACATTTTCATAGCTCATCCAGCTTCTAGTTTTTAAGCGTTTATACGAAACATTTTCATCCCCTTCCAGCTTCTTGTTCTAAGCGTTAATACGACATATTTTCATCGCCCTTCCAGCTTCTAGTTTAATTTACATCTTAATCGTTCATCCCGCTTGGAAGTTTAATTTACATTTTAATCATTGATCCCGCTTCCAGTTTAATTTACATTTTTATCGTTCATCCCGCTTCCAGTCTAATTTACATTTCTATCGTTCATCCCGCTTCTAGTTTAATTTATATTTTAATCGTTCGTCCCGCTTCCAATTGAATTTAGATTTTAATCGTCATCCAGCTACCAGTTTAATTAACATTATAATCGTTCGCCCGCTTCCAGTTTAATTAACTTTTTAATCGTTCATGCCGCTCCTGGTTTAATTAACATTTTCATCGTCATCCCGACCCTAGTTTAATTAACTTTTTAATCGTTCATCCCGCTGCTAGTTTAAATAACATTTTAATCATTTATCCCGCTTCTAGTTTAATTAACTTTTTAATCGTTGATCCATCTTCCAGTTTAATTAACTTTTTAACGGTTCATCCCGCTTCTAGTTTAATTAACTTTTTAGTCGTTCATCCCGCTCCTAGTTTAATTAACATTTTAACAGTTCATCCCGTTTCTATTTTAATTATATTTTAATCGTTGATCCCGCTTCCTGTTTAATTAACTTTTTAGTCGTTGATCCCGCTTCCAGTTTAATTAACTTTTTAAGGGTTCATCCCGCTCCTAGTTAGACTAACTGTTTAATGGATCATCCCGCTCCTAGTTTAATTAACATTTTAACAGTTCATCCCGCTTCTATTTTAATTATATTTTAATCGTTGATCCCGCTTCCTGTTTAATTAACTTTTTAGTCGTTGATCCCGCTTCCAGTTTAATTAACTTTTTAAGGGTTCATCCCGCATAGTTAGACTAACTGTTTTATGGTTCATCCCGCTTCTATTTTAACTAACATTTTAATCGTTCATCCCGCTGCTAGTTTAATTTAACTGAGAGTGGGACGAACGATTAAAAAGTTAATTATAGTAGGAGCGGATGACGATTAAAATGTAAATTAAACTAGAAACGGGATGACGATTAAAATGTTAATTAAACTAGAAGGGGGATGAACGATTAAAAAGTTAATTAAACAGGAAGCGGGATCAGCGATTAAAATGTAAATTAAAATAGGAGCGGGATGAACTACTAAAATGTTAATTAAACTAGGAGCGGGATGAACGACTAAAAAGTTAATTAAACTGGAAGCGGGATCAACGATGAAAAAGTTAATTAAACAGGAAGCGATATCAACGATTAAAATGTAAATTAAACTAGAAGCGGGATGAACAATTAAAAAGTTAATTAAACTAGGATCGGGATGACGATTAAAATGTTAATTAAACTAGAAGCGGGATGAACAATTAAAAAGTTAATTAAACTAGGATCGGGATGACGATTAAAATGTTAATTAAACTAGAAGCGGGATGAATGATTAAAATGTTAAACTAGCAGCGGGATGAACGACAGAAATGTAAATTAGACTGGAAACGGGATGAACGATAAAAATGTAAATTAAACTGGAAGCGGGATCAACGATTAAAATGTAAATTAAACTGGAATCGGGATGAACGATTAAAATGTAAATTAAACTAGAAGCTGGAAGGGCGATGAAAATATGTCCTATTAGCATTAAAAGTAGAAGCTGGAAGGGCGATGAAAATGTGTCGTATTAACGCTTAGAACTAGAAGCTGGAAGGGCGATGAAAATATGTCGTATTAACGCTTAAAACTAGAAGCTGGATGAGCGATGAAAATATGTCGTATTAACGCTTAAAACTAGAAGCTGGATGAGCGATGAAAATATGTCATATTTAACGCTTAGAACTAGAAGCTGGATGAGCGATGAAAATGTTTCGTATTAACGCTTAGAACTTGCAGCTGGATGAGCGATGAAAATGTCTCATATTAGCATGTAAAGTAGAAGCTCGATGAGCGATGAAAATGTGTCACATTAACATGTAAACTAAAAGCTGGAAGAGCGATGAACTTATGTCGTAGATTAAACTAAAAGCTGGATAAGCGACGAAAATGAGCTGAAACAAAAAGCTGGAAGTGCGATGAAAATGATATGAAAACAATTAAAATATCGCTCAACCTAGAAGCTGGAATATCGTTATCCTTTCGCCTGTGAACCTTTTGTCGGTGAACCTTTTGTCCGTGAACCATTTGTCGTGAACCATTTGTCGTGAACCTTTTGTCCGTGAACCATTTTGTCGGTGAACCATTTGTCGTGAACCTTTTGTCGTGGAACCAGCCTACACAGATATATTACATTAGGACAATCCATTCCTTAACAATAACATCAATTTAGAACAATAAACAATAGCAATAACAATTGCAGGAACATTTATTGACAGTAACATCACCATGATAATTATTTTACAGGAAACGTAACATTGCTAATAATAATAATTCACATTGGTCACATAATCAATAGAGTTGACCTTTCTTAAGTGGTAATAGTAAATATTATATAAAGTAAAATATTTTTATTAATAGTCACTGTACAAAGTAATGCGCTATAACACAGTAATGCGCTATAAAATTTATCGTTGCCGAGATATTCGTGTCATAACTTTCGGGATATACGGTATGTGTAAATATGGCGAGATAGACCGATTTGTAGTGTGTTTCACGGAAACTTTAAAAATTCGTAGAAAATCATCGGTTCGTTATTCGCAGTCGGGAATAGTTGCGTTCGACTAGTTTCGATGCCAAGTATCACCAGGTAAAATTTGGTTACACTAGCAGCGCCCCAGTAAATACCGAGTTCTACCGAAAACTAAGTCGCGGGAACCAGCTTATTTATAGGCGTTCAGTCAAAACAAAATCAGTAGGCAGATAAGTTCGGGTTCGGTTCCAGGTGAAGATCCAATGGTCAGGCAGGTAGACAATCATAGGGCTATGATGGATGGTGCTTGGTTTTGGAGGGGCGAGAGAGGTAAGAGAATCATGAGAGCATTAGTGAAACAAGAGTGTTTCAGTTTTGAGTGAAAGACTTGTGCAGAGATTGCAAGAGAAAAATACGGCATAACGTAAGTTTGGGTGAGATCGTGAGATGGATCATGTAATTGTCGTAATTCTAGTGAGTAGCGAGTGAGTCTATTTGGGGGTGTGGGACAGCTTGGGGTGGCTATATGACGACTTTTAAATGTTGAAAGATAAGGTGATGGGAAGGCAGAGAAGTGCTAGGGTGAAAGAAGAGCAGTTTCAGCACAGTGGTAGGATTGCAATTACCGGAGAATATTGGTATCAATGACGGAGAATCCAAGATTTTGAATGAAAATCATACCTAAGTTACCAAGAGGAGAATTAGAAGTTAAGATGCGAGTGAAACCAGATCTATAAGTGTGAATTCAGTTTTAGATGAGTTAGGTAGCACATAGAACTATAATTGTGCAAAGGGAGGTTCATTTCCATCTTTGTAGCACAAGTATAGGTACAATTTTGACAAAGGTCACATCCTGTCTGTGCCTCTGGTTTACGAACATAGATACTTTTTATAGTTAAGCTGTGTAGACTTGCATGGAAATCTGATTCTGACCTAGAATCAGATCCTTTGCATCTCTTTGTAACACAAATTTAACATTGCCTTATGTTTTGAAGCCTTATCAATGTATATTACGTAGTTGGAGGTGATAACGTTACAGGTTACCACAAGGAGTTGACATGATCCAAGTGCAGCACAAAGTACCAACAGAAATGCTTAACCAGAAGTGTTCTTTTTCATGGGCGTCCGGAGGGGGGGGGCATTTGCGCCCCCTGGATTTGCAAATATTTTATAAAACTTGAATCTTTTGATTATTATGTTTATTACAACAGTCCCAACACGATTTTTAATGCAAAAAACACTTAATTATTTAGGTAAAGTCCTTGATCATTATTTATTTTGAATTTTTTCCTCTGCAAAAACGTTATTTTGCCCCCCTCCAAATATATTTTTCTCCTCTAAGAAAATTTTGCGCTCCTCTATAAAATTCATGCGGACGCCCATGTTCTTCTTCAATATGGATGTCTTCAAAGTGAGGTGATGGATACTGATACGTTGCACAGTTAGGTAAAGACTAAGCATCCTATGTTTACCACAGATTTCCATGCAAAGGTTCATGTGTCCTAAGACGTTGTCTTTTGTTCACAGAAAGTGATGAATCAAGCTGCTCAGGTTCTCAGCCAGAATGCCGTAATCGACAACTGCACTGCGTAAGCATACACGGTTTTGCTGTATATTGTATCATTTATCAACATTTAAAACTGTTGTCTTTCACTGGGGTTATGCTAGAAGTGTTCCCGAGTACATATTTCGATTAGTGGTGCTGTTATTTTAATGTACCAGGCTGATGGTCACTTCTAAGCAGAAACATCTGATATCACTAGTCTGGAATGCGTTAAACTATGTATTAAATTTACACTTGCGGAAGCAAGTCAGCCTTTGCTAAATCTGTTAATCTATTCGTGACTTGCTCTGGCGAAAGGAGGCGGAAGTCGCCAACAAGAGAAATTAGCCAAAACACCAATAAGGTGTAAAATTTTTCAGTTATCGTTTTTTGCGTATATATCAATAAATAAGATCTTATTTTATATGAAAACAAATTTATTTAATAAAATTTCACCTATTTCATGACAAATTTAATAAATTTGTGTGACTGATAAAAATTATCCGAGAATTAAAAATTTTGGGAGGCTAGTTTCAAGAGTATTTTATGGCCTTGAGTTTGTTAGGAATACCATGTGTAATACCTCATTGGAAAGCTTATGCATTCAGCTTGCTAATAAATAGCCTCATTTGGTGGGTTTGCCATAGTGATTTCAATAAGTTTAAGGTTAAAAACACTGAAACTTTGCAATTTATGTTGAGTTTGTATTAAGATAATAAACTTTGCATGCGTTTTTCTCAAAATTGTACTTCCGAGTAGCAATACTTCAAAAATTCATATCTCTGGAAACAATAAAGATAGAATAATAATTTTTTCAACATTTTAAACAGAACTTATTGTTTATCATTTTTAGCCCAAAAATATAAAAATTTATTTTTGGACAACAGCCTCCTTTTGCCAGAGCAAGTCACATTCTTGCTTTCAAACTCATGTTGTAACATGTACTGTTGACTTGTTTTGGATAATCGTGCATTTTTGCTTTGTTAATAGCAGGAATGCCGACATTCCTATTCAAAAATTTGACAGAAGTCTCGAGGATTTCTACGCAATCTGTGACCAGATTGAAATAAATCTTGTGAGTAATTTATGCTGTTTGTATTAAAATAGAATTGTCGAGCCTTGTAATTATTATGCTCACATGCACCAACACATTTCCATGTGCACCTTTCAGTTCATGCAAGTTGGCACCGTTTCTTAGCACAGGTGACAATATAGTTCATAGGTTTAATGGAAGACTATTCCAGGAGGATGGTCCAGGAGGTTCAGTCTTTTCGTGGGTGGCACCATATTTAGCTTAGCTGGCCTAATGTATGTTAACACTGTGAATGCAAGTACTGCTCCAACTGCTGGGCACGTGAATAGGTGGTCTCTGAAGCACGCAATAACCGTGTACATTTCCAAATTTTGGGGGTTCAATTGAGCTTGAAGACATTAGAAGAAGAGTCCCTTAAGATAGCCCTAGGGCAGTGGTTCCCAAACTATGGTCCGCGGACCGGTGCCGGTCCGCGAGCCCTCAGTTGTCGGTCCGCGAAGTGAGTCAGGAAAAACTACGTTTTCTCGATTGGGTGTCGCTTCGAACTATCTTCAAAAACATGATTGCCTCATAAATTAAGATTTGTTTTGGAAGTGAATGTATTTCAGCTATTGTAAACTAAAACTGCCGAATAAATAGTTTCTCGACGAATTGCTGACAGGTCAAATAGATGTTGTTCACCTTTACTAGAAATTGTGATCGTAACATTTGGGTTTTTTGACGGGCAATTAGAAACCGGATGTGACGTATCTCTTTCGTCTTTAATAATTTGGTCACTGCTTTCGTCAATAGAAGCGTCTACTTTCAGGTTTGATATTGTAAGTACAATATATTATAAATTTGAAAATTACAAGAATAAAATATAATAAATATATTAATGAAAAGCATTAGCATGAATTATTTATATTTTTTAACAAAATGCAAAGTTTTGATTCATATTGGACCAGTGAATATGATATTATTTCGTATCACATTAACTTGCTTACAACTCATTTTATAATTAGAACTTTAGTTAAATTTGTGACATTTTCCCAACAATATCCGCTCCTTTCAATGTAACTTTATAATTTGTACCAAATTCCAAGATTTGTTTTAGCCTAATTCTCGTTTTTTAAATCTTATAATTAATACATCTTTAGTGATTGAGAAAGAAATAAAACTAATAAATTGGGTATCGGTCCTGCTGCAATGGGAAAATTCCTGCCGGTCCGTCGCATTGAAAGTGAATTCCTGCCGGTCCGTCACACTGAGAAGTTTGGGAACCGCTGCCCTAGGGCACCCATGGGTATGAAGTGTTAGAAACTTCATTTTCTTAGCCTCAGCATATGAGGGCGGTTGGCCAGTCCTCTCCTTCACCATCTCATCTTCCCACCGACAGGGTATGGTCGGTGTAGTCATTATAGCTGAGTTTGCTAAGGGCGCACACAGAGCAGAAATCTTGAATCAAATTTCTGCCTTAGTGGGGATTGAACCCCCAACCTCTCGACTGACAGTGCAACACTCTAACCACTACACTATCGAGCACCCCTTCTTCTTCTTCTTCTTGAAGACATTAACCAGACACAATAACCTTGCAGCACGATTAAAAGCACCTTTTACAGACTAAGAAGAGGATATGGTATTAATTTGTCACCATCATGAGTCTCAGAAGTCAAAATTTGATCTTTCAAAACTGCCTATATGCAGTATGTATGTATGTACGAGACTAATTTTGTAAAGCACCGTTTAAGAACATCGCCAGGGCACTTAACGTGACAATCTGACAGATCTGAAAAGATGCATCTAAAGATGGCGTGAAAATGTTTCTTGAACTGTCCGTGACGAAATAGTTAATAAGTTTAATGGGACACTGGTCAAGGAGGATGGTCCAACGCAGGAGTAAGTACGAGCACTGTGGTCTTATTGACCAGACAGGCTGTAGACTTCACGTGTCCAGACTACAATTACACTTCAGAGTCTTAGAATGAATGGCATTTCAGAAGTATTAGACTGCATCAAACGCAACAGAGATGTTACGTTGCTTTACATTGTGTTGTCTTTTTTAATTACAGAGGTTAGGCATCGAAGTGATTAGTCAGAACACCGATAACCAGCGATATGGACCGATGGCCGCACCTCAAGTCAACCCGGATTCAGGCGCCTTTCAGCACTACGTCAACCAGGTCCGGCTGCAGCTGTCTTCAGCAAAGGAGCTTCACGATATGCTTGTAGACTGTGCAAGGAAGATTACAGAGAAACCAGTTCAGCCTCCTTCATCTTGATGACCTTTATGACACCGTCATCATCATGATCATTATCATTGTTGCCATCATTGCCACCAGTATCGTTGTGACAGCCGTTAACTTTAATGTGGTGAAAAACGTTGTGAGTAAATACAAAACAGTCGCTAAGCTGCAAAGGCATTGCTATGATGTCGCTATCGTTGTGTCATCTGTACCATGCTTGTTCGGTTCTTACTGCCCAGATAGTCGCTGCTGCAACGAGATCCTTGCTCTGTTATTCCATGTACCGTGAAGGCCATGTAGCAAATTAAAATTATTTTCAGATGTGATGAGAAGCGTGTTTATAAAAGGCATGGCTCATGGTTTTATCTTACTCCATGGAATTTTTTCCCACTGTGTTTTGCTGATATGAATTAAACATGAGAAGCACCTCCGAATAGCAGGTCAAGTCTTGGAAATGAGAACATCACAAGAGGAACTTTATCTGAGGCAGATTAATGCATACGAGCAGTTTACTCTGTGAATGTAGGTACTGCACCAATATGATATGTTGGCATTTATTTGCTTCAGATGAACTCTTTTGTTGTTAATAAGTTTAACACTGCTAAAGCTAGTGCTGTTGTGAGGTACTTGCAAGATGTGCTGTATTAAGCGCCTGGCTCCATACTTACACGCATACAGCATGGTAATTTTATTCTCGACTTTGAGCAAATCAATGCAACTCTTGCTACAGTGTAGTTGGATACCAAACAAGTGTGTATGCATTACAGCACCTATAGCGCCTTTTAAGTAACTCACAAGGACGCTCTGGCACGGCTACCTAGGAATCACCGAACAAATGCGTCTTCATGCAAGCACAAAACATTTATATACCTAGTGTTCCCAATCAGTTTGAAGCGAATTGGCAGTGGTAGCAGTACAAAAATTGTGCCTAGTGTTCATGTGGTGAGTGGATTTGGATGAACATTTCCTTTGTGTGCTTGGAACAGAAACTTTAAATCTTACTTGTTCTTGTTGGTACCCAAGACTGCTTATTTTGCACATTACGGCAACATATACAATGATGAAGAGTTGAAATGTGTGTCTTAGGTCGGCGTCAGATGGCCCAACCCTGTCCTAGTGCTGGTTAACTTATTGTCCAAGAACCCCTTGCATTTGTATTAATTCCTGTAGCTTGTCTTTCCCACAAGTATTGCAACATCCATTCTTTGATCACTTCTCTGTGAAGTGCCAGAGCAGATTCTGCATTATTAAGCATAAAAAATTATACTTTGTCCTGGTGTTTGTTCTTTGGCCTATCTGAGGTATTTGTCCTGGTGTTTGTTCTTTGGCCTATCTGAGGTATTTCCCTAATGAGATTTTATGTCAACTTTATATCATGCTATCCATTGTACAGACTGTGATGTGCTGCATTAGTGTACTAAACTGAAGTAAACACCAGAACAAATCTGCAACCCCAAAATGCCAGTTTAGGGTTAGAAATCACAAAGCCTAGGCTGTGTACTGCGGTGTCGAGGCCGACATGACTGGTTGGCACCAGAGCCAAACGATTACAATCCCACAGACATCTGATTGTTCAGTTTGTGGAATTCACCTTGAATGTGGCAGATTTTGGTAGTTAAAGCAATTATGTAACAAGTGCTTCCTGGGGTTTATATCCTCCAAACAACGTATCAAGACACCAACACAGAGGGTGATTTCTACACCAAGTTTCATTAAAATGCAGCCGTCAGCTGCTTAACAGTGCTTAAAATTAAAATAAAAAGCTGACTTATTACAAATATCAAAGTCAGAAGATGTAATAACAATTCTTTAAATAAACAAAATGCCACATATGTGCAAACAGTTTACAGTAAACAATTGAAGCCGCAATTCCCTGTAACTAGCTCTTGTGAAACCCAGCGCACATGCCGATTCCATCTGACTACATTAATAAAACACTGGTTACCTGCAACATGCAAATGGACAGATCGGCTGACTATATATATAGCAGGACAAATATCTGCGGCTAAATTGGTGACTGGCTAGTATTGCCACTTATGGCATAGCTTTGTTCCATGCATATGCTTGATCATGCTCAATTCCATACACGACTCTCGATAATGGGAGAGGAACAGAACTTCCCAGCAGCTCAAAAGGAACAAACTCTCGAACATGTTTCAGAGTGCCACAAGACACTCTTCATTACACTGTGTTCTTTAAGCAGTCTTTCAAGGTTTTCAGCCCGGCTTAGACCAGTAACCGGATCCATTTGATTGAGATCTGTATGATTGTTGACCTTCAAGACGGCATTGAATAGATGGCACGAAGACAGTGACTAGATTTCTTCCATCTGTCCAATTAGGACAGATGCTGTCACGAGCCATTGTACAACATACGTCCAGAAAGCAATTGTAGCTGAGGAAGAGGGAACTTCTCAATCTCTGGTTCACACAGTTCCTCTGAATCTTCAACATCTATTTTGCTCCTGCACATGGACGTCTTACGTTGTTTATCCAAGGACAGAAGCTGCCAACTACCGCTCTACAACATGTGAACAGTAGTCAGGAGATGGGAACTACTATATGCCTGGTTCAGGCAACAACAACCCCCCCCCATTGCGATGCCTTATCCCTCTCTGTATTGTTCATGCTGTGGGTGGGTCTTCTCCATTCTTCCAACCACTAACAACCTGCATCCTATCATACTCTTGGTCCGCATGAACCAAGACCAGGACTTTTCCTTTGAAACCTAACGTGACAAGGTTACTTTGTTGGCCACATAACCCTGTCAACATATATCATCTTTGCAGATCCACGTTTAACCCATCGTCTTTTTATCTGCCCTTGATTCATAATTATACACATATACATAAGTTATATATACATTTCTATAGTACTTGTAATTGGTTTACAGTATATGCAGGCTGAATAATAAGCACACAATAGGCTGGATCTAGTAGAGGGAACAATGTATACAAGAGCACAGAGCTATAGAGGACAGATAGGCCATGTCAAAAGAACAGTGCAACGAGGTCAAAGGCAGCCTAAAAATGACTAGCTGGAACCAAGGTCCAAGGGCAGATAGGTAGAAAAGGCCACGAAAATAAATAAACCACATGGGAACGACGTCTGTGCAAACATAAAGGACTTGAAAATGAATCCTTGAGAACTACATTTTGATGTCTGTCTGTCTGTGCATAATCCTGGCCGCCTGCAACAAATGCAGGCCTGGTTACTTCTGTACGTTTCTTTAATAAATTAAATATAAGTCAGCTAGAGAAAACAAATGGGCGTAAACGTAAAAATAATGCTTGTATCGGACGCAGTCTCTTGCCGAGACGGACAAGCAGCCAGGCAGTAGTGCTAAGCAAATGCCAAACGGTCAGTTAACGACAGAAAAGCCGTGCGTGTCCTCAGACGTAGATCATGATCCAACAAGCGACCTAAAGCAGCAACAGTATCCGACGTCATCATGTAACAAGAGTCAGGACCGGATACGAATCACAGACCACACTGTTCTCCTTCTTCTTCTCTCGCGATGACGACAGCATGTTTACGACGCTATCAGTCTGTACCGCCGTGCTGACGGTGTGCGTGCCGCTACCGGTCACGGCGGCGTTCGGCACCGACGCGGCAACGCTTGAAGAACCAGCAGGAATGGTGCCCTCAAGGCCGCTCTTGTGTGTGGTGGTGGCGTGGTGGTGGAGGCGTTGGAAGAGATCGTCGAGAACGTCCATTTCTTTGTCTTCGACTAGGTTGAATTGTTTGTTGAAGAGATGAAAGTGGTAGAAGACGGTGTTGAGATGCGTCGGAAGCTTAAAGAGAACGATTTCCTGCCAGTGGCACTGGTAAATGTGTGCTAAGACGTGCAGCAGCAGGCGATGCATCTTCTTAACCGTCGCCTCGAACGAGTTGGGGAAAACATTGCCTACAACACGCAGATCACAGATAACAGCCACCGTGAAGCCAAACTGCCCAGCACTTTGCAAGACTCCACTCACATGCTGATCAGTAGCAGATCGTAAGAATTGCTGAGTAAAGGCTACAGCTGCTACTTCCTACCATTACCTCACTCCCACCTCATTTCAAAGCGGAATATTAGTGCTACATAAATACAACTATACGCATGTATTTATGCATGTATGTATATATGTAGGCTTCTATATAAATACGTATGCATGTGTGCCCATATGAATCCAGACATAAATAAATACTTGTGTATGTAATACACGTTTTCACACGATCATCCCTGTTTATAAAAAGGAAGGAACCGACGATATGACTGATGCTAAACCTAGTAATAAGTACTACACAAGTACCACATAAGTGCAATATAAATTGGGCCTACAACGGATCACTAAAGCTGCCTCATAAGTCAATCTCTGACATCAGCTTACGAGCAATAATAATCCTGAGCTACAAAAATAAACAATCATATTGCCAGCAGACTCGTAATTGTCAACACTCTTAACCATTCAGTAGCTCAAGAGGTTCTCAGGCACAGAGTTCATTTAGCAAGGTTTGTTCATTTTGCATCTGCAATTTAGCCAATTTCGTTCACTGCCGAGGTCAACCAGTAGTAGGACCAATGTACAAAACAACAAACTACGGCCAACAGATCGTTTCTACGCATATCTGAAGCCCATACAAAAACAGTCAATGACTTCAGTTGGCATACACCTCAAGGTCAATTTGCCCATCACCAATTTCGATTTTATTCTAAAGCATCTCTGTTTAACTGTTCATCCATCATCCAAGGGATCAGTTTTAGATCCAACGAAAATCCCACTGATTTAATCTACACATCAACTGAAGAGGCCTTGCTCTCTCAAGCTGCAATTGCTCTTGCTACCATTCCCTGCTGTCCAAATTCTGCTTGCTAACAAATTTCTAGTTACTGATATATAACCATTGCTTGTTCAATTACTTCTAAACTGTCCCCTTTCAAGCACGAATTAGTCAACCATCCCTCAACCAAGTTAACATTAATTTCAGCACGTTTACTATCGCAGATGAACCGGCATCACTTATTCTATATTCTTCAAAGCTCAAAATACAAAGCAGAGCAAAGGTACATTAGTTGCCATCACATTTAATTAACATGTTGTATTATGTATTAGTACACAGAAAAGGCAACATTTAAAAATATTAATTGGTTACATGAAACTGCTCCAATTGCACACAGCAGCGTCATACAGTTATGTACGTTAGTGCGTTAAAAACAGGACTGCCCAAAAGTGAACTAGCTCGTGAATGTTCTGAATTTTAACTTGAAACAAGTCCATTGTAACAATGCTTGCTATAAGGAGGTTCTGGTTACATAAAGCAACTAACTGTCAACACAGATCAAGCACATGATGGACTGATAAAACTACCACTTGTATGGGTGAGTGCTCTATTGACTTTGATACTTATCGTTAGTCTAAGGCCAGAGTGACCCTGGGACTGCGTTTCATTGTCATTCTCAAAGACCCAGACAGTTCTTCAACAGAAATCTCTTCTGATAATCATGGGCAAATGGTAAAGAACAGAAACCACAGGAGTAAACACTGATAACCATACGTACCAGTCACCTGCCTACACCCCGAACCTTCAATATTTTTCTTTGTGTCGACTATAATTTCTAATCACAGGATTATTTCAACTCATTAACATTCAAAGGTACCTTGGTACATTATGGACAGCAACCCAATGATGAGAACTGTCTATGCATGTTAACCCTGGGTTGAGGACCCCGCTGTGCCTTGTATACCCGGGGTCCTCGCTGGGGCTGTTCTTTCATGCAAATTTAAATGTAAAACATTTGAAAGTCCTCCTGCCATTTTAATCATAAAATGATTGTTATGTACACTGGTTTCATCAACTTCTGAATGAACAAAATGAAAGATAGACTCAATCAATATTATCAAAGGCAGGGCTTTTTTCAGCCGGAACGCGCCGGAACGGCGTTCCGGCACCTTTTTCAGCTACTAAAAATAATTCATTTATTTTAATAATAAAAACAATAATTTAGTTATTTAAATTTAAATTTCAGTGTTTTGAACTGTTTTCAGTGTTTATTGAGACCCCTCCCAACCCCCAACCCCGTTTTTCTCGGGATTTTAGCCCGTCCATAATTGTACCGTTCCGGAACCTATTGTTCCGTTCCGGAACCTTTTTTTCTAGAAAAAAAGCACTGATCAAAGGTCTGTATTTACAAAAATGCTAAAGCTGGACATATTCTGAAAACAAATCCGAGAACTTCCACAGAGCCACCGTTATATTGCTCAAGGCGCCAGCAGGTGGTTGCGGCTGGCTCGGTGTGCATGCCAAACTATTATGTCGGCCAGATTCCTGGCTTCACTTCCATCAGTTTACTCCGAATCTCTGCAAGTGTTGAAGATACTTACCATACTTTGTGGGAAAGACCGATTCGTCATGAACATGTTTTTGCGAGAACGACATTACATAGTCGATATACTGCGATGCCGAACACTTGCACTTCTTGCCTCTATCGTCTATCCACTGATATGGCCTGCAACCACAACAAACCATTTTAACGTTTAGCTTCTATCGTCAGCTTATCACAGATATTTTAATGCTCTTCAGCCCTTCAATCACCAGGCTACTGAAATGGCCTGTAATCACAGCTTGAAGTCTAATTTCTTGTTTTATTCACTAATATACTATGACCAAAACAGAATACTTAAACTTACCGCCTTTTATATTTTTTTTAAAACCAAAGGTTCTAATTCATATGGAGGATTTATATAGCGCCTCTTCAAGGTTATCTACTCCAGAAGCATGCTAATGGTACACGTGTGATGAAATCAAGCTCAGCAGATATAGATGGAGTAAGACAACAAACTGGTGAAAATTATCTGAGACAAGCTACACTATCAGAAAAAATATGATGCTGTGCCTGTCTTAGATTGAACGGATACAGAATGGCAGAGAAGTACCGTAGTCAGTATTCAACAGAAAAAATTATCTAATGACAGACACAAACCAATAGAGAAACAAGTCAGTCATCTCTGACAGCAATTCAATCCTCTCAGTAGAAAGAAAGTCATCCGTTGCAGGGCAGTCGATGGACTTGAAAGTGTACGCTGTCTCCTAGTGCAATATATGTATTTATCAGAGTCGTTTCTGACAGCTATCAAGCCACTCATCATCATCATCCTCACCAGTAACCTGCAACTCTCAGAACTCTGTGAGGCGTGCATTTCTGTGAAGCATAGCCCTTCCCACCACTCTTAGCTAAGACTTTTAGCCAATCATCCTGGTCTTTGGCTCCTCTCCAGGTAGTGTGGGAATCAAGAAGTCACTCAAGATGGACAAAAGTCATCCCTTAAAGGTCAAATCTAGCAATGCCCTCCAAAGAGTATACCACAGTTATCTTTTGGCATCATATGTATATTTTCAGACACATTTCATTCAAAGCTCTTTTCATGTGTAGCAAAAAGACACAATTCTCTGTTTGCATTGCTACTAGTTGCAGCTGCCCAGCCAATTTTTTTCCAAACCAGTATTCTCAAAGCCGGCTGCATTAGTGGTGCTGACAGCTGCCTGGATCAAATTCCGGTTCCTTTCAGCAAAGTTGGTGAAACCCGGTTATATCAGCACCACACAGACGAACGTTTAGCTCAAAGTGTTCACAAATTGCTTCCAAATACGATCTGCGTTTGTCAAGCCCAGAAAAAACTTCCCCACTCACTTGAGAGTAGTTCTGCAAGAGAACACTTGAAAATTCAATTTGCAAGAACACACCACTCTGCACAGCTAACTATGTTTTCGAAAACTTCTTTGTTTGGATCAGCTGGCTTAAGAATTCAGAATTCAGAATTCAGAATTTACTCTCAATACAATTCTCATCATTTCAAGGTTGTCTTAAGTAATGCCTTACCTTCCAACAAATCGGTCGTCACACCAAGGAACACTGAATAGCACTAGCCACCTATATTTCACTAAACAAGTAAGGCATACCAGTATGCCGAAACCTTACTTCCAGTGCACTGTTTTTCCACTCTCAGAGGAAGCTTTTATTAATCACTGGGTCAAAGTCAAGTGCCGCTCACAGCTGGACATAGTTTATAACTCTCAACTTCCGAGCTCATGCTGGTACCAGATGCCACTGCTAGTATACACACAGGCAAAATGGAATTCACTCAGCAGCAGACTTCACGGTCTGCAATTCCTCAAATACAATATCTATAAATTTTCACAATGTCCGTGACATTTCACAATCTCCACAGAGTTGGTTTCTTGTGCCATTAGTTCCAGCTTTTTTATTTTTCACTACAAATACGGGTCCTGAATTGTATAAGTCACAAGCTGGCTTCATTAGACCTCATGTTTGCAACTTTAAACAAACTGAACAGTGAACTATGATATTAACTGTGAGTCATTATTATTGCATTTGTTGTTAAATGTCTTTTCAACTTTCAGTCTGCCAAACCCAACCTAATACAGGGCAAATGTGCTATCAACTGGGATACTTCACTGTACAAAATGTTAAGAAATTAAGTCATACACGTGAACACAAAGTACAAACAGAGTACACACTTGTCTCACTGTGTATGAAATTTCATCTAACAGAAACCTTAACAATTGGTACTGGAGTATAAATACAAAATTCCAACATTAAGCGATGAACTGTGTCATACCCTGCATTTTATTTATTTATCCCGGATATTTCTATAGTGCCTCTCGAAGTCAACTACTACTCAGAGGTGCTCCCGACTACAGCATTTGATACTGTGCCGGAATTTTCACGCCGAAGCGCCACGAGCAATTGCGAGTGAAGGACCTGCCCAAGGTCCGTACGCAGCAGCTAGAGTGGGATTCGAACCTGCAACCCTCCGGTCACAAGGTGCCGAACTTACCACTAAACCGTGTTTAGTTTACCCATTTTGGGATCTGATATAAATGAAAGTCGGTGGCACATTACCTTAGTTCAGTAATACAGAAGCAATGAAGTGATTCTGACAATAAGAAGAATAAACAGATAAAGAAAGGTGAAGGGACTGCATCACATGTCTTCTGTAGAAACTTCACAGAAACCTAGTCCTAAGGTCAAAAGGTCATGAGGCAGAGGTGTAAACATGACCCCAGCAATCCAACAATAGAACACATTATTAAACTACAAACTTTCATGGCATCTATCATCTGCTTAAGAGGGGCATCTTTCATCTGATTTTTAAGAGGGGCACCTCACCATTATGAATCACCTAAAGCCATCACCGAGTACAGCACTGGGGCATTGGCCGATATCTTGAATCAACACTGATGAATACTCATTAATTTACCA
The DNA here is from genome assembly GCA_963556255.1 of Allolobophora icterica. Classification (NCBI taxonomy): domain Eukaryota; kingdom Metazoa; phylum Annelida; class Clitellata; order Crassiclitellata; family Lumbricidae; genus Allolobophora; species Allolobophora icterica. The sequence goes on along the minus strand of OY744610.1, from coordinate 44,029,242 downwards.
CTTGAAAAGAATGGAGGGATTATTATTATTATTATTATTATTATATGAAGATTTTTAAAGCACAAACTAATATTATAAGTAAGTACACCACATATGCACTAGGGATGAACGGGCAAGGCACACGACAGGCAGCCTTCCATCCAAGCAAGTATTAACCAGTAATCGTAATCATAAACTCCAAATTTATAAAGTGCTACTCAAAAGCTAAGCACAGGGCACCAGCTTATTCACGAGCACTGCGTTGTGTCAGAGGGGTTGTCCAGAAAAGTCCACTGGAGATCCGAATCCGGTTGCCAGAGAGAAAAGACTAAGGAGCTGCTAAGGAGGGTTTCTATGAGGACAGAGGATTGGATGGATTAGGGTAGGAAGGATTGGATGGATCAGGGTAAACTCAGTGTTGCTTAACTTCACTGCACAGCCAAGCCACCAAAACATTGTGCAGCGAAGTCCAAGTTCCGTACTGGACTTATCATGAAAGCAACAATGACAGAGGAAAGCCATGAACTGCAGCGACAGCCATTTGTAAACAACCTACAGGATTTGAGAGTCATGCGATAGGAGGCTGCTTGGCTCAGCAGGCTTTCGATTCCATTAAAATTTGACAAAAACTGCCAACAAGATGAAATATTGCATTATTAAATGACTTACAAACTACCGGATCCTGTGAGACTTGTGCAATTTCCCGATTGACAGAATTCCGTTACGCAACCGTACAAGATATTCACATGTTCGAAAAACGATATTGCTAAAACAAAAAGAAAACCACAGAATTAAAGAACATAACTCTAATAAGACTGACTACAACTGCATACATTATTTATAAACTATGACCGAGCCAGCATGCCACATCTTTGTAGCTAGGCCTATCTGGAGAATGTAATTAGCTCTCCTGAGCAAGAACACTCTACCAAAAAGCATGCAACGCAGTTAAGTTTTGGATGCATGTGTACTGTCTGCTCCAATACAAAAAGAAAGACTAACACTAGCTACTCGTGTACCAATTCTTAGTAACAAATAATATCAAGTAACAGAAATGGCTGGGCATTTAAGTATCAGAACAACTTAAAGAAGAACATACACACACACACACACGAAGAGCGGTGCATAAATATCATCAGAGTCTACCCAAAGCAGTAAAGCTTAAGTAAACCTTAATCTCTCTGTGCCCGTCCATTCCTTTACCCCACTTCCTCCTGTATCCTGTTGCTACAGACCCATTTGAAATCAAATTCAGCAGCAATTCTGTTTTGTACGGTTCCAATTCTTCATCCCACAGAAAGGCAACAGAAAGACATAATACTGGCAGAAATTAATCGAATTTTTGGTTTCCATCAACATTCTAGATCTGCTGGCTGGCCATACCTTGGAAAGCTTTCCCATGTAACTGGCAGTCAAAAGAACCAATTCCGGTGGTTTTGTGAAACCCGATTAAGCACGCCTAAAAAGACACTAATTGAAGTGTCTAGTTGTGGAAACCCAATCAACACCAATACTGCAAGCAACAGCTGCTTGATCATGGCACTACATGACAGCAACTACTGTAGCACATGTACACTCACCCAAGCACCATAACAACGCAACATTTTGTCTCACAGCAAAGCCAAGCTAAACCAGATACTTGTTTGCATATCTTCAAAAGCCACGCTAACTGTAGACACAGGCGGCGCTGTGCTTTATAACAAAACAATCTTGCTGAGCATTTTAGCAACACTCTAATCTCATCGGAGGAAATATTATGTTTCATAGAACACAGATTAGACAGCTAACAGCAAATGAAATCCGAGGACACTTTTCCTCACAGTAATTTACTCTTATCAGCACCAATCAACGAAAGCCCATAATATTACTTCCGTTTCCACAGGTTAACAAAATAAATAACATCATTCCATATCTCTTATTGAAGCAACAGATAAAATGCATCAAAACAAACCGGAGCAAATAAGCAGTAGGCAACTCCAAAAACTGTTAGAGACAAAATCTACAGACGGTTAGAGACAAAATCTACAGACGGTTAGAGACAAAATCTACAGATACGATACCTCACAATAATCTGATTGACAGAAAGAAAATAAGCGACCTGGTGGCAACAGGCTCCAAGTTGCTCTGCATACCACAGATAAAGCCATTGGCCAGCAGAATGTGAGAACACCCCTAGTGGAAAAATATAATCAGTGGAGTTCCTATACACAAACAACTGGTTTGTTTTTACACGCGTCCACGATTCATTACGGTTACCACAGAGTTTGATACCAGAAATGCCAAGAAAACAAGCTGTGGTTTGGCAAATTACACAACCACTTTTGGGTTGAGCAACAGAGAAGCAGCACTGGGAGGTACAGGCCAAAAAAGTCATGCCATGATAATAGGTGAGACATTTTAACCAAACAAATTGAAGTCATACATAATATGATGCAATTCATTATGTAACTTCTGTACAGTACTTCAGTACAAGGACTTTCAGAGAACTACAATGGATGGGCTTACATAAAAGAGCTGTAAATTCCCCATGTTAAGTTCTGATGAAGGGAACAGTAACATGGATCATTTGAATTTCAACCGCAGTGAGCACGTTAAATAAAGCACTGCACTTAGCAGTCTCCCAGTTACAGGGTCCACTACATTGTCGCCAAATGATGTTCCAGTTCCTGATGGTATGCAGATAATTATGGAACACCACCTCAAAAGGACCCTACCATATTTCCTGACCTAGGAACATCAGGAACTTGTTATAACACTGTCTTTAAGAGCAGCATCAAGAACTCCTTATAAGAAGGTCAAGTTAAAATGAGTTTATTTTCTACAGGCAAATTAACTGTGGCATCCCAGACCGTGTTATATCAGAAATTCGTTTTATAATGAAGCAAGTTATAATTAGTCTCTGGTGTATTAGCTTTGAATCTTATAAGAGTTCATCAGTGATTCAAAATTGGAGACCTTGAAAAGCACGCGCCTGGATTCCCTGGAAGCACTGCATATCTAAGTAATGGTCCTAAATTAGGCAACACAAGTGTTCTCACAACATCAGAAACTTGTTCCCACCATAGACCTAATCTAAGATGATATACTCCAATATAATCGTAACTGTAAATTTATATAGTGCCAAATCAAGTGAAGCTCATTTGGGGCCTTGGGAACAACCAGGTCAATCTGTGGAACAACCAGGTCACTCTGTGGACCAACCAGGTCACCCTATGCAGCAGAGCAAGGAAATCTACTGCCAAGGACAAACAAGACTGCGACACATGCCCCTAAAATAACATGGAGCAACCCCTCTCCAGAGCGTTGCCATTTCCATTCCAATCATCTCGGTCTGGAGCTCACGTTTAGACCAACGTTCAACGGATAACGAACTGCCTCCACTGTCTGGGTCCACATGTGTCTTGGCCTTCCGAAATTAATGGTGCCAAGTATTTACGCATTCATTCACGACTTTGGTCAAGGTCGCAACACAAAGTCCATTTTGTGGAAGGCAAGCACGCAAACACTTCAGCGCTACAAGCCTTCGAGAGTTACGCCCCCGCGTCACACCAGGAAATCTCAGATCCAGGAATTTTCCATCAGACAATAACAACACTCACTGTGCGTGGCGAGCCATTCGCTATAATCGATGCCGTGCGGAAGGGCTACTAAGGACACGAAGTCAGCCTCTACAAGACACTCCTGCGACACGTCCTCCTCCAGGTATGCCTTCGTCTCTTCCGGGCCGACGGGCGTCGTTGCTTCCCTGTCCTTGCGACGGTTTTTCCTGGAAACAGAAGAATATCAGTGCTACGTTGTTGCTATACAAGTAACCTTGACAATCATCATCATCATCATCATCATCATCATCATCATCATCATCATCATCATCATCATCATCATCATCATCATCATCATCATCATCATCATCATCATCATCATCATCATCATCATCATCATCATCATCATCATCCTCATCATCATCATCATCATCATCTTCATCATCATCATCATCATTATCATCCTCATCATCATCATCATCATCATCATCATCATCATCATCATCATCATCATCATCATCATCATCATCAATCATCATTATCATCCTCATCATCAGTTCCTCATGCCAGCCATTTGGCGGCGATGGGTACAAATAAATGATCTCCAGTGTCCTCGGTCATTTGTTTGTCAAGTCTATTGCCCCCTTTAGTGTTAGTCCAAGTGATGTTATGTCCTCAGTTATATTATCTATCCAGCATAGTCTTGGTCTGCCTTTGTTTCTTTTTCCTGAATCTATGCTACAAAAATAATAACCATGCGTCCAGGTCTCAACAAGGCAGGAAGGGAGTGAAGTGATGTTAGGGCCTGGCACAATGTTTACCTCCGCCTCAATCTTTCATCTGCTTTAAGAGGGCATCTTTCATGGCATCTTTCATCTGCTTTAAGAGGGGCATCTTTCATCTGATTTTTAAGAGGGGCACCTGTCCATTATGAATCACCTAAAGCCATCGCCGAGTACAGCACTGGGGCATCGGCCGATATATCTTGAATCAACATCTCCATTAACAAAAGCATTGCAGTGGCAAAATGTAATGCTTATCATTACATCAAGCACGGTACATAGCACAGGCCATGCAGTCAAGCATGATGCATAGCACTGATGAATACTCATTAAACGTGATGAATAGCACTGATGAATACTCATTAAACGTGATGAATAGCACTGATGAATACTCATTAAACGTGATGAATAGCACTGATGAATACTCATTAAACGTGATGAATAGCACTGATGAATACTCATTAAACGTGATGAATAGCACTGATGAATACTCATTAAACGTGATGAATAGCACTGATGAATACTCATTAAACGTGATGAATAGCACTGATGAATACTCATTAAACGTGATGAATAGCACTGATGAATACTCATTAAACGTGATGAATAGCACTGATGAATACTCATTAAACGTGATGAATAGCACACGCTATTCATCAGACCTGGTGCATAGCATTCAATCATGATACATAGCACAGGCTACTCATCAGATCTGGTACATAGCAGAGGCTATTCATTCAATCATGGTACCAGCACATAGCATAGGCTATTCAATCATCATGGTACATAGCACAGGCTATTCATTCAATCATGGTACATGGCAACTTAGGCTATTCATTCAATCATCGTAGATGGCACAGGATTCATGTCATTCATCTCTTTAACCTCACTCTGTGCCATCAGAATTTTCATTCGTGTTTCAAACGGCATAATGCAAGAAACACCACCAGGAACAGACGAAGAGCAGGTGGACTGGACAAAGCACCTTTAAAAATATTTACACAAATGTTCAGATCTACCCTTATTTAAGCTACTGTAATTTAATTTGGGCAACTAATTATGAATCGAGGCTACACAAACTAGTGATTCTCCAAAAGAAAGCTGTTAGACTTATCATGGGAGCCCCCTATGGGTCCCATACTCGTCCTTTATTTCATCACCTTAAATTATTGACCATAAATCAAATTCGTTCCCTACAAACAGGAACCTTTCTTTATCGATTTGAAAATAGGTCATTACCTGATTCATTTATGAATTACTTTATCCTAGGCTCACAGCTACACTCTCATAACACCAGGAATGCTCTCACCTACCGCTCTGACAAAGCTCGTACCAATGCAAGGATGTTTAGTATAAAATATTATGGGCCCAAAATCTGGAATGCCCTGCCTATTGATATACGCTGTTCGCCAAATCCCTACTTATTTAAGATTCGATTGCGCAAGTACCTTCTGAATGTGGTATGAGTCTCCCTAGTCATTAGAATTGATCATTGTATCTCTTATATACTGATTTTTTTTCCTTATATAGTTTTTTTGTTTTTGTTTTCTTGATATTGGGTGAACACGCACATAGGTAATCTTAAGTATATATAATTTTGTGTTAGTTAAGGTTAGTTAAGGAATGCATACTATCAATCCCAACCTAGCCTCTGTATAAATTAATTGTAAAGCCGATTGGCTTAAATTGATTGTGAATGAATGTAGTGAGGCTACCCTTCGATCCTGTCAGTCATATTGTTCATTGGTACATGTATCTATTTAGGTGTCCCTAGTTAGCGGGATGTATATCCCTTGGGGGCCACCTTTTGCCGCCAATGACAAGTTTTTTTTACCGCTGTGTACACTACTCTTTTCTGTTTTAATTGTCAATCATACTGCTATTTTACAGTCACTATACTCTGTTATAATTGTCATTTGGATGCAATAAAGATTTTTGATTGATTGATTGATTGATACCCCACACTTCCCATTACCACAGCGAATGTTGTTGTCCCTAGAAATTGAAGAAACAAGAATAGATTAATGAAATAACGTTAAGTGGACATGTAGTGGACGGTTCGCAAAGGTTGGTCAGTCACCTCGTAAGAGGTAAAACAGGAAGGTGACCTGACCGACGTTCCAGGACGGAGGTGCGGGCCCGGCCTGGGCTGACCAACCAAAGACCTCCGTGCCCACCTTCTCGCGGTGCGAACCGTTAGTACCCTCCCCAAGGGGAGGCGAACGAACGGGCACGGCAGGCAAAACCAGAGGAAGGCAATGGCAAACCACCTCTGTAAATCTGCCAAGAAAACTGTCATGGAAGACAAAACTCATGGAAAAACGATAATCACTGATGGCGAGACACCCAGGCCAGAGAGTGATTCAAGAGCTACTGGGGAAGAGCTGAAGGATGATCTGGTGAAGAGACGGCATCATGAAGTAACGGCATTAAACCCGCAAGGAAGTGCAGTAACTGATTCAGTCGAGGAACACCAGCTCAACCTGAGCTGTAAAACCCAGCTGAGACTGGGGACATGGAATGTCCGGAGCATGCAGATAGGGAAGCTAGAGGTGATAAAACGAGAGATGAAGCGTTTGGGGCTGGCGGTGCTGGGCCTGAGTGAGACTCGATGGCAGGGGCAGGGACACTTTAATTCTGGGGAGTACAGAGTGATGATGTCAGGACCAAGCGATAGCAGAAGGAATGGTGTGGCAATGGTCTGCGACAAGAGGAGTGCAGCAGCAATACTGGGCTACGACACGGTTAATGATCGAATCATGAGCGTAAGGTTCAGGGGGAAAGTGATTAACACTACTGTCATCCAGGTGTATGCACCTACGTCGACGGCGGACGAGAAAGATCGAGAAAGTTTCTACAATGAGCTACAGAGGAAGATAGATGGAGTTCCAAAAGGCGACACTTTGGTGATCATGGGGGACTTCAATGCAAAGGTAGGGAGATCGGACAAGATCGAGTCAGCGATTGGAAGACATGGGCTGGGAAAACGGAACGATGCAGGAGAAAGGCTCATCGACTTTTGTGAGACAAATGAACTGAGGATCATGAACACATGCTTTGAGAAGACAAAGAGAAGATTATACACCTGGACTTCGCCGGATGGGAAACACAAAAATCAAATAGACTATGTGATGGTAAAACAGAGATGGAAGAGCATGGTGAGGGATGTACAAACGAGACCGGGAGCGGATTGTGGATCGGATCATGAACTGCTGGTGGCTACCCTTAAGTTGAAACTTAAGAGACTCAAATTGGGGGAACGCCTGACTAGATACGAGTGCAAAGGGATCATTCCTGAGTACAGGGACGAGATAAAGAACCGATTTGAGGCACTGATTTTGGTTGAAGCGACTAGTGCTGATGATATGTGGGAAGGAATGAAGAAGGTGATACAGGAGGAAGCGAACATTCACGTACCAAAAAGACAAAAGAAGAAGATATCACCGTGGTTATCGTCGGATGCAATCAAGATAGCAGAAGAAAGGAGAAGTGTGAGAACAGCAGGAAACAAAGACCTAGTCAAGGTGCTGAACGGGAGATTTCAGAAGCAGGCAAGGAAGGATAAAGAAAGATACTTGAACGATCGATGCAAAGAAATGGAAGAACAGGGAAAAAAGGGAAGAACTAGAGAGATGTTTGCGGAAATGAGGAAAATCACTGGCAAGTTCACACCACGGAACGGCTCATTAAGAAACGGGAATGGCGGAATAATATGCGATAAAGAGGAAGCAAAGAACAGGTGGAGAGAATATACGGAAAATCTCTACAAGATCGATGACAGAGTGGAGGAAAACGAAGAAGCGATCACAACTGATTACGTCAAGGAACCAAAGATCATGGAAGCAGAGGTGGAATGGGCAATTACACAAATCAGAGATAACAAGACCCCAGGAGCAGACGAAATCCCTATTGAGCTGATCAAAGCAGCTGGAGATGGAGTGATAAGAGAGATAACAATTCTGTGTAATCTGATTTGGGAGACTGAGGAGTGGCCGAAGGACTGGCAAACATCGATCTTTATACCCATCTTTAAAAAAGGAGATGCTAAGGAATGCGAGAACTACAGAACCATTGCGCTAATATCTCATACGAGCAAGATACTCCTAAAGATTATCCACAAAAGGATGGAAGACACGATAGAGAGAGAGCTGCCGGCAAATCAAGCAGGATTTAGAAAAGGGAGAGGCACAAGAGACCATATTGCAAACCTAAGATGGATAATGGAAAGGCAGAGGGAATATGGACAAGAGGTACATCTTTGTTTTATAGATTACAGCAAGGCATTCGACTGCGTTGATCATGCTCTGCTGTGGAAAACACTGAGTGAAATGGGCATACCCATGCATCTGATAACTCTCCTCAAGAACCTGTATGGCAATCAGGTGGCGGTGGTCAGGACAGAACATGGCGACACTTCAAGTTTTCGAATAAAGAAAGGGGTCAGACAGGGATGTATACTATCACCATACCTATTCATTCTATATGCAGAAAGGATAATGAGGGAGGCAGGTTTTGATGATGAGGCGGAGGGTGTGAGGATAGCTGGAAGGATAGTGAACAATTTAAGGTATGCGGACGACACAACACTGCTGGCGGAAAAAAAGGAGAAACTGAAGGATAACATCAGAAGGCTAAAATGTGCTAGCGAGAAAGCAGGAATGTACTTTAATATAAAAAAGACGAAGATAATGACCACTGAGAAATGGAGTTATTTTGAGGTAGATGGAGAGGAGATAGAGGTAAATCAAGCTTCTGTTTCTTGGGGGCCATGATGGAGAGTGAAGGTGGATGCGAACGAGAAATACGACGGAGAATTACATTGGGGAAGACGGCAACGCAGGGACTGGAAAAAATATGGAAGGACAAATCAGTGAGTTTGGGAACGAAGACAAGAATTGTTAAAGCAATGATCTTACCAGTGGTGCTTTACGGATGCGAAACATGGACAAAAACCAAGGCATTGGAGAAGAAAATTGAGGCATGTGAAATGTGGATCTGGAGGAAAATGTTGAGGGTTTCTTGGACTGAGAAGAGAACTAACGAGGATATCCTGGAAGAAATAGGACACTGGAGAGGGAGTTTGACGTTGGGGCAGAGAGAGTTCAGGCAGAAGATGTCATACTTTGGACACGTGATGCGTGCAGATGGGCTGGAAAAGGAGATGATGTTGGCGTGTGGGGAGGGCAGAAGGAGGAGAGGACGACCAAGGAGGAGATGGATGGACGAGATACAGGAGGCATTGAAGATGAACATCTCGGAGCTGAGAGAGGCAACGAGAAATCGGAGCACATGGAGAAGGTTGACCATGACAGTCGCTAGGATTCAACGAATCGACAGCACAAGGTGACAAGGTGGACATGTAGTGAAGCACAGGGAAGCACAAAGCGAAGGAAGAAACAGGATTGAAATTGAATAGAACACACATTAATGGCTGGATGTAACAGCATGGAATACATAAACAGAATTTACAGACGGAAATGGAAACAAACAGAAATGGATGGGCGGAGCACAGACGCTAAATGGAACAGAGAGAAGAATGTTAAAACTGTTTGCTAAATACATGCGAGATAATTTTTGTAAATTTACAAGATTCAGAGGGTGCTAACTAGTGTAGTGGTTAGCATGCTGGACTGTCAATCGAGAGGTCAGGGGTTCAAATCCCTGCCAGAGCAGAAATTTGGTTTGAGATTTCTGCTCCATCTGTGCCCCTAGCCAACTCAGCTATAATGAGTACACCGATCGTACACGATTGATGGGCAGATGAGATGGCAAGGGAATGGACTGGTCACCCGCCCTCATATGCCGAAGCCAAGGAAATGATGTCGCTAACACTTCATACCCATCGCTGTCTCAAGGCTAGCTTAAGGGACAGTATTTATGAAACTTGCACAGGGCAGCTGCAGCTTAAGGCAACAAATAAGAACCCCACTGGAACAATAAAATCAAGAAGGCATTGTCTATTACGATTCGGTTACAAATATACAAGTTCACACTGCCAAGAGTAAACAAGAATAGCCTTCAAGACTATAATGAAGACAGGAAATTGCAAAGCTTAATAACTGACTTTTCTGCTCATAATGAGTTTCCCATAACACACATCTGAAATGTGTCCTCAAGCGTTAACACCAAAAGTGCAATCTGGAAAAACGATCGGGAAAAGCCAAACACAAAGGTACAGCTAACGCAGGAGTCTACTTGAAATGATACATTGGAGAAAACCGCAACTAAACAAGACTACTGGCCATTAATCTGCCTGAGGCTGTTTATTCCACAGATGATAATTTATGCCTGAAAGCCATGTATTCCCTCACAGCGGGCCAAGAATGCAAGTGATAACACAATGCAATGGACATTTTATTTTAACAGGGGTTCATAAAACACCGACTCAGATCGAAGCACGAAAGTAATATTCCTCAATTCACGGAATTTCTTCAGATTACGTTTCAGCAAAGTCTTCCTGCAATTCCACAACCATGAATTGCTTTGACGCCTATTCAAGAATTCATTTACCATGCAAGCAGTTACCAATTAAAGAAGGACCTGGACTATATGCCCAGACACTGTATAATAGGCCCACATTAAGGGGGTGCTAAGGGTGCTGCAGCACCCGGGCCCGCAGTTTTGAGGGGGCCCGCATTTTCGGAAGCACATTAAATTTTTTTATTGTACAAGTTTGTACTTGGGACCCGAGCTGATGGCTATATAGGTAATCACAGCACCCGGGCCCGCACTAGCCTTAATGCGGCCCTGCTGTATATAGACTACAGAGGCACAAAAATTAACCAAAAAACAGAAAATCTTATGTTCCCTTCTCAAAAAAAGGCAATTTCAATAACACTAAATGTCCAAACATTATGTCTTGGGCCATTTCGTCTTCAAACTGCACTGTGTCAAGGATCTGCACTAAGAGTTTGCCCTTGTGATCTGAACCTCGGTGTTTTTCACAGTGCCAGTGTTTCACAGTTCCAGTTTTTCAATGCCAACTGTGTTTTCTCATAGCCAGTGTTATTCTCAGTGCCTATAGTGAAAAATTCATGATTCCGGCCGATCAATCACAGAGGTGCATGGCTTCGACATGAACTGCGAGCACTCACAACCACACAGATACCATAAAATCCACTACAGCGCTCTGTTAAAATAAGTAATAGTAACATTGACCAGTAATAATAAATCTTCAATTCCCAAACGTCATCCGACACTAGCAACTCCCGATGAAAATCCTTCTAGGACTAAATTTTTATGCTACCCCTTGGAATATGTTCATTTGTTTTCAAAACATCATTTACACCAGTTACAACAAAAAATAACAACAGGACTTGATCATAGAAATTCCAAGCAAATGCACTCTCCACTACATATTTCTTGTATTCATTCATATTAAAATGGTCTTTTTTTCTCATGCACTGTGTGGGTCCATGTGAACAGAAATGAATCCATCCTCACAGGTAACCCGAAAACAACAGAACAAATGTAACCGAATAAAACTGGCACTTGGAATCGATAAATGGAACTGATTTTACCTAATGCACATTGCCCGCAGCACTGATAGCAACAACATTAACAGTAGCAAATGCTCATTAGCAGCAATAACAAATAGCAAACACACATTAACAGCATCAGCAGCCATGGTAGCAGCAGGTAAAATCTAGGTTTCATTAAGGACAAAGTGTCAACACACAGGACGGACCCAAGGGAAGAGTTCAGAGAGGATCCGTAAACACCAATCCACTAAGCTGTATGGCAGTGTTTCCCCCAAAGCACCATCTATTCCAAAACCAAGGTACTGTTTATCCCTCAGATAACCATTCTCATAGCTCCCCATTCTCACAGATCACCATTCTCACAGATCACCATTCTCACAGATCACCATTCTCACAGATCACCATTCTCACGTTGCTTGTAGGCTGCATTTACCTACACATTACCATAATTTCCGCCACCACTTCGCCATAAATGATCTATCTGGATAATTTATGGAGTTGGATGGACCTGAAACAATTCGAGACACTACATCACAAGCTGGACAAAATTAACTGCTTCAAGAACTCATCTGCCGATAAACTCTTTTAGCAATATCTTTTTAAAACTTTGGCATCACATTCTTAGCTTGAACACTCTGTTGTGTTTCCTTTGCATTGTACTAGAGCAGCAGTAAACGTCTGTTGGTATTGTAATTGTAATAATTGTAATTAGTAACTTCTATTGTGCCGGTGTCTGAAGCACAAGGCATCAACCTATGGCACACCAAAACCAAGCCGTAACCAGGTCAATATCCAGAAGATCAGTCCATAAGACAGAGAGGCAGCATAAGGTGGATATGTAATTTGAAAGAGGTAAGTTTTAAGTTGAGAACGAAATGAAACAAGCGACTGAGCAGAGCGCGCAGACACAGGGAGAGAGTATACTTAGAACTACTTGTGTTGCCTAACTTCAATGTTTTCACTGCATCATCACACATAGATCTGTTAGTTAGGTAAGCCTTTGTGCTTCTGTAACTGTAAGCCTCTAAAAGGTGCTACATAAATGAGCAGATACGGTTACACATACTTCTGCAATGTAATTCCACAACAAATCGTTGTCTTGTGCAACGTTTGGACAACACTCTGATGAGCAACAACAACAAAGATCTCCTGACGTCGATGAAACTCTGAACAACAACTTCTCATTTCAAGCCAACTGTTGGATTTCGACTGTATTGTCATGGTGAAAGTCATATATTGCCTCTTACCGAAACCCACTGGATGGCAATGCACACAGTTTATCACAGCAAAAGCACCCATAAATTTCCCGTAATTGCACCGCGCAGCAGTTGGAACTGGAACCAGTATGGATAAAACTGCCATTCTCCCATCCTTCTTGGGGACCTACCGCTGCCAGTTCGTTTCTTTCCCTCTCCTTTGTCTCTGATCTGGGGTCGGGGAGGGAAGAGAAGTGGCAGGGATAGATGCTTTTCAGCAAAGCATAAAGCTCTGCACGGTTTCATTCATCTTTCCTCTGTTGAAGGCCCTTGGAAATTCATCAACACTCAAAACCTTGTCAGCACAACAGCTATAATTCTGGGCATACGGACCTGTGCACGAGGGGCTAGGCTAAACATCCCCTTCCTATGTGATAGGCATGTGGGTTCCTAGTAATCAACTTGCCAATGAACTCCCTCTCCTAATTCATTTGTGCCTACCAATTTTCATCACTTCTAAACTAAATTGATTTAATTTCACTTTAATATCAGTCAATAGGGAGTAACCGATAAGCATTTTTCCGCCGATTATAACAGATTCCGATAATTGAGCACGTTTTTTTGCCGATTCTGGTTCCGATAATTGAAAATATTTGTTGAGCTTCTGAGTGAAGTTGTGACAGTATGATGGTTATGTTAAAAATTTGTTTATATTTTTAGACAGGTGTTGCATAGTAGCCTACACTGGGTGATCAAGAAAAATATCAACTACTGAACAAAACCTTCCACAACTGTTGAAGACAAATTGTCAAATATATTATTAAAATACATATACAGATATATTAAAAATTTGTGGCATTTCGCTACATGTTTTGAAGTTGTTTTTGTTTGCAAATTTTAAGAAAGTTCACCAATATGAAAATGACAACCGGGTCAGTTAAAGGTTAGGTTTTGTGTTACGGTTGAGGTTAGGGTTAGTTTATAGTTGTTTTGGACTGTGGCTTATATGTTTACAGTATAATTAATAATATTAATGTCGGAATAGAACGGCAGAAGTTGTGTGCATGATAAGCAAGCGCCGTTTGTAACCTGAATCAAAGACAAGGTAAGTAAACAAGTTTTGTTTCAGCAAACTTATTTTTGAAAACGTTTTTCTTAATTTTATAATATTAATATCGCAATCTTGCGGAAGTTAATGTTGATCAAAAATTATAATATTAATGTTGCAATCTAACAGCAGAAGTAAATTGTAAGCTTGTCACTGGAACGAAAATGAGGTCAGTAAACAAGTTTGTTTTAATTAGCGCCTCACATGATTGCTTGCGTAAGTTTCGGTTGATGAAAAATTATACCAGCAAACTTATTTCTGAAAATGTTTTATCAGTTTAGATTAATCTTAAGCAAATTTCAAGGAAGTGCACTTAAAAATTAAGATTTTTTCTAAATTTTTTATCGGTGATTGAATTATCGGATTTGTCAATTTTTATCGGATTTGAAGTAGTTCTCAGTGCTTATCAGTTTCCGCTCCAAGAATCGGTTACTCCCTATCAGTCAAATATCGGTTGAACTTCCTGATCATTATCAATGTATAAGTAAGAGATTATATGACCAGTCAAGTGACTAAATCACTGAAGATATTATCATCTCTCAATGATTGACTTGATAAGAGAAGAAGAAAAGCATTCCCTTAAGCTAGTCCGGAGAGGTAGCCAAGGCTATGAAGTGTCAAGGCTTTCATCTTTCTTACCCTCAACATATGATGGAGGGTGGTCGGTCCTATCCCTAGCTGCCTAATCTTGCCAGTGACAGTGCATGGTCAGCATACTCATTATAGCTGAGTTGGGTAGGTGTACAAGTGGAGGAGAAATCTTAAAACAAATTTCTGCCCTGGTGGGATTTAAACCCAGACCTCTCGACTGATGGTCCAGCATGCTAACCACTACACCATCCTGCACCTTCACTGCACAAAGGCTTCATTAAATCATGCACTAATTAACCGATTGTAGGTAAGTAAGGTGAGGTAAGTCTTTTTTTATTATGAATCACTCTCATATGACTTGTTGCTCTAGTCTTCAAACAAGCACAGTTCTTAGGCTGAAGACAGAGGAGACAGCTGTTCTAACACAACAGCTGGAAACCCTTCCAAACAAAAACATTGTCTATTTGACAAGATGATCCCAATCCTGAATGCAGTCATGAAACTCTACAATAAAACCCGTATTCAACTAATGAAATGCGATTGTGGATTACTTCGCTGCAAATGAACTGAAAACACACCCACACAAACACATACACAAACACACACACACACACAAACCACACACACAAACACACCCACACCCACACACACACACAGACACACTCACAAACCTAAGCAATACACACACACAACATGCACTCTCTCACTCACACTCACACTCACACACACACACACACACACACACACACACACACACACACACACACACACACACACACACACACACACACACACACATACACACACACACACACGCACACACACACTCACAAACCTAAGCAATACACACACACAACACACAACATGCACTCTCTCTCTCACACACACACACACACACACACACACACACACACACACACACACACACACACACACACACACACACACACACACACACACACACACTCATCTGTCATCATCTATTAAATTTGGTGCATTGATTGATGAACTGGGTAACACTAGCCAGATTAAATTCAGTCACTGTGATATGATCAGGGAAGCTGTACTAACGTGATTGCCAGACCAATTGGGAACAGGTAAACAATGGCTAGATCTAATTTTCGGTGCTATTATTACCAAGTGCCAACAAAATTAAGTCCCTTACCTGATAAACCTGAAAATCTGCTTTGCAAAGTGGCATCACATAAATGCATCCCCACTTCTTACACTGGCATCCTTAGTATTGGTGCAATACACTCACCTCCCTACATGGCAATACAACATGCTGGCATCTGTAAACATCAGCCTAATACACTGGATTTCCTACACAGTAATAAAACATGCTGGCATACCTAACATCAGTGCAATACACTAGCTTCCCAACATGGCAACACAACATGCTGGCCTACTTAACATCAGTGCAATATGGCTTCCCAACATGGCAACACAACATGCTGGCATAACTAACACCAGTGCAATACACTGGTTTCCTAAATAGCAACAAAATTCCCTGGCATCTTCAGCTGGCATCGTTAGATACCAATGCAGCACAAAGGCATCCTTAAACAGCAAAGCAATACACTGGATCCCCTAAATCTCAATAAAATATGGCATTCCTACAGCTGACTATAACACACCGCACCATGTTAATCCTTAATTATCCTTCATGACAGATGCACAATGCAGAAGCTAGCCTACAGCTAACAAAACCGGCAATTTGTCAAATATACAGTCCTACTATTCTGACCATTTTGTTCAACCTATAGTTTCTGCTTTTAAAGAGACCTTAACAGTTTACAGGATTTGACCTTCCAGCAAGTCTAGAAGTAAACGTGTCAGCATCTTCATTTTCTCATCTTCAGCACTTTATGTTGGACCACCTATCTTGCAGACACCAAATCTCTCAATGTATACTCATTTACAAGAAGTAAAAAAGTTAAAGGTAACATCTTGTTTACATGTCTCTACTGGAACTCCTCAGGAAGTGTGGCAGCATGCTACTGTTCAAGCACTCGCCTTATAGTCATCGACATCAAATGGTGATGAAATAATATAATTATTTAATGTAATCAAAGCAAAATCAATTTCAAACCACTAGATATGATGAAATCCTCCAGGCACGACCCCCGTCGACCCGACCCATATCCCAGAAACATGTTCCAAATATATGATACAATTTGCCATCGATGACAATCACAGGAGAGACTTCCAAGGCTAATTGAAATTCTGATCATAATAGGAAAGGCGGCAAGTGGAAATCTTATGCATTAATAAGATTGGAGGAGGAAGCCGAGGCAGAGAGCACAAGCCAGGAAACGCCTATCATTGATGTTGACAGAGCTCAGCTGCCGCAACTACAGCACACAGACGGACACAGTACCCAAGAGAAAACTGAAACATAATACAGTTTTGTTGATTTAGCCAGAAAGTCCCAGATAAATCCCGGTTTAGAGCACCAGCACAATCACAGCTTGCATGGACGGAAAGCAACCAGCAGGAGGCATGATAACTGATAAAAGTGGCACTGTGGCCGGGTGCTCTGAAGATGGTCAGTCAACAAAGTCAGTTATTTGATAAACTTTCAACACAACCCTAGGACCCATCAAAGGAAAAGTAGATCTACGCAGACATATTAAAAAAGATAACAGTGGATATCAACTGTATCTTTGACTCAATCTTCAAAGCTGAAACCAGCTGATACCGCCTGCCTCAGGCCCTTAGGCTTGACCTCCTCTCTCTCTCTCCTGTCCAGTTCCGCAAGTGCCTTAAAACATTTCTCTTTGTCAGTGAAGACACTGACCCGGGTAGGGAGAGCCTCTCGTTATGAGTGGCACTATATAAATTCTCAGTTACAATTACAATTACATTAAAGCCACTGAAGCCATTCAAGTGGTTCAGAAGACAAATTAGTAAAGGTACATTAACATAAGTAACACATAAAATTACACCATTCCTCAATCAACTGGGCTCCCCTCCGGTTTAAATGAGGAATCAGAGGATCTCCGGGCTGTAATGCAAACATGATAAGAGCAGCATTTGAAAACAGGTCAACCTTTTCCACTGGATTGTTAAGTTTGCCAAACAAAAGTGGCACCTTCAAAAGGCATAGTTAATTACATATTACATCACACGGGGTGCTCGACAGTGTAGTGGTTAGCACGCTGAACTGTCAATCGAGAGGCTGGGGTTCATATCCCCACCAGGGCAGAAATTTTGTTCGAGATTTCTGCTCCAACTACACCCCCTAGCCAACTCAGCTATGATGAGTACACTGACCACACACTGTCAGTGGGAAGATGAGACAGTGAGGTAGAGGGAGGGAAAATCAGATGGTGAGGGAGGACTGGCCACCCGAGGCTAAGAAAATGAAGTCGCTAACACTTCATACCAATGGCTGCCTCGGGCTAGCTTAAGGGACTGCTAAAAAATCATATATACACCGGAAATCAAAAGCTGCTTACTGTATGCAAGGGCTGACGTGTTACCAGAATGACGCAAAGGGTAAATACACAATATTTACACAGAGAATTCAGATCAGATATTGAGAGCTACTGATACGGTCCTTCACTGCATCCACCTTAGGCATACAGCCGTTACACTGGCTCAGTCACTCAGCTGCACCAGCACTAGGTGTAGCATCCCAAGGCATAGGCCTCCTAGCTCGATAGTGCAGCCTACAAGAGTCCTTGTTTTGGGGCATAGCAGACAGCCTCGTGTTATCGACATCAATGACGGTCAAGGCAAGTACATCAAGGTCAGCTGTAAAAATAGGTACAATCGCAAATGTAATCCCACCACGGACTCAGTGTTAAAGACACTGATTACGGAGTGGTTTTGGTATGCCATTGCCTGATGCCTTGTGCATTAGACACCGAATGATAGAAGTTTAAAATTACAATTAAAATTACACTAATATAATTTCCACCACACCATCAACCATTATCGCAGCCAGGGGTGTCTATCCCCCCTAAGTCATTGGAGCAACTTCACCTTCCCCCCTCTTCTTCCGCCCCCTTCCTCTCCCCTAAAATGGTGGCACACACATTGACAGATCTCCCCCCCCCCCCCCACTATTTTGTGGATGGAGCATTTGCTCCAAGGTTTCTATGGTGTAGACGCCCCAGATCGCAGCACTTTTATCATCAAGTTATCATGTGCTGCTGTCTTCAGCAGCTGTCATCGTTCCTCATCTTTGACTCATGCAGTCCAGGGAATCTAACACATTGTCAGCTGTGGATGGGAATTAACGGCTCTGTCTTCTCTGCCTATGTGTGGAAGACCCCCAGTGGTCACTCAGCTATCTGAGCACTCTTTGTTTTAATGACATCCACTTCATTTTGACAGTAGGAGTGGAAAGAAGAATGATCAGATTGATCAACAGAGAAAGCTTTTGTAGTTTAGGCATGCACTGCGGTAGAGTGGATATTGCCTGGAGAAGAAGGAGATAATCCATTAATTCATTAATTCAGAGGACTTATATATAGCACCCCACCAGGATACCTACTGGGAGTCAGAGGCGTTCCCAGCAAAACTCCTGTGATAAAGAACAGTTTTCAGATGCTTATAAAAAGGTTGGCACAGTTCAAAGATCAAGAGATAAAGGAAGACCTAAAACAACAAGGACTGACAATATAAAGGAATGGACTGATATACCATTCAATCAGTTATTGAGGGAGATTAAGAGACAGAAGCAGATGGAACAAAATTGTCCGTGGTCCAGCCAATCCTTGGATTAAGGACGGTTGAACACAAGATGAGGCAACTTCGTTCTGGTTAGTGCACACATCACTTTAACAAGGTACCTGAAAAGCATGGCATAAAGTGCCTAGAAAACTAATTAACCAACCATATCTTACTTCCATTATGTTCACAAGTGCTTAAAGTAAGACCTACATCACGAAGAACTTCTTTAGGTAGAAACCGCGAGACTTCGACGACGGTAGATGGACCTTCACATCGATATCAGCAGCCATGCGCGAATTCGAATCGATATCTGTTCTCAGACTGAAGCACGTGTCCACGGTAACCATCTTGTATTCTCAAGAGCGTTTAGCACACCGAAGAGGACAGTTGAACCAGACAGCACGAAATGTCTTAAAGAACTAACCCCTCTATGCTTGAAGGAATGTACAACGCATCGCACAAACACCAGTCAGAAGCTTACGAGCACAACTCTACGAATACCGATCAAGAGCAACAGACGTAAGGCATGTGAGTAAACAAAATGCTGATCAGGCCACAACGACCCAATCAGAAGAGGATAAACACAGGCGACGACCTATCGCCGGCGGTCCAATGAGCGTCGGCCAACGGCCTATCCTACAACGGTCTATCGTCACCTGACATGATTTGTCAGCTGACGTCAGCCGGACGAAATCGTTCTCCTTGGAAGATGATGCGACGACGGTGGCAGTGTGAATCGGTTCCAGTCTTGTTATGCAAGCAAGGAGGCGTGAAGGGCGGCCAAGCAATGACCACCGAATGCCACGACATCTAGATCAATATTTCCTCTCCACTTAATGACCAACATTCAACGATGACCACGACGGTGCCACGTCTTCCGGAATTCTACTAAACCTCTAGTGTTGCCAACCGCAGATTATTCTGTGTACACTGTGTACATCAGTACGTATACGTACAGCACATGTGCAAAGCACATTGAGCTGGCCCAAAAACACGTAAACAGCATGAACGAGCAAATATTATTCCTGTTGAACAAATGCTCAGCAAGTGTTCTGACCTGCATGTCATCTATCTCCCAAATATTTCCTTTACCAAGTCTTTTAATCGTTTACAAACACCTCAGAATCTTTCAAGGGGCGTGGTCGTGGGGTGGGATTCAATTGCAAGTTTATTTAGTAAGTAGCATAGACACTGGATAGACCCTTCTAAACTATTAAAGTAAATTTTTAACAATAGCAGCATTTAAGTACCTTTTAAGTATTTCATGAGGTAGTTAAAGGGTGTTATATTAAATGTCTTAATGCATGCATACATCTAAACATACATACATACATAAATACCTCACGAAAATACTGTTTGTGCTTAGCAAATTTATCCTAAATTTATTCCTCCTAGGAAAATTCCTACCGTTTGTACCCACTATACATATTGGTCCTACTTCTTGGACATCAGCATTATCATGTGCCAGATTACTTGGTACAGTATATTATATATATATATTATATATTATACATATACATATATGCATGTTGATAGTCTTCCACTATATAAAATTACAATAAATAACTTCAGGCATCTTAGATGTCTATATAAATATACACTTATCACAGAAACACACACACACATACACACACACAACCACACACGTGCGCTCGCACACACACACACACACTGGATCTATAAGCATTAGATAAACAGATGTATGCAAATGTGTAGACAGACATTTATATACAGCTGTGTATGGGTGTTTATGTATGAAATGGTAAAGAAATATTTGTTTTCATGGAATCAAAGAATTAAGTCAGCCAACGAGAATGGCTCTCCTACAGATATGAGTGTTAGCCAAAAGAAACAAGTCACGAAATACTAGAGCCTGTAGTCAGCAGGCACCGCTTGGCAAGCATCAAAACGTTAACAGCTATGGATATGTATATATAGTTATGCACATATGTACATGTGTGTGTGTATATATATATATACATCCTAGCAAACACACATGTATATATATACATATATACAAACAAACAACATACTATATATATATGCAGATAGACAAGCAGAATGATGTCAGACATGTGCAGACTGGAAATGAATAACTTAACCAGAATAAGTTACAGATCCTGGAACAGAATGCACACATACACACACTTATATATATATATATAACACAATATATATACATATACACATATGTGTATAACACTGTATATATATACATGTGTGTGTGTGTATATATATATATATATATATATATATATACTCAAATACTTAGATACTTAGTCACT
This sequence comes from Allolobophora icterica, assembly GCA_963556255.1. Classification (NCBI taxonomy): domain Eukaryota; kingdom Metazoa; phylum Annelida; class Clitellata; order Crassiclitellata; family Lumbricidae; genus Allolobophora; species Allolobophora icterica. Next base: position 44,007,598 of record OY744610.1, on the reverse strand, counting down.
GTGGCACAGATATACCCGGATAGCAAGCACAGCCCTTCACCCCAATACTGCAGAATTGTTTGTTGAAGGCCACAGTGACAACCAGTACTTAGCAATGTTTTAGTTGTCCAAAAACAACTGGGGGGGGGTCAAAAATTTGCAGATTACCAAAGTGGTCCAAATTAAATTTATCTGGGCAACAAAACAAACGAATTAACCCCCCCCCAAACATATTTTCAGTTACTTAGCTGAGGGGGTTAGGAAGAGAACTAGGGGGTTGAACCCCCCCAACCCAACCCCCCCCCGACAACTAAAACACTGGTACTTAGTAGTAATCACACATTCTATGTCTGTACATTCGGGCCATGTTAGTTTCAGAAGAAGTAACTGTTCAGAAAAGTCATGAGTTCTGCTTTGTGTAACAGGCATCAAAGAAGGCGGATTCACGAGTCTTGGATAACAGCATGCCAGCCTCATGTTCTAAATGCAGGGCAATCCTGTAAACATTAAACACAGCCCGGTTCTATCCAACCCATCACCATAACAGGTCATATCAATTACATAAAGATAGACCAAACTGACAATGCAGATCAGCAACAAACACAATATCATTGTCATCAAGCGGTCAACCATATCCCTCAAGTATCTACTTAAACATAATAAACTTCTAAAGGCCACTACAATGACCGGCCTAACAGAGGTCTACACAAGCAGACCTCCCTGCTCTTAAATTATTATTCTGCACTCTGTGACATCATTGGCTCGATAAATGTCATACTTGCACAAAGTTCAATCAACTATACTTCACCATTTGATATATTATACAATACAGCTCACTGAGCTCAGTTGTAACGGCTTTGACAGGATATAGTCTCCCTCTGTGAAATCAAGTACAACCAATTCTGTGTTGTAATATTTCAGTCATGTCTACCTGCTGTCTTCTGAGTGGCAAATAAACGACTGGTCATATTAGATAATTAGAATACAAATCATTGTGTGTTAATTCTCTATAGTAGTTTTGGTAACAGCATAAACCAGTGTAGCTCCACTGCTCACAAGGATAAACTTGCACCTCTCAAGAATGTAACCAATGTGGCCTACATCCAACCAGACAGCCTAGCAGCCCTTCACAAAACAATTTCCTGTTTCCAGGGTCATCTCCCACTTCCAGGCCACATATATCTATCACGCACTCTGAAACCAGGTAGTTTTCCAAATGCTCAAGAGCACGCAAACAGATAGAGGTACACAGACACTGATTACCATAAAAGATGGGGTTAATTTCCTGCCTCCAGGCCACAATGACCATCCATTATTATCAGCAGGCTAAGCAGTCTGGCCAGATTAGTACAGTGGCTCCCCTTGGTGGTGTACAGATACTGTAAGTGCACAGATAGCTCTAGCTGATCCCACACTAATCACAATGACATGCCCATCTCCAGGGCCACCCCTATAACTAGCCCAGCCGTCACAACAGGTACCACTTCCAGGTTGCTTACCTATATATAATCTGGTTTACCTTCCATCCCTAGTCCACCCCCAAAATTCCCAGAACTCTAATAAAATCCCAACACAGAGTATGCCTTCCAGAAACCATTCTGCTACACAGCCTCAATAGCCATAAGCACCGGCTATTGAGTCATGGAATGACTGACCAGAATTACCGACCAATCATGTTGACCCACAAACAACCTGCTTGAAATAAGACTAAAATATTTCCTACACATAATCCACACGCTTCGGCATGAAAATTCCGGCACAGTATCAAATGCTGTAGTCGGGAGCGCCTCTGAGTAGTAGTTGACTTCGACAGGCGCTATAGAAATATCCGGAATAATAATAATAATAATAATAATAATAATAATAATAATAATAGGACACCCTGATAATTAAATATCCTGTACAATGGATACAATATGATATTATTCCATGAATAAATGTTTGTACATGACTTGTGAAATACATCTTTGTCACTTATAACACAATAACACTAATACTAACATATCAATACTAACATATTAATACTAACAACAATAACAGCAACTACAAAGATATAACCAAAACAGGCATCATGGATACTACAGGCATTAACTACCAAATCAAACCCGCATATATTGTATACATTAAAGACCAAATGCACTGCATAACTCGGACAGGATACACCAAGGAAGTTCAAAATGTTAGATTCATTGTGCATTCAGTACCACTTGCAGCACCATTAACCGTTGTTGATGTATGTTGTTATTTTGAGATCTGGCACTATTCCAGGAGTGTTTTCTCTTAGGCCAAGGCAAACACGAAGCAATCTAGACCGCTTCAAGATAGCTGGGCCTTACAACATCCCATTGTCAGCAGGTCATAAATCCAAAGTTTATGGTCATCCAGTGAAGGGCTAGCCTTGCAATAAATTACACCAATTGCCACGAATTCCATGTATTAGACATCATAAATGATAATTACAAAGCTCTCCAGGTACTGAGAATGAATGGAGCTAGGTCATGCCACAAACGTGCCTTTGCTGAAGCATAACATGCATCACAGGACTACCACTGGTTAATCCTGATAAATGGGTTAATCAGCCAATTTTCATTCGTTTTGTGACATACTTAAAATGCACATATCTAGTCTCCATATGTACATGATAACAGCAAACCAAGATACACTTCTACGTACAAAAGGTCCACTAAAAATTCCAAGACTCATGGAAAATTCCACCTGTGAAATATGTTAAAAGTTTCCAAAACAAATAGAACATGACTTCACTTAAGCAGTTGTCACATTCTAGCTTCTAATTTAACATAATTTAATTCCACCAAACGTGTGCATATATTTACACAGCAATACAGTTATTAAACGGGGCGGGGGGGGCAAAAGACTTGACAAATGACCGAGGACAATGGAGATCATATATTCGTACCATCGCCCTAAATGGCTGGTGTCAGGAACTGATGATGATGACAGTTATTCTATAAAGTGTGGTTGATGTAATTTCTTAACAATATCATTATAACACGAATTAGTGTACATATGCTATATTCAAGCAAGATCAGGGAACCTACCTTCAGGTCAGTTTTCATTAGACTATGATCTCAAAATAAAGCAACCTGCTCACGATATGGCAATTGACAAGGCAGCCAAGCAAAGCAGTTTAGCCAGTTACTTGCATGTGCTCTTTGTGCTGCAGTTATATCAACACTTGCGGTGCTCGATACTGTAGTGGTTAGCATGCTGGAAGTCAATCGAGAGGTCAGGGGTTCAAAACCACGCCACGGCAGAAATTTGGTTCGAGATTTCTGCTTCACTTGCACCCCCTAGCCAACTCAGCTACAATGCGTACTATTACCGTACACTGTCAGTGGGAAGATTAGACGGCGATAGAGAGGGTTTGTCACCCGCCCTCATATGCCAAGGCTAAGAAACTGAAGTCGCTAACACTTCATACCCATGGCTGCTTCAGGGCCAGCTTAAAGGACTGCTCTTCTTCTTCTTCAAGTGGTGTATTATATCAACACTATATCAACACTTAACTACAAAAAGATTGGGGAGAATGTTAAATCATTAACATAATAAATATTCCAATGAAACACAAGACTTATGACAGACTCTAAAAGGTGCTATAAAATGTTAAGGATATGTTACATAAAGTACACAGTCCATATAGACCACAGTGACAAGAAGCCCAGTAGTGCTGAAAAGCAAGACAGATCAATACATCCCTTGACACAGACAAGTCACATGAAGAAATCAGGTGCAGACGACTCATAATAAACTGATAAGACCCTCGATCGATAAGAAAGTAGATACAATTATCCACCACAAAGTTTGCCCTTGTCTCATACACACTTCAACCAAGCACCCAGACACCCAAAAAATCTTACTCAAGTGGTGTGTTATGATGCTAAAATCGTCCCCCACCAGCCAAGTGGGTGGCAATGACTTGCAATGTCTCATCAACTCTCATCCTTGATACCTGGTCCAGTTACAACAGATTGACAAATTTTTGCATCCAAGGTTTTTATAATCCAATGAAAACTGAGTCCTTAGTCGAAGCCTTTGGCAATTTATTAAGTTAAAAGCAGATAACCTTTCCTTTGAGACTGCCACTAAAGAAAGCTATCCAAGTGTATAAAAATTTAGAAAACTTCAGCTTTCTTTTCTATAGCCTTTTGCTCCGTAATATCTCTCTTGCTTGCCAGCCTTCCTCTCAAATACTGGGTGGTTGTGAGTGGCACACATGTGTACATGCACTGTAAGGGTGAGTGTCATTACTCAGTTATTTAAAACACTACTCTATGTTAAAGGTACATAACAGACATAATCAATTATAAAAAAAAGTATTAAATAAAAATATCGCCTAGAAAGCAGTTTGCGTGGTGAGAAAGAATTTAATCTATCCAGACAAAAGGAAAGCCTATGAATAAAGACAGGATGACAATTGTTATTTTACAATGTGCATGTTGATACTTTTCAACATCAGTTACGCACTTACGTCCAGTGGATAAAGTGGTTTGGGTGAGCAGTGGGAACGCTAAAGAAGAGCTTCATTGGAACGCATGCGTGAGCAGTGGGAACGCAAGCAAAGAATTTCGAGAGCAGTGGGAAAACCGTTCCCACGCGTTCCCACCCACTTTAACCCCTACTTACGTCTGAAGTCAATGTCAGGGAACAAACATCCTGATGATCACAAGAATGACAGCATACCGGTATATGATGACGATGACAATAATGATAATTGTGATGAGGCAAAACCGTAGTTTATGTTGCAAAATCGATAGTGGTTGGAAATCCGAAGTTTAAGTTGCTGAATTAGGTGACGTTAGGTCTATTACCACGTATGAAAATTGTTTCATAGTAAAACTAGCAGTTGGATTATTGATGAAAATATTACTGAAACTAGAAGCTGGATGATCGATGAACATATAACTGAAACTAGAAGTTGGATGAGCGATGAAATTTTTTTAAATTAAAAGTCAAACTAGAAGTTGGACTGAAGACATGGCATTAATTTAGCAATGTAAACTACGCGCCTGAAAACATGTTGAATTTAGCAACGTGAACTACGGTTTTACTGTGATGATGGTGAGGGTGAAGATGATAAGTATGACTAGTAAGTAAGAACTTACAAACGCGGGAGCAGATAATACAGGATGGAAAATGTAAAATTAAGTGCATACAGTCTTATTAACCCCAAATTAAAGTTCATAGGTTAACGTCTAAGCATGAGGGTGTACACCTGCTATGGCCCTACAGAGCCAAAACATGTATTGGTAATTTATCATGCCCTATCTGTCTCGACCTGGCACCGGATCTGCTCTACTCCTTCCCTATTCTTAAACAATTATACACTGTCTAAGCAGCGCTAAATAAAGTGGTTTCCAAGGCTATGGCGCCAAACTCGACATTTACATTACATTACGCAAAACGGTAGATTACGTCAACGCGTAATACCACAACAATGCTTAGCAATGCATCCGGCGCAACATTAGCAACACAGCAGCTGTTCAGTCAAACGACCTCCAACGGCGCATAATCAAAGTTACAAGGCTACCGTTTAATGCAAACATGTTCTAGGGGCAAGCGATTGCACATACCCCATCAGCCAATCCATTGTGTCTTTCAGATATTCGGGTATCTTGTCCAGTTTGATTGCAGATAGAAAAATTGCTCAACCAATCCCTAGAAGCTGACTACAAAATTTCATTAATGCATCACAAAACACCAAGATGGCCGCTTCTCCATCGAGTTGTCATTTGGTTGGAAGCGCAAAGATCGACGCCATGACAGAGGACAACCACGATAGAGTAGGCGCGGCAAATTAGTAGTCAAGAAAAAACTACTTTTAAAATTAAATAATTCCATCCTGAAATCACCTATAACTAAAAAAATAGACGCATTTTAATCTCATATTGAGTGTAAACAATTATTGTAATTAAAAAAATGAAAACTACCAAATGCTATCAATCAAGATTGCACTAATTGCAGTATACGGTCGTTCTAAATTCCACACAGAGGCCAGACGATAACCAAATCACAAAGTCTGGTGGTGTTTAGACTTGCAAAAAAACAACACTTCAGATCCCGGTGCCAGTGAGCTATGTGCACATTAACAAACATAATAGTTTACTCGCCACGAAGTTATGTTTAAAATCACAGACATAAGTTTAAGTACAGTGCATTATGAAGTTCTCAAAATAACAGAATCTCAATTCCATATGGCAACATGAATGCACCAAAATCAGGTTTATTGAATAAAATATATCATCCGAAGAAGTATGCATAGACAAACCTATACAAAATCTCTTAAAAGACTTCATGGCCACCATTCTGCGATCGGGCATAAAAGTTACGTATGACCTGTAAGTAATATTATAATCCACAGAAGTTATGCAGTCGATTTCTGTTCAGCACTTTGATACATTTTTTCACAATTGATGCTGGTGTACACATTGTCTATTTAGTATAGGCGCATTAAAAGAACTGCTCGTAGTACCCAGAAAAAATTGGCAACAAGCTGGAAATAGAAAAATATTAAAGATATAATAATATTGTATTTAGAAAATGGTCCCCAGCCTCTGAACTCTCACGATTTGTGACTTTATAAGAGAAATTTGAAGGTATAAAGTTATTGTTATTTGAGCCGCTGTACCTCTACTATTTATAATCTTTTAACTATTTTTTCCGGTTTCGTTTAGGTCAAATAGAGTTAATAATAATTTAATATCTGTGGTTTTGGTCTCTTAAATAAACTATGTTGTATTACCGATGCTAATAGTTAAATTTTCAATCTAAGATCTGAAAGTTTTAGTTTCAAAAGCAATTTTCGAATGTAATTTTGGCGATATCAAGCCAAAATTACACAGTTGTTTGATGTGTATGTATTTGTTTAGTGTGCTATCATGTCTTTCGTGTTCTCTCACGATTCATGTGTGATCTTTCGATGATCTAGCGATGACGCTATCTGTTACACCATGACGCTGGTGAGAAACCTGTCCAAGTTATGGTAGAACGTAAGAAGTTATAATGTCAAGTAGCGCCAAGCGTGGTGATTCCGACTTGACTGAATATTTGTCATCTGCACCGCATGTTATTAATGTTCATGGGTCTTGCCGAAAACAGTAAATAAATTAAGCGAGCATTCAACAAAAACGTGAGGCATGTGCAGTCAAGTCAGAAAGTAAATGTAAAATTCTACGCTCTTCAGTAGGAGAGTTTGATTGGAAACGGAATTGTTTCATTTGTGGTAAACCTGTTGATGTTCGAAAGCCTGATAAGAATGCCAAATGACGCAGTGTACAAACACTGGATATCAGACAGTATTTTAGATTTCTGTCAGAAACGGCATGATCATTTGGCATTCGTGGTGCAGGGTCGCCTAGAAACAACAGGTGATTTTCCTGCAGGTTAAGCAATTTGCCACGTGAACTGTTATCGTGACTTTTCTAAGGTTGAAAAGGTTCACAGGGAATCTGAGCCAGGCAGTTCTGGTAGATCTGCCAGTAGACCTGTCAGCCAAGATATGTTGGAAAATTTTAATGCTATGTGTGATGCAATGGGTTGTTTTGATGGTGAATTGTACACTGTTGAGGAACTACGTGAAAGAATGGTTAGTATTTCTGAGGACCCATATACAAACAGTCAATTTTACAGTCAGCTGAGGACGATCTTCCAGCTGCAAGGCCAACTGTTTTCATGCAGTGGTCTGCAGACAATGTTGACCATAACAATGTGACACTAGACGGTTTGGGAACCTTTCATTGGATGGGAATCATTTCTATGTCAGTAACTGACAGTCATTAGACACGTTACCCTCAGGTGATTTCAGTGGAACGTTTGTTAAACATCTATCACGTGTTAAAGTTGCTGACATGGTCCATGGAAGGGGCATTCCTATCCATCAAATTAAACTGCCAAATGTCCTGGCACTTTTTGTCAATGTTTTAGTTCAAACCTATCAATGGTATACAGTCAGGGCTCTGTGCTCCCCATTCAGTAAAATTGGAGTTAATGTGGAAAATGTTGTGGTATTTTCGAGGTGAAGTGACCGAATTGGTCAGGTTTCATGCAAGACATGAACACTGGTCCACACCTACCTCCTGGCGACATCCGAATGTTACCCATTATTGACATGAACCCATGTGAGAGATCATGTATCTTGTCAACACTCTTATTTATCAGTGACCAGGCCAAGAAACTCAAATAATTGTTACATGTGTAACATTCTACCCAGCCTTTGTGACTGAAAACTGTCTAAGATATCACTTCACAATAACTTAATGCGGTATGTTGGATAGGAGTTTTCCATGTAATTATGAGTTTTCGTGGCAGCATTGGCTCTGTGATGTCCAGTTCAGGGCTTTCAGAGGCTTTGGAGTACTGCTATGGCCCAAATACAGTTGTGCATATGATCAGTGGCAAGGCCTGGGCTTTACGAGGCATTTTTTGATTGATTTAGCACTAAGTATTTTGCTTACGAGGTATGTACTAGATACCTCAGTAAATAATGACATTCCTGGCTCTGTAAATAATACAGATGTAACTGATTTGAGAGCACTTTATGACAGTGTCATCAGCAAAGAGTTAGATTTACAAAGTCTAGATGTCTCTGAATGTTTAAGAAAGTTGGACAGTGTGCTTTCAGCTCATAAAACCATGTTGACCACTGTGTCCAGAACTGCCAAATTATGGTTGCAATATATGAAGTATGTTGAGTCTTTTGTTGACATTCTAAAAACAGTTCTTAGAGCTGAAAGATCAGGAGTTTGGGATATGCATCTGGTTGGTATCTCAACGATGCTAAATCTCTGCAGTGACAGGGCACAATCAGTATGCCAAGATTAGTGTGCTTGGCTCTATCTCCAACATATGCTCGAACTGCCACATACTCATGCATGGTTACATGAAAACCTCAGTAATGGGTACCACAGTGTACTCCGATCTGACCGTTTATGGGGAGGCTTGTCAACAGATTTTCTAATAGCACAAGTTATGATGAAAGCAATCAAGAGGCTCAGTGGTTTGACACAAAGCAGAGGGATGAGTGAAAGTGTGTGACAGTTATGGGTTTGCACCTTACATAAATGTACCAATGTTCATGCCTTCCTCAGTCATTTTACTGGCTTTGACATCACAAGTGATGCTATGTCACTCTCTGAACTAGGTAAATCACGTTTGCCTCGTATTTCACAGATTTAAACAAAATACTTGGATATTTTGCCAAGAATCTGCTATTTGATGTATCTGACTATTGTCTTGGCAGTATTTCATTAGGATTAGTTGCATCTGATACTGATGCCATAACATGTGATACTGCTGATGAAGTTGGCAGTAAGATTATGGTGAACATGGATAATCATGCTTTCACAGATGTTGTCATGCAAAAAGCTGACCAAGTGTGGACATTAGCCTTACTAATGAAAAAATCAAAATCAATGCCAACCGTGTTGTCATTGATTCAAGTATTCTGTTTAACAGACTTTTGTTGGTGATGGAAAAGGTCTTCTGAGATGGAGCCATGCTTCAGCTATACACTGACAGCCAAGCCAACATCTTGACATGTACACTTATGTGCAATTGCATTGTCTGCAGCAATGCTTGAAATAACTCTAGTCTATATAAGTCAAATCATGAAACATGAATATTGCATATGTAATATATAAAATGGTTAAACTGCAATCACAGGCTATTAAAAATTTCATGTAAATAATGACGGTTAAAATGCAATAACGTCAATGCTACATATAGAATTTTATTTCCTTGGTGTTCTTGGACCAAGAAAAACACTACTGCAGACTGGCCGCCATTTTGTCCACCATTTTGTTTTCTTGCAGTGATACATATGTGTCTTTAGTTCCATCGCATTCCTTGACCCTGAAAATGTTAATTTAGACTCTAAAATCATGTTTGCATCATATACATGACTTAACTTATAGCCATTTGAAGATATTGGCCGCCATTTTGTCCGACATTTTGTTTTCTTGCAGTGCTACATATGTGTCTTTAGTTTCATCGCATTTCTTGACCCCGAAAATGTTAATTTAGACTTTCAAATCATGTTTCTATCACATACGTGACTTCACTTATAGCCATATGAAGATATTGGCCACCATTTTGGCCGCCATTTTGTTTTTTCATGCAACCGCTACAAATCCAGCTTGCTAATCACGATTTTCGGTTTCAGCAGGGTCAAATTAGTCTAGAAACACCTATTTGCAAATTGTTACATGATAATGATGATATGCTTGTAACAGTCATTTCTATAGCCTTTTATAATTCCAAGCCTAGACTATACTGCCTACTGGACGTAATAAAGATGTTCATTAAAAAATATTGCGTGGATGGATTTTCGCTGGGGATGATTTAATTGAAGCTATATATAAAACCCTTCATGAAAAATCAAAAATCAGCTTGTTGCCAATTTTTTCTGGGTCTGAGGACTCTGCAACCTGACTAATTGTATTTGTAACTTACTTATATATTATTTACTTCAGTCAATTGGTAGATGACGCCACATATTCAAAAGTCACCAAGTAGTTTAAATATGGCTCTCGTGCACGGTATCTTGCTTCCGCTAAAATATATTGTCTATGTATATAGTAACCGTTGCTCAGCAAGCTACACTGGGTGTTAATAGAGGATTAATTAAAAAGTTAGAGTTTAATAAAAGAAAGTAATAAATAATTAATAAAACAAAATGGTGAGTTGATCAGCTTTATACTTTTACCTAATCTAAATGGAGCGGATTGCAGAACAGCGTGCTTTGCAGAAAATAAGGCTTCGCGCACTAACAAATTTATTGGTACTTATACGCGAGCAAGTAAAGTTCCTTGTAAAATGGTGCACCATTGGTAGGATTAAAGAATCAAGAAGCTTCAATAAAGAGTGTGTTTTAGTATAATCAATAAAATTGCAAGTTTTTATATTAACGGTTTCTGTGCATGTTATTCATTATTTTTCCTAATTACCTTCATATGATAGCAAGCCGTGCTTAGCATACTGTTATTATTATTCTTTATTGATAAACCAAAAGCGAACCGCACATTGGTGAACAAGTATAGAAAAATATAAAACATAGAAGTAATAAGAAGATAATAATATTTGAAAAAAAAGAGTATACATTTAAATTTTTTTATGTTTATATTCGTTTATTAAGTAAAACAACTGGCAAAACGCTGTAGGTATACAAAAAACAGAACGGGAGGGAGTAATAGCTTAATAGGAGTTGGTAAATAACATATGTTTAATTAGTAAAACTTCTCCAATTCTGCTACCCTTTTTAGATAATAGTAACTGTTATAGATCTTGAATTTTCGGTAATACTGGAAACGGCGGTCCCAAATTATAAACTCGGTATGTATTCACATATGTACGTATGTATGTATGTACATGTGTATATATGTATATGTATGTATGTATGTATGTATGTATGTACATGTGTATATATGTATGTATGTATGTATGTATGTATGTATGTATATGTGCATATATGTATGTATGTATGTATGTATGTACATGTGTATGTATGTATGTATGTATGTATGTATGTACGTACATGTGTATGTATGTACGTGTGTATGTATGTATGTATGTATGTATGTATGTATGTATGTATGTATGTACGTACATGTATCTTTGTATGTATTGTATGTATGTACGTACGTACATGTATCTTTGTATGTATGTATGTACGTGTGTGTGTATGTATGTGTGTATGCATGTATGTGTGTGTATATATGTATGTGCATACATACATACATATATACACACATACATTTCTTGTCTTTATATTAAATTCCTATGTGAACCCATTACTACATACCGATTTATTTAATTTGATAATTTGGGACCGCCGTTTCCAGTATAACCGAATTTTCTCTCTTGTTATGATGCTTTGATGTGTTATTAGTAATATTCTAATTTTTTAAATTTAAATTTATACACATTTTTTCAAATATTATTATCTTCTTATTACTTCTATGTTTTATATTTTTCTATACTTGTTCACCAATGTGTGGTTCGCTTTTGGTTTATCAATAAAGAATAATAATAATATAAAGTTTCGTGAGTGATTATCTGGGCGGTTAAAGTTATGAGGTCTATCCCTAAGGAAATAGGAAGTAAAATGTTGGTTAGGGAAGAGGCATCTAAGTGATTGATTCTCATTGCGCAAGAGAAATGTAAATAATGAAGTGTCAGCCTCGTTTGCAACATTACTGTATGGATGACTGTAACCAAAGCGTTTAAGTCAGTTCATCAGCCGTTCAAGGTGGGATTTGTCCCTTTCATCGGCTAATCCCCACCAGGCAGGAGTAGTGTACATTGTTCTAGCTATTATGGTTGAGCGGGTGATCAACTGAAGAGATTTTCTATAGATGTGCCATGATTTTAAGTGTTTTTACTACAGCTGGTATTATGTAAACTCTGAAATTAAGTCAACCCATATTTTGTGATTATATTTTATCTGGACACCAAAATACACAGTATCACAATTGTTTTCTTAAGGAGGATATAAATCATTCCTTAACTTTTGGACTAAGAAACTTGTGATCAATCTGCTGCGCAGCAACTTCCTGCAGGCCAAAATTATGGATTTTTATTGTTTGCAATTTTAGCCTCCAAAAGGGAAGTCTGAAAAGCCAAAAGGGAAGTCTGAAAAGCCAAAAGGAAAGGCTGAAAAGACGCCTTTGACAAAGGGCGAGAAAACGAAAAAGCATAAAGAAGAAGCTGAAAGAAAAGCAAGAGAAGAAGGCCAGTCATACTGAGTTTATCATTAACTGATATTTAATGTTTAAAATTTTGATTAAAATCAATGCATAGTATCTGGTAACAGCAAGAATTATGCCAAGCTAAGCTTGTGCACTCTCTACTCTGGCTTACAGGTGAAGAATAATATGGTATGATAATGACCTGTGATCGTATTGGCTGTATCTTGATATATATGCACACTCTCTTGCGTGGTTTTAAGCTTTAAAGCCGCCATTTTACATGTTGAATTAAGGCATGGATTCAGACTCTGGATTGAATTGCAGTTAAATGACCACTCATCCTCCGTGTTCTTTGAAATGGGTTTAATATTTTTCCAGCTTGTACAGCCCACCTCGTACTGCTAATCTGTTCCATCTTTACTTGATCTTGATTTTGCTTTCAAAATCTGTCGTAGTAGTGTTGTATCGGGTTTGCACTTCATGCATGAAAATAATATTAAAGACTTGGTCATCTAGAACAGCAGTTCTTAAAGTGGTGGTCCGCGGACCGCCGCCGGTCCGCAGCGCTCTGGTCGCCGGTCCGTGAAACAGTCCTCAAAAAGTTAAAAATTCATAATTTTTCAACTTTTTAGCGAAATTATATAATATTTCAGCCGCATTTTGACTAAAATCCGCAACTTAAGTAGCAAAACCCATGAATCCCCCATACTTAATTAATTATGTACGTATCCCGCAGGTTGCGATCCCGCGCTAGCCGTTAGTGGTCCGCGAGAAACAATAAAAAGATGGTGCCGGTCCCTAGCTTTAAAAAGTTTAAGAACCACTGATCTAGAAGACTGAGATTTATTCAGAAATGTCTTTCACATGACAATGATGTCAGATTTCAATGTAGTTTCTCTCAGGCACGATAAGTGATCGAGTTTTTTTTCTTTTTTTTCTTCATATTCTTCTTGTTTTGTGCTACCAATGTTTGGTAAATTAAAGATTGACATATATCTGTGTAAATATACAAATATAATACTATACAGAAAACTCATCTGCAGATCATTATAGATCTTTGCACATAGTCTAGTGTTTTTAAATTATACTCTTGTTGTTACCATGAATTTGTCTTTTTAGAAGAGGCAAGGATTAAGGCAGAACGTGAGGATGCTGAACGGAAAGAAAGAGAAAAACTAGAAGCAGAAGAGATGAAACGCTTGGAAACAGAGGTTAGTTATGTTACAGAATTTGTTACTTACCTAGGTACTTATACTTTTAACCATTAAGGACTTTGGACTGTTTTGTAGTATGCATCAGGACTCTTATGATTATATGGCATTACCAAAGAGGTAATGCATCCATAGGTTACACATGCTATCATCATACATGTATGATGATAGCATGTGTAGTATGTATAACCATGGGAGCTTTAAACATATTTATTTGCTGCTGTTACTACATGCCAAATTGTTATCGTAATTGCAAATTTATATAGCACCACTTCAGAGAAACTCATCAGAGGTAATTAAATCTGTATCTTAGGTGCACAGCAAGTGTGCACAAAGAAGTTGTCCAGGATCATTACACAAAGCTCAGCAACCTTGACACTACATTTATCAGATTACTGATCAAGCCTGGTACTTACAAGACCTCCATGCTTCAACTGTAGTTTTTAATATTTCGAACTGTAAGATATCTTTTTACTAGGTTACTACTAGCGAAATTTATTTGATTTAATATTTACTTATTGACAAGCTTGAAGTCTGATATTTATTTTAACTACTGGGATAGCACTGTAGTTATTGTTATTATTGTTACTGCAATTATTATCATACCATTGCTTTTATGCCTGCATTCGATTATGTATATGATTCATAAGTTACAGTATGTGCCATTTACTGTGTAGCAGATTTAAATGGCGACGTTTAGAATTTGTTTGAAAATTGCTAACTGCTTAATATGCTAACCACTAAAGGAGTTTAATTGGTTATCTGTACAGAATAGGGTGGAGGAGATGGATGATGAGGTAGCCTGCTTCTGAGGCCTGTCTGAATAATTCTTACGAGTGCAATTATTAGAAATATTCTGATTTATGACTCACTTAACGATGGTTTTATTCACTATGGAGTGTTTGATATTTACTGATATTTCAGAGAATTGAACCTCACATTCAAATTCTCCATTTCACTGTTTGCAGTGTTGATAGTTTAAGTCCTGCACTAATGATGTGTTAGCCACAACCACTGGATTAAACATCATTTTCAGAATATCTTAACTGTTTCACTGTCTCAGCGATTTTTTGTTTCTGAATGGTATTGAAGGAATTGTATGTTGCCTGCCCTTCTGTTATGCTTTGCACAGCAGATAGTGATTTTTTAAGAGATCAGTCACCATTTATATGTTGCAGCCAGGCTTTGAATGCATTTAAGTAAGTTTTATTAACAAGCCATATGTCCACCAACTGAGCAAGGAATCATAGGTGAATCTCATGATCGAGGGAAGGTCATCAAAGGCAGAGTCCAGAGAAGATCGTCAAAGGCAGAGTCCAGCACATGTCTGCATATTTGAGAAATGTGTTCATCAAATGAAGTGAACACTTATGACTCCATTTGATGACTACATTTGTCACATGTACAATATGTGCTGGATGTAATTACAAGATTATAACTTGTGCTGAGTAACTGTATCCTGTTGTAACCACCAATATTAACACATTGTGTGATGCTATATTTTAAGTTTATCTTAAGACACATTTTATAGATCTCTTAGATAACCATGTTCCAGAATCCTTGAGAGATTGTAAAAATGACTATTTAAATGATCAAATACATATTTACATAATCTGAAGGATTGCTAGTTAAGTCTGGTCTTATGTAATAATTTCTGGGACCAGTTGCATGTTGCATTTATCTACTCTGATCTAATTGGGAAACTTCTATAGCATGTTGTGGCATGGTGGCTGATTGGTTAGAGCGTTTGGCCTGTAGCATGGAGAGTATGGGTTTGAGTCTCGCCCGAGGCAGTTACTGTGTAAGGACAGTGAGCAAGTCCTTCGCTCACAATTATTGTTCTGCGCCATCGATGTTATGTAATGGAATGGTTATGTGTGCACTTCTGAACTTGGGAAGGAGGACAATATCAAATACAGTTGTATTGTATTGTTATCATAATTCAATAAGGAACAACTGAACAATGGTCTCTTGTAAGCAAATTCAGAGTCCATTAGATGCAACCGTGCAGCCAAGATGTGTGAGGTCAGTGGGACTGGAAGACATGCTTTAAGGAATAAGCAGTTGGAAAAGATGACATTTCAATCCTGACCTAAGCAGCATCAAAGAATCTGCAGAATGGACAAAACTGAAAGAGACTGGGAACCCAGTTTTGTTTTGGGTTTTAGGCACAATTAGAATCAGAGCGTCGAAAGAGTGAATGTTTGTAATCTATCAAGCGTTGTTTAAAAATAAATGTATAAAAATGTGTGTACTTCTGATGGCAGGAACGGAAGAAAAGGAAAGGCCAGTTGGCCGAACTGGATGCAGTCCTTATGAACAACTACAACAAACTCTACGCAGAAAAGTTGGAAGCACGTAAAACCGCTAAAGTATGCTTATCAACCGTTTTTCATATTCGCTTTCAGATCTGTTATTGGTCAGTTTTGTCATCATTTTGTTGCCTTAGTTATTTTCTTCACCTCCTTCTCATCATTCTCTTTCTTCTACATCACTTCCTCTTCTTGTTCGTCCTCATACTTTTAGTCCTTCTTTGGTTCCTCACTACCACCGCCAAAACCACCACCACCATCTTTGTCTTCATCATTTTGTTCATCCTTGTCATCTAACCTAATCTGAGACTGGCTGTGTAGCACCACTATCATAATACTGCACAAGGGATCATTTCATCAGGACAGTACAATACGGTATTACTGAAATTCGAAAATGTTGCTTACAAAGAAGTGCACGAAAACCTATCCACAAATCTGATCAATTCAAGAGGTTCAGTGTGTTGAGACGAGAGCAGGCAGCCAAAGAAGAACGAGCATGTAAATTGTATGTGTACATGTTTGTGTATAGCAACCATATGGCTTCAACCTTGATCATTTTAAAATAAATAGCTAGGTGAGATCCTTCACCACCATTGCTCATTTCATTGGGTGCCTTGCTAATGTCCTCATGTATGAACTGTGTTGGCCCGAGATTAAAATCTCTGAAATTAGCCACCACTGGTATGCGAACAAGGAACTGCACGCACAACCTTGTCAATGTAGGTAACCGGGCCTGTAAAATACATTCATATCAGACATTTATATAGCTCCTCTTCAAGGAGAACTACTCGGAGGTGAAATAGTAAGTCTTACACAGAGATCAGAAAGGCAACAGAAACTCGGTTGAGTGAACAGACTGAGAGAGTGAATTTTAGAAGCTCTGCTTAGACATTATCACCACCAGTGTTATTATCTGGAAGATTTCTTTTAGTCAATAGTTACTCTAATTGTTACAAAGCTTTAAGGCACCGTCCACAGTAGCCAGAGCCGTAGCAACAAAGAACATGGCCCCCTCCGAACATACGTCCGGGGCCCCTTACAATGCCCAACTGGAATGTGGTAATATACAGGGTGGGCCAGTAGGAATGCACCAACTTTGACGCCTTATAACTTAAATAATTTTTATGTGAGCGTCTTGTCCAATATATCAAATTGAAGATAATTATCCATTTTATCATTCTGCCAAATATCTACGAGATACTATTACGACGTTTTGAGATAATCATATTAATATTCGATGTGCCATTTTGCAGCCATAAAACTGCAAGAAAAAACAAAAGTCTGAAACTGAAGATGTCAATTCTAAACAATCACTTAGTACTAACAATTAATATCTTGAGTGAATTTATCATCAGTCAAACAGATACTCAATATGTCCACCACGTGCTTTAATGACTGCATCAACACGAGACGACCACTGATCGATGGCTGAGTCCACCAGTGCTTGGGTTATCTCAGCCCAGCAGCAAAGAATCACGTCTTTCAAGTGTTCAACGTCACGTATCGGTTCACGATAGACCAGTTGCTGAAGACAACCCCAGATCGAATAGTCAACCGGGTTTAAATCCGGACTGTTCGGTGGCCAGTTCTCCGGTTCAATTAACTCTGGCACGTTAGCGTTCAGATAGGCAACCGTATGACGTGAACGATGCGCCGGCGCTCCATCTTGCTGAAAGATGTACCCATCAACTCCAGACAGTTGGCGAATATCACGTAGCAGTCCTCTTGCGAGTACTTCATCGCAGTAATAAACACTGTTCACCTTAGCCTTTGGAGTAACAAAGAATGGCGCCGTCTTTCCAAGCTTTGAAACAGCCAACGACACCATCACACTTTGCGAGAAGTGCTTCCTGCCCTTCAGAAGCCGAGCAGGCGCAACCTCACGCTTAAGGCTAACGTTTGCATACACACGGTCGTTCTGAGTGTTTGTTGGCGTCTGAACCGTGAAGATCTTCTCGTCTGTGAACCATGTTCTGTTGATCTTTTCATCTGTCATTCGCTTCTTGAGTCGTTTGCAGGCGGCTAGACGTTTCATCGAATCGGCATCAGACAATTTCTGAACTTCACGTCGACGATAGACTTTGAGGTTGAGGTCATGTTTAGCAATGCGCCTAACAGTACTGCATGAAATTCCGGTCGCACGCTCAATTTCTCTCGGACTCTTACTCGTCCCTGGATTGTTGTCTTGGCTGCAAATTAACTCATGGACTTGTGCAATGTTCGACGCTGTGCGCGCAGAACGTTTGCGACCACAGTTGCGGCTGTTAGACGTTCCCGTAGCATCAATTTGTTTAATCAATCGATTTAGAGCATATTTATTCCATTTTCTAGAAGGGAATTCTATCATCATCTGATGTGTATTGTATCCTTTTTCTGCTCGTAAAATTCGGATTAAAATTCTATCCTCTTCCGTGAGCGGCGCCATGATGTTCAATATTTACATTCAAAATTGAGAGGTGTGCGCCGCACCGAAATTTTATAACAACGGTGCCGTATATCAGTGCAAGATTTGACACAGTAGTAGAGTGGATGATTACTTTCAATTTAGTATATTGTGCACGATGTTCGGATAACAGTTGTTCAAGTTATATCCATCCAAAGTTGGTGCATTCCTACTGGCCCACCCTGTACAATATGACTTCACGCCGTTCACGGTTATTTTTTGCCACTTTTAGGGGCCCCCTTCCAGGAAGGGGCCCCCTCCGGTCGGAGGGTACGGAGGGCGGTCGCTGTGCCTCTGACAATAGCCATCTGTCTGTCTATTTGCTTAACCTTTTGATCGGAACTTTGAAGCGAACTTGACCATAATTGCCTCATTCATTTTGTTCTTGCATAAGTGCATGGTTAAATAAGCTGGTTCCAACAACTTAGCTTTTTGGGCGCTGAATAATTCCGGAGATTACGATTACAATTATGTGTACTGTCGTCCATGATACGGTGTGGTGATGTGATTGATGTGAAGTGGCAGCAGAGGTGTGGCTTAGGATTTTGTGGTTGAGCTATGATTGTAGGTCAGTGTTATTGTAGTGCTGGTGATGTATTTTCTATGCAGTGGGCCAGATATATGCAATGCGACGGTTCACCTGACCCAGCAAACCTCGGAGAGATCAACATGTATCTGACACTTTGGAAGGAAGACGTTAAGAATATCGACTTTGAAATTATATTAAAGGAAGCAGCGCTTGTGCTGAAGGTACCAATTCCATTATTACTTGTTCAACTAATATAGTCATTGTAATGATTTTCACCTTTATGATCTGCATAATTATTCCATCAATCTGTTACCTTTGTTCTTAGCTTCTTACCTTTGTTTTTATCTTAAAATATTGTTAGTAAATAGTATACTACAAATGTTGGCATATAACAAGTAACATACATATATTAGTATAAATTATTTTAATATGTATAGCAAAATAACATACATAATATTACATATAATTGGTATAAATTATTTTAATATTTTTTCACGTGTTAATAATAATAAAAGTATTATTATTATTATTATTTAAATTAAATAAATGAATAAGAATTCTAAAAAGATCAGTTTGGAAATAGATGCACATAAAGAGGTTATAAGATTATTGAGATATGATGTTGCATTGAGAGTTTTTCTTAATAATAGAACATAATTTTATGTATCCAGTATGTTGCATATAAACCTGATTGTTGGAAGTCTCTTTTACTGTAGTTAATTGATACTGAAAATGCAGATAGTCATCATTTGACTGAATTTTGCAGCTGATCGATGAACTGGAGTATCTGTTGAATGACACCATGGACTGTGACTTAACAGACGCTAAAAAACAACAATACAAGGAAGTTAGTGTCCGGTTTTCACTTTGTCATTAACTGAAGTCCTAAGCAAGCAGTACTTAACAATTGGTCGGAAGATCAGGCGACAAGAGAGAGGACTGGCCACCCACCTTAAATTTGTCAAGGCTCAGAAAAAATAAGAAGCTAATACTTCATATTGAAGTTCATACCCCGTGGCTATAACTTGGGGTTCATTTACTTAAAGGACTGATCTTATTCTGCTGTGTACCCTTATAAACAAAATTTCAATTATTAATTGAAGTTGTGTTAATTGTTTTATATGTAAATCGTGTGAGTCTTGATTTCAATGAAGGGGTTTGGTAAATGTTGTCAGCATTTATGTTTGGATTGACAATTTTCTGTAATTGGGTGTATATATTAGTATCTAAATCATGTACAAGAACTGGTAAGGTGTGCAAAAATCTTGAAGTGGTGTAACTGCTCATTTACTAAGTACCTTTATCAACAGTAGTTCCTGGATGTATGATCTTATGGCTGATACCCCCATTATCTGAGGAGTAAGTAAACATCGTCAATGAAACTTCCTCTGTGTATGAAAAATGATTTAAAGTTTGCACTAAGAGTTATTACTTTGACACAATATTTAAGCATCTACCCATACTAGGGCCCGGAAAATTAAATTTGTTTACAGAATGAGTCATGCTATCTGCCTGACTTTTGGATCTTGACCTGAAACTGAACATAACCTTACCTATTTTGCTGGTTTTGTTTTGATTAAGCACCTGTAAATAAGCTGGTTCCTGTGATTTAGGTTTTTTGGGCACTGGAGAAATTCAGAAGTTGTGATGTTTTCATTTGGATTGTTCTTAAAGCCTTGATGTTTGACGTTTGTTGTTTTAGTGTTTAATGCATGTTTAATGCATTGTATTCATCTTGCAGACAATTTTTGCCCTGCAAAGTATCCTGAAAGAGAAGCTTGACCTTGGTACACATGATCTGATGCTGAAGGCAAGTGGCATGGCTGCACCGGACAGTAACCTCATCAAGATCATTGGCAATGAGATCATCACACTCTGTCTGTGGGCAAATCTTACAAGAAACCCAAGGTAATGCAAGTTTTTTCTTCATTTTAAATTACTGCTGCAGCTAGTATTAACCCGAACCCATTGTTTATTTAAGCTCAGCTTTTGTTTTGCTTTTCAAACCAAGTTTTTAAGTTTTCTCTTCCAGGAGGCCTTTCTCTTTTAAGTTTCTAACTTGGTGTCAACAGACTGACCTAGAGTTTGACTTAGCCTAAGTTTCGATTCTTTGTGACACCGTTTGATGTATGTCCTATGCGAACACTCATCTGCACTGCAGATTCAGATCGACCCACTTTGCATATTTAATTAGTGATTTAAATATATAAGTAAAAACATACGGCCACCAGCAGTCATTACATTAGCTTAACTTTTGTTACTTTAAGAATTACGGTTAAGCATTGATCTAATTCTACACTGCCTTTGTTTCAACCATGTAAACAGTTAGCTTCAAACACTCAGCTCAAAATGGCTCAGTCAGGAGATACCTAGCTTCAAGAATATCCTACTGGCATTTTACTTATCAAAGCCTGAGGTATAAGAATTAAATTCTTGAATGTTCAGATCTTTGTGGATTCTAGCCCCTGAACTACAGTGTGCCACGTTAGTGCTCACCTAACAGATCCTTTACTTTACGTATTAACCTTCAGACCTTTAAGCTCCAACATCAAAAGTCGAGAGTTAAGGAACTGCTAATGAGTCTGTGATACTGTTTTTTTCCTTAGATCAAAGAGCTTTGACTTTGATGTAAAAGGAATGGTGTTTGAGCTGAATCCGACTCTGAACCGTGCTGACTGTGGAGTGCGAGCGCTGTTCACAAAATTCGATCACCTGTCTTACCAGTCAAAGTCCTTCTATCCACGAATCAAGCTTAAGAATCCAGGTATCAGAATACTTCAGAACAGTTCTCATACAATTCTGACTGAATTGAAATTGCCTGTGGGTGTATGGATCTAAATTGTTTGGAATGGAAGAGATGGAACAACAGCACTTCACCAAAGCATAGGTTACTGCCAGACTATGGGGGGAACAGCTTGTCTTGTATGTATCCACAGTAATGGTGAAGTGGACTGTTGAGCACCTGTGAGGGTTTTAAAGATGCTATACAAATTCAGTTGCATGCATACATGCTTATATACAAAACATACATATGTACATACATGTCAAACATACACACATACATACAAACCATCATGCATGCATGTATACATACATTTCATACATATGTACATACATACATCCATACATACAAATCATACATGGATGCATATATGCATATCGTATGTACAATTGTGCATGCATATATGCATATATCTGCATGCTTATTTGCATACATTTTGATTCAGAATATATTTTTGCTTAAATTATACTTCCAGAGCCAGTTTCTTCGGAGGCCATAAGTCCTGATGGTGGTACGGAGGCAAAGGATGGTCAGTTGAATGACGACGCCACCAAGCAGCCAGCAACAGAAGTTCCAGAAGCTCAGCCAGTTAGTTAGTTGATATGAATTGCTTATTTTAATGAATGATAAGCAATAGGCAGACATTCATTGGTTTATCGAGTTTACGATGATGAGCCGGAGGACTTTCTGCATTGACTTGAGCATGCATCAAGTATATGAGTCAACTGCACCTCGGGTGTCATATTGCACACGTGGTGTAATTTCATAGGATTCAGTTCATTGTAGTTATATTGTTCCATGAAGAAAACAATGTGCTGCAGCGATACGAGTAATTATATAATTTTATATCCTTTACCTTCAGGACAGGCCCTATCCCCATGGCCTAGTCACATTGTAATTTGACCATAATAGGATGTCGCCATCACTTCCTTTTCTTCCCTCACCTACCTCTTCCCTCCTCAGAAGCTTGCATCACTAATGTCAATTGATCAAAATAGTTAGTATGTAAACAACAACTGATTTCAAACCCATTAAGTGCTCTGCACCAGGATTGATTAGTTGTTCTGTGGGTCTTAATGTCCGCTTATAATTATCAGTGAGTTTTAATAGGTCACTTGGGCAGTGGGTTATGGACTTTGGTGGGCTGTGGATGCCATGCCCTCAAATTTCAATTTAAGGAAAATTCGTGGCTATGAATTTGGCAGCCCTCTGCAAGCAGTGGCCTTGTTCGGCTGAACACTTAGAGTGTGCCGAAGGCCAGTGCAGCTTAGTTTTTTGTAATTGTAATATTCTAAATAGAAATTTTGTATTGCTGCTTCAAAGGAAACTCATCTATGCTAGCCCAAAAGATATGAAATGTTTTAAGGCATTGTCACCAGTTTCAGCCTGTGTAGTGTTGTTAATTGATGTGTAACTGCAATTCTTGGGATAGCAATCATCAAATCTGTGAGGCTGATAGATTACCTTCTTCAAGTGAAATATTTACAGTTTTCAACGATTATTTCTATTCTGTCTTGTCTCAAGGAAACTGCTAAGCAACCTCCAGAAAGTGACGTCGATGCTGAGATAGAAAAAGCGACAGAAGAAACTTCGAAACCAGAAGAAGAAAGCATGGCAGGAGATGAGGAGGAAGTCGAAGATGATGTCAATATCAAAACACCGGGTAACACCAATTCCGTTACTTCTTAGCAAGTATGAAAATGTCTTTTGCACACAAGAAACTGATTATAATGCTATCTGTGGGAGCCTTATCAAGAACAACTGTATAATGAGGTAGTATTATCCTGAGTTTATTTTCTACAGGTGAATTAATATCGGAATCCATGTCTTCAACCATGTTATATTGGAATTTGCATTATAATGAAGCACATAATAATGATGCTCTGGTGTATATGTTACAGGGAATGTGTATTTTCAGGGAATATGTATATTCCCTGAAAATTTCAGGGTATATGTATATTCCCTGATTCACTCAGGGAATGTATACATTCCCTGAAAAAACCAGGGTATATACATATTCCCTGAAATCTTCAAGTGATTTCTATACACATTCCCTGAAAGCTTTCAAAGACACAGCGACATAAAGTCAACAGTAGGCCTATATATATAATAGTGCTTAGCTAGGGTTATAATTGATCTTGAGTTTTTATCCGATCTTGGGAAATGGAGGTTTTCTTGGACCTTGGTTTTTTCCTTGGCTTTTCTTGTTTTATTTAAACCCTGTTTTAAAATTCATTTAATCAATTTCTTAAACGGTCTGGATGGTCGAGGTCAATAAATAAATGGCGCAATATGCATGCTATACTAGTTTATTTATATTTAAAATATTACTAGTCGAAAGACTAAAGGAGACTGCAGACTCAGACTGAACTGTTTTGGAAGTTTTCTGGAAGTAAACTGTTGCCCTTTTCAAAACTTAGGAAATTATTTTTTGAGTTTCATAGTCCGATTTCCAGGAGGCCAAACCAAATCAAAGGGGGTTTCCAGAGAGTAGTCCAAAAGAGGTCCAAGTCCGATTTCCAGGGTACCAGATCACGGGGTTTCCAGAGAGTGGTCCAAAAGAGGTCCATGTCCGATTTCCAGAGTACCAGATCAGGTGAGGCAGAGCAGCTGTCAAGGCGGGTGTGAACTGAGTTTTGTGTACAGTCTTGCAGTGCGAGATATTAGCGTATATATTTAGTGCGCTTACTTTAGTTTCACGTGTATATGTATATATGATAGATGTATAACGTTTAGTCTTAGTGACACGCGCGGCCGGCCGATATCGGCAGCGGCGCGCTATATGTATATTATTTGAGTTCGCTTATGCGCACAGAAGACAGGTGTGTCAAGAGGCGCGAAGAATTATGCTGACTAGAGAAGTTTGAATTCGATGTTCGCTGTAGTAGTGTGGCTGACTAGTTGAGTTGTAATCGAATGGAGTTCTGTCTGTTTGTTTCTTATTAAACGAAAAGATATTAAACTGTGTTGCTGATTAATTCAGGAAAAGCTACTTATACGTAGAATTAGTGTTCAAAAGGTGAACGTTAAATAGGCGTTAAGTACAAGAGAACAAGGACTTAGTAAGAAGGATTGTCAACGGAAGGATTGGGTTGACATTATTGGTGGCAGCGTCGGTGTGGATAAGAACTCACGGTGGATAAAGAACTCACGGTGGATAAAGAACTCACGGTGGATAAATACTCACGGTGGATAAATACTCACGGTGGAATAAATACTCACGGTGGAATAAATACTCACGTGGATATAAACTCACGGTGGATTAAAATTCACGTTATCACCTCCTTCGGCGGATTGAAGAATTTACGACGGTGTTAGAAGAATCTACGCGTTGTTGCTGTGTGACGTGTCTTCGATATCAACGACGGAGGAACACGAGAAACGGTATAAAAAAATTTCGTTGTTTTCCACGAACAAATATAAAAGAAATCCCGTTTGTTTATCGATTCACACAACAAGAAAAACCGTGACTTCTTTGAAAAGAGAAATCACCAAAGTAAACAAGTAAGATGGAGAAACTAAGTGCTGAAAGACAAGCAGATATTAAGAAGATGTCTACGGAAAGGCTAAAACAGCGTTTGTTGAAAGCCGGTTTTAAAGAAGAACAATTAGAAGGTATGTCACGTGGTGACATGATACAGGAACTCGCTGAAGTGTGGGTGAAAGAAGAAGTCGAAGAAGAAGGTGCCGTTGGCGGTGCCGTCGAAAAGGCTATTGAAAAACCTCCTGCGCCTATGTCTATGGAGATGTTGATGCAGTGGATGATGATGAAAGAAGATAGGGAGGAGAAACGGAGACAAGAAGAGAAAGAAAAAGAGGAGAAACGGAGACAAGAAGAGAAAGAAAAAGAGGAGAAACGGAGACAAGAAGAGAAAGAAAAAGAGGAGAAACGGAGACAAGAAGAGAAAGAAAAAGAGGAGAAACGGAGACAAGAAGAGA
The DNA here is from genome assembly GCA_963556255.1 of Allolobophora icterica. Lineage (NCBI taxonomy): Eukaryota > Metazoa > Annelida > Clitellata > Crassiclitellata > Lumbricidae > Allolobophora > Allolobophora icterica. The sequence continues at coordinate 43,981,702 of OY744610.1, read as the reverse complement.
AAGAAAGAGAGGATAAACGTAGACAGGAAGAGAAAGAGCTGAGACAAGAAGCAGAACGTGTAAGACAAGACGAATTGCGCTTGCAGAGAGAGAAAGAAGAGAAAGCAGAGCGTCTGCAGAGAGAGAAAGAAGAGAAAGCGGAACTTGCAAGGCAAGAGGAATTGCGTTTGCAAAGAGAGAGAGAAGAGAAAACAGAACAAGTGCGTAAGGCAGAACTTGAATTGCAAAAGAATCAGTTTGAGATTCAGTTAGAACAGTTGAAAAGAGATAGGGAAGATGCTGAAAGAAGAAGATTGGAGCAGATGATTGAAGTTGAAAAAGCTAGAAAAAGTGATGAAGAGGTACGTCAGCAACAGATTGAAGCAAAGAGAATGCGTGAAGAAGAAAAAGAAAAAGCGCGAACGTTAGAGTTAGAACGCGCAGAACAGATAAGACAAGAAGAACTCAAATTTCAGAAAGAAAGTTTGGAAAAGGCAGAGGCAGAAAGACAAGAACGTCTGAAACTGGAGAAATCAAAATTGACATTGAAAGAAACACAAATGAAAGAAGAACGGGAAGCAGAAAGAAGGAAACAGCAAGAAAGTGAAACTTTGGTGTCAAAAATTAAGAAAATAGGTGATGCAATGAAGCATGTATTGCCTCAAATGCCAACTGATATGATGGAGGTGCCATTATATTTTGAAACAGTCGAGAACGCGTTTCGTAGCTTTGCTGTGGAGAAGCCGTTTTGGGTTAAATTATTACTACCATTGATGACGCCGAAAGCTCGAACTGTTCTGAATAGATTGTCATTCGATGATCTAGACAATTATGATAGAGTCAAGCAGCACTTATTAAAAGAATTTAAATTGACTTCGAGAGAATACAGAGCCAGATTTGTGGATGCTAAGAAGACGACAGAAGAGACTTATACGATGTTTACGGCAAGACTGAAGAACTTGTTAAACTATTACGTGAGAAGTCGAAACGTGAACAAAGAGTATGATACGCTCTTTGATTTGCTGGTAGCGGATAAGCTGAAAGAATGTTTACCGCCAGGTCCACTACAGTTTGTATTGTCGAAGGAAGGAACTGACTGTCTCCAAGCTAGTGCAGTGGCAGACCTAGCAGACATTCATGTAAACAATCGAATTGGGTTTGCATTTCCAAATATAAACAGTTATCCTTCTCAACGTTCCGTAAACCAAAGCCAGAGTGGAAAGTGGAAAAGTAATCCAGAAACAGGGAATCAGTTCAAAGGTAAAGAAGTCAAGGCTAGTGTCCCTGTACCCAATGAGACCAGAGACGTGACGTTTGGTCGTCAGGGATTTAACAAATCGTCAGCGCCGTTCGCCAAGAGGGAAGGCAACACATCGTTTACGCAGTATAAGAAATATGAAGGAAATGAACAACGAGGTATGGTTGTGAAACGTTGTCACAACTGTGGTTCAGATAAACATTTGGTTAAATTTTGTCCAGTTCCAGTGGCAGCAGCTAGTTCTAGCAGAAATCAAGAACACACAAGGGTGAATTTGATTCAAGTGGTTAGTGATACAGATAATCAAACCGCAAGTCAAGAAAACCAAGAGACTGAAGTAAAGTCGGTAATGAAATGTGGTATTCAAAAAGAAATTCTATTGGATGCTGGAATTCAGAGAGAAGTCATAGGAAAAGATGACAATCGAATATTGAAGAAATCGTTCTTGCAATATGTCGAGGTTGAAATTCGTGGAGTAGACGGTAAAGATCCAGTGAAAGTCAAAGCACTGAGCGACTCGGGAGCAGAAATTCCGGTGATTAGTGAAGAATTACTGGAAGGCATGAAGGTGGAACAAATTGGAAAAGTGAATTTGCAATGTGTGGCAGGAGATGCCATTCCTGCGAAGTTAGTGAAAGTGGATGTTAGACTGTGTGGTAGTGACGTGGAAGAAGAGGGATTTCCGCGTAAAATCCAGTGTTCACTTACACCTTATGTCACCTTGATGTGTGCTAGTATTGCAAAGATGGGCAGTACAGAAAGATTCTTGTTGCATCCAGAGATAATTGCCGAATTAAAAGCCGTACCACAGATGAAGGTCAAAACGATACAAGGAGATGTGAGTGTACGAGCAAATGTAATGACGAGAGCGCAGAGTCGGAAACAGGAAATGGTAGATGTTGATGAAAAGAATGAAACTGAAAGTTCAAGTGATGAGGAAAACGAAAGTAATGAGCAACGAAGCTTATCGCGAGATGGTGTAACATCAGAGATGAATGAGCAAGAGATGGTTGCATGCGAGAATGGCACATTAAATGAAACTGAAGAAGACAATGAATGTGATGTGGGGATAGGAGACTTGTATAGAGATGAAGAGATGGACGAAGAACAAAAGGTGCAGATTGCCGATTCGAAGAAGTTCGAAGAGCAACAGAGTAAGGATGAATCGTTGAAGCCGTGGTGGAAGTTAGCACAAGAGAAAGAATCTGAATTCTGTGTGATCAACGGTTTATTGCATAAGAAATATCAGATATTAGACCAGACGATATATCAACTAGTGTTACCAAAAGAGAGACGAATTAAAGTGATGGAGTTGGCACATGAGTCGGTGTTTGGAGGACATCTAGGAGAAGAGAAAACAAGAGAACGAATAAAGTTGTCTTTTGTATGGCCAAAGATGAGAAGAGACATTGTGAAATTTTGTAAGTCTTGCGAGAAGTGTCAACTAAAGGCAAGGAGTTTGGTGATGGATAGAGTGCCTATCACTCCTGTCTCAAGAGAAGAGGTCGCCTTCAAGAGAATGACGATGGACCTCGTTGGCCCGATCGATCCAGTATCTGCTGCAGGTCACAAGTATTGTTTATGCATTGTGGACTCGTGCACCAGATGGCCTACAATCTTCTTATTGAAATCGCTGACAGCGAAGGCTGTGTGTGAAGCGTTGATGGAACTGTTCATGAACGTTGGTGTGCCGTCCGTGATTACAAGTGACCAAGGAACGAACTTCACAGCCAGTTTGACAAGAGAATTTCTCAATTTAATGGGCTGTAGTCCACGATTCGACACACCAGGACACCCAGAGGCTGCTGGATTAGTAGAGAGATGGAATCAGACATTTAAAAAGATGATCCATCATGTGATAATAGACAACCCGAGGAAATGGCACAAGATAATTCCTTTCACAGTGTGGGCATTACGAGAAGTGCCGAATGCAACTACTGGAGTATCACCATATATGCTTGTCTATGGGAAAATTCCGAGAGGACCATTGGCAATATTAAAAGAGAGTTGGACTAGAGAAATAAACTTACCACCTCATGTTGGAGTTAAACCAGAAAAGTATTTGAAAGAACTCAAAGAAAATATGGAGAAAGCATTATTGTTTGCAGAATCCTACTCTCGAGAAAAGCAATTACAATACACGAATCAGTATAACAAGAAAGCAAAGCACAAAGAATTTGAAGCTGGTGAGAAAGTCATAGTTTTGTATCCAACGTCAACGAACAAACTTATTTCTCGATGGCATGGTCCATGTACGATCATACATCGAAGATCAAAGTACTCTTATTTAGTCGATATGGGTGAAAATGGTCGAAAAATAATTCACGCCAACAAGATCAGAAAATATATTACTCGAGCATTAAGTTGTGGTCTAATCGTTGAAGAAGATGAAGATTTTGGTTCAGTGGTTGAATTACCAATGAGGAATGAGGTTCAAGATGACAAGAATTCACTTAACCTCGATCCTGAACAAATTAGCCATTTGACAGTAACTCAGCAAGAACAGTTGTTGAAAGTCTTAAACAAATACTGTGACAGATTTTCAGAAAAACCTGGATTATGTACATTGGTCGAACACGAAATTGAACTAAAACCAGGATTTCGTGAAAAGGAATTTGCAGCATATCGAATTCCTTTGATTTATCGAGCAGAAGTGGAACGTCAGATCAAAGAAATGTTAAAAACAAACATTATTAAACCATCATCGAGCAGAATGGCAAGCCCTTTGGTTATTGTTAAAAAGAAAGACGGATCTTTAAGACTTGCCTGTGACTACAGATACATTAACTCATTCACAGTGGATTGTAAATATCCGATGCCGATTGTCAGAGACGTTTTGAACAAAGTTGGAAAGTCTAATGTGATTTCTAGTATGGACTGTCGAAGTGCTTATTGGACTTGTCCTGTAAAACAATCTGATCAATGGAAGACAGCTTTTGTAACACATAATGGACTGTATGAATTTACTCGTGTTCCTTTTGGAATGATAAATTCTGGACGAACTTTTGTTAAAGCGATAAATTTAGTTTTACAGCCTATAAGTGACTTTGCAGAACCGTATGTTGATGACATTGCTGTGCATTCTGACAGTTGGAAAGTTCACTTACAGCAGTTAGATGCATTTTTGATGCAAATGAGATTGCATAACGTTACCTTAAATTTGAAAAAATGCATATTTGGTAAGTCTGAAGTAAGGTTTATCGGTCATGTGGTTGGGTCTGGTAAGATAAAGATGAATCCAGACAGAATTGAAAGTTTGACTAATTTGAAGATCCCAGAAACTAAGAAGCAAGTTAAGCAACTGCTTGGATTTTTTAATTATTACAGACAGTTTATTAAGGACTTTGCACAGATTGCGAAACCTTTATCTGATTTAACTAGTAAACGTGTTTCTGATAAGATTGATTGGACTGTTGAACATCAGCAAGCATTTGATTTACTTAAAGAGGCTGTGCGATCCAAAGTAGTGTTATATGTTTTTGAAGTGGGAAAACCATTCAATTTGTACTGCGATAGTAGTGACTTTGCAGTCGGTGCTGTTTTAACACAGATGGACGACAAGGGAATAGAACGCCCTGTGTCATTTATCAGTCAGAAGTTAACTGATACCCAGAAGAGATGGGCTACTGTGGAAAAGGAAGCCTATGCTATTGTTTGGGCTCTAAACAAGTTAAAAGAAATTATAATTGGATCAAAAATTTTCATTTTTACTGATCACAATCCTCTTACATATTTGACTGAGTCAATGTCTAAGTCTGCTAAACTTGTGCGTTGGGCGTTAGCCTTACAAACTTTTGATGTTGAGGTGAAGTACAAGAAGGGCAGATTGAATATTATTGCTGATTGTTTGTCAAGATTATAAGTAATCGTAAGACTGTTTGATTGATTAGTTATATATATATATATTTGTTTCATGTATTTTGGTAATTTCGCAAATTTTGAAATTTAATTTGCTCTATTCCAGAAAAAGGAAGGAGGTAATGTGAACTGAGTTTTGTGTACAGTCTTGCAGTGCGAGATATTAGCGTATATATTTAGTGCGCTTACTTTAGTTTCACGTGTATATGTATATATGATAGATGTATAACGTTTAGTCTTAGTGACACGCGCGGCCGGCCGATATCGGCAGCGGCGCGCTATATGTATATTATTTGAGTTCGCTTATGCGCACAGAAGACAGGTGTGTCAAGAGGCGCGAAGAATTATGCTGACTAGAGAAGTTTGAATTCGATGTTCGCTGTAGTAGTGTGGCTGACTAGTTGAGTTGTAATCGAATGGAGTTCTGTCTGTTTGTTTCTTATTAAACGAAAAGATATTAAACTGTGTTGCTGATTAATTCAGGAAAAGCTACTTATACGTAGAATTAGTGTTCAAAAGGTGAACGTTAAATAGGCGTTAAGTACAAGAGAACAAGGACTTAGTAAGAAGGATTGTCAACGGAAGGATTGGGTTGACAGCGGGTGTCGTTTACGGCGAGTATAATTGGAAGGCGGAGTATCAGATGAGTCAGAGTAGGAGTATTTGAAAAGGTGAGACTTCAGTTTTGAGTGGAAACCGATGGCTAGGGTTTTCTTTGGTTATTTTAATGTTCTAGCTTAGGTTTTTCATTTTTCAACAGTGATAACACTGATTACTACTAAAACCTTTCTTCTATGAAGTGAGATGTTGTTTATTCTGAAGATTTGATCCTATATTTACGTACAGTTATTGAACAATGGGCGTTTGCGTATCAAAGGAGGTACGCAGTGATAGAACCTTCCAATTAGCAACCAATTATAACCCTAGCTAAGCACTAGGCCTACTGTTGACTTTATGTCGCTGTGTCTTTGAAAGCTTTCAGGGAATGTGTATAGAAATCACTTGAAGATTTCAGGGAATATGTATATACCCTGGTTTTTTCAGGGAATGTATACATTCCCTGAGTGAATCAGGGAATATACATATACCCTGAAATTTTCAGGGAATATACATATTCCCTGAAAATACACATTCCCTGTAACATATATAAAGCATGACCTGTGTATAAAATGCTTCATCGTACATTCATTAATTTAAGGTATTTATATAGCACCTCTTCAAGCTATCTCTTGTAATCTATGACTTGTGTAGCACTGTTAACATAAATCACTAGGCTTAACCAGCAATGTTAAATAAGTTACAATAATTTTAATTGATCTGAAGTTTTGAATAGATTTAGAATAGCTGTGAGTGATGATAAGTGCTACTGTAATACCGTGTAGTTTTGTAGTTCTTTGTTGAGAAGTAGATAGCAGAATAGGTCTGTTTTGGGCCGAAGTTTTTTAATTGAAACTCGGAAACAAAAAGAAGATGTTATGACCACGACTGTATTCAGACAGTCTCTGTTTAGAATATAATCAGTTTTATCTTCAGAGCTGTTGGACTACGATGACTTTGATGGATATGAGGACGAAGTTGATTTGAGAGGATTTCATGTCGTTGGCGGAATCTTTCACATCAACCTTTGCGATCTGCCGCCTCAGCCCAAGATTACGAACAAATGGAAGATTACACTGTGTGAGTATTGCTTGAGTTGGGTTAGCAATTGCAGGGTACTCGTCAGTGATGTGAAATAATCTACACCAGCAAAAAATCTGCTTTTTAAAGTCATTATGGATGAATTAATGCCCTAATGGATCTTAACTGGTTTTTTGTGCAGTTGATACAGTTGGAATATGGTTCTGCATAGAAGCGACCATGGGCGGTTGATGTATTAAATGCATTAAGATAATGGTGCTATAGAAGTTATGAGCTTAGGTTAGATTTATGTAGTGCCTTTTAACACTTTAACAGAGAGAGTGTGCTAAAATGTATGGAAAACTAACGTAATACCTCTCGTCATTAAAGGGTCAAGGGATTGTAAATCATAGTGTCTCTTGGACAGATGAAAGAAGAGATGACTGTGAATGGCCAAAGAATGCTACTACAACATGATAAAAGAAAAATTAATTATGATATCCAATAATGGCTCTGTATAAAGAATTATGATGGCTTGAAATTTGGATTTTAGGTCTCTTTCAAGGGGGAGGAAGTTTCAGCTAGGAATGCTATGTGATGACCATAAATTTATGTTGGTACCTTTTCAGAGCCCTTTAAAGGTTAGAATACGGTGGTGGTGATCCCATGACAGTCGTATGTTATGACAGATATGATCAAAGATAGATTAAAATAAACTGTCTTCACCTTTGAATATTTACTTGTGGTGTGTTTCATGAAATTCATTGGCTGATTTTTAACTGCAAGACTTGGTTTAAATAACCAACCAGCAAGCCAGTCATATTTTATGTAGTAAGAAAACTCAGTTCGAAAGTCGCACTAAAATGGGAATGCATGTTTTTTTGTAAAGTGGTAAACCCACCGGAGCTGCACTACATAGACTATGTAGCGGAAAAGGAGCCTAAACCCGAGGAGACTGCTGAAGGCGAATCTTCAAACAAGGAAGGTCCCGTGCTTAGAGACAAGAAAGAAAAGGACATTGAAAAGACTCCGATTATGGTCACTCTCAGGTGGGAAATTCATTTGATCAAACCATGTTTATTAAGCCTAACACCTCATTCACCTAGGATCTCGCTCGAGAAGACCATCGACAGACGCCACGAGAATTGCGATAACGACAGTATAGAAGTGATTAGGTAAGATATTCAGTAACTGTTACAATCAGCAAGAAAACGTTGGTCATAGATTTTTGCTATGTAGTATTGTAGTGAGGTGCAATGTAGGTCATGTGGTTAACTGAAAACCATGCTCTTCAAGTCTGCTTATGAGTCTAAATGTTCCTGTTGCTCGGCTTCAGTGTGCACTTCTGAACTTTGTAAGATAGGCATTGTCAAATTACAGCTGGTTATTGTATTGTACATACATGCATGCATACAGACCTACATTACATTGAATTAATATCAGTACCTGTACTCCTGGCGACTTTGGAGACATGCACTCTTAATTGCAACTACCTTTACCCATTAGGATATCACCGTTTGATGCTGTATAGATTTCCAGTCTTGTTGTCCTCGAGACCAAGGTCTTGGTCTCGAGTGCACTCGAGTTCGTTTTTAAAAGTCTTGGTCTTGGTCTTGAGGTTCAAGGTCTTGGTAAGACCAAGACCAAGACCGGCTGTTAATATGAACAGTCATTTACAGAACTCACGAATTCTGTATCAAGCCTGCTTGCATCATACGACCAATATCTATGGATTGATACAAGTCTTGTTGGTCAGGAAAACCCATTGGCAGCAGCAGCAGCATATTCTGTATGAGACGGTATGATAAACCATGGGAAGATTCCAAAAGGACTCACTATCTGTACCTTTACATCCAGTGCTTGAAAAGCTACTCTGTGTGTGTGTCAGAGACTTCAGCACCTGTAGAACGTATTTTTTCACATGGCGGAATTATTATGAGGCCTACCACGCACGTCTTGGTCAGAAAATTCTGAGCGAATTGGTTTTTATAAAATACAAAAGGCATTTGGTATAAGAGTTTGCATGAAGGACTTTTGAATACAAATTCGGATTTCTCTGCAGTTAGCATTTAAAGTTAATTTGCTTGAATAAAATAAAAGACTCATGTTTTCATTAAAATAGGGAATCTTCCGAATTTACAATTTTTAGAAGTCTTGACCTGATTTCGATTTTTTGGGTCTTGGTCTTGGTCTTGAGGTTCAAGGTCTTGGTCTTGGTCTTGGTCTTGAGGTTCAAAGTCTTGGTCTTGGTCTTGGTCTCGAGGTTCAAGGTCTTGGTCTTGGTCTTGAGATTCAAGGTCTTGGTCTTGGTCTTGAGGTTTAAGGTCTTGACAACAAGACTGTAGATTTCCTGTTATATCATGCTGTTAATTTTCTTGTGCTAAATGGTGCTTTGTCTGTTCATATAATAGGCTTCCGGACGAGGTCTGCTTCTGCGAGGAGCCACAGGTTGCCAGATGGGACTATAAAGAAAAAGTGTGGAGAACAGATGGCTTCTTTGACAAGGTCTATAACGAAGGTAATCTTCTGATTTCCCACAGTTGCTTAGAAATTAAAAATTTTATGTTCCTGGTATATCAGTAACTATTTGTAGGCTAGAATTTGTAACAAAGTTATAAAAACTATGATACTCAAAATCATTTTCTCCTTTTCCTTGTCATTCTTCTTCTTTTCTTTCTTATCCTACTCTTTGTATTTGTTTTTTTTTATTTAAAGAGATAATTGTATGTCGATTAGACATGACAGACCCAGAATTTGAAGCCGGATTGATGAGGTGAAAAGCTGATGCTTTGGCTACTAGACCACCGAGCAACCTACCATCTTCCTTTTGTCCCCTTCCTACTTCTCTTCATCGGCCATCTCCTCTTCCTTTTCCTCTTGTATGTTTGTAAGTATCAGGACACTTAATATGCACATTTTAAGCATTATAAGTACTTCACAAAAGCAATCTCCCTATGGCTATTTAACAGGCTAAGTTAATACGTGTAACCCTTTCTTAGTTAGTTGTTTGAATATGGAAGAGCCCATGAACTGTTTCAGTGGAGAGGAGAATACAGAAGAACTTCCAAGGGTTTATTTCTGTTTGCGACAGCTGGCCGTCAGCTCACTTTCAGGATCGGTAGGTTTGGCACGATGGCTCTCCTTCAAGACTCACACATCAACATGCCGTTCCAGTCTTGGGAGCTGCGACCACGTTGCGCCAACCATGCTCAGCTGACCATCATAGCTGCCGTTCTGGAAGTTGAATTCCAAATTAAGGTCTGTTCGTGGCATATGAAACATCCTGTCACATATAATGATACTGCCTACTTGTAAATACAATATCTTGGTACAGTTTTATTTTTGCATTTCATTATTTATATTAAGATAAGATTTGATAAATACATATAATCTATTATCTGTCTTTAACTCTGTCAGTATCTTCCATGATTCATATGTCGTGGCACATGCAACAATCAATCATACTCATTTTACTTACATGTAAAGAGAACTTGCTTTTAAATTATATATCTTTTTGATTTATCTTCTGAACTCAGTCATTATCTCCTGACTTGGCGCATTGATGAGCGAGTGGCTTACCTCAAAATTAGTTGTCAGCTGTAAGGGTGTGAGTCAGTATCTGCCATGTCTAGGAGCGCCCTCTTTGTAATCTTGTATATGTGTATTTTGAATTTATGTAGCGCTCTTTTGGCACCTTCACAGACAAGGAGGTGCATAAGGCATTTGAAGTACTCGAATTACGGTAGCTCAGCTTGCAGTGTGACAGTTCCCGACTTGTGCTGAGTATGCATTACACTTCAGGTCATGGCAGATGAAAAGGGGATATAAGAAATTCTGTTTTGTGTATATTATTATTGGGACCTGGCGTATGGGGGATGCTGCTGAAAAAGGTGTGTTGCAATTTCTTTAATTAAAAATATATATAGCTGCCGTAAGCACCACTTTAGGATAAACTCATCAGAGGTGCTTCTGACTCGATGGCACAAAGCAACGATCACATAGAATAGTTTTCGAGTACCTGTGAAAAAGAGGCAGAGTAGAGCCAGAAAGATGGACCAACCACAGCATAACTTCTATGATGGGCCATGCAAGTTTTGGTCGGCAGTAGTTATTATCATACTTTCATGGCAGAAATGTTTACAGTATATTCCAGGTTTTTGAAATTTTTTCAGAATGACGTCGTGTGTTTAAGCCAGCCCGAAAACAAGCCTGAACTTGCACATCTCATTAACAAATGGATGAGCCTTCGAGATCTCGTCAAGGTGAGATCATATCCCAAAAAAAAAAAATTGGCGAGTTATAATCCCCTCTTTTACTCGTTATACATGACATTAAAATGGAGTCGATGACTCTAGACAAAGACTCAGTGGATTTTGTGACAAGAAAGGCATGAGGCTAAACACACAAGCAAGACTAAGTTTGCAAAGTGTCGATTATCATTGGCTGATACATGTATTACCACATGGTGAAAGACTTCTATTTGTTTACTTTGCAGTATATCAATCAACTTGTATATCAAACAAGCTTACCCATTTGGCCGTTGGCTTATAACTAAAACAATGATGAACTTAATGAGTATTTTCATCTACCAATTGGATGGTTGACCAATGACCATGAAATGTCTTACTACCATTTTTATGGCCTCACTTCGTCACACATTGGCCAGCTGCAGTCTGCCTTCAGAGACTAATAGTTAACCAGATAACAATGAATATAAGCTTGCTCTTTGTTTAGTTTTCTAGTTTTGAAGAAATGTTTTGAATTTGAAGGTAATTTATTTTCAGAGATTGCATGAATCTGGGGTTAATGTTTTCCCAGCAGAAGACTCCTTCAGATACGTTAAAATCCCAGATAAAGTGAGAACATTTCTCAATCATATCTGTTGATCGTATGTTTCTCTTCACCTCTGTGACTTCTGCCCCTTTCTGTCTTCTCAGTTCATAAAAAGTAATTGTATTGTATTGTAACTAAACATTTATTAAGCACCTTCACTGCGTTCGCTAATCAGAGGCACTCCCAGTGTGAAAGACCCAGTGAAGAGAAATTGGTTTTCAGACAGAGGAACGAGTTACTTGGGTCACCAGCTAAGAAAGAGGCACGTGTCAATGAAGGGAGTTGATTCCATAGAGAAAGAAAAGGCTCGAATTTTGGCTCGTGGCACAAAAAGATCGTGGCACAAAAAGATCATGGCGATTAAGCGATCGTAAGTAGCCTTACTTATTATCACAGCTTTTGATGCATGGTGAGTCAGGTCTTGGTAAGCATGCAGTCTACCTGATGCAGCTTTTGTGTGGCACTAGGAATTTTTTACCTTACCATTATGTTAATAATGGTAATATCTGATTACCGGTTGTGCACACACCAGCTGATTAATTTGATCTGAGCACTTACCTTGAAACATGGAATGTGCAGAGGTTCCCTGAGATGGTTACCATGTAAAATTATTGAGCACCTTCGATTGTTGGTTTGTCAAATACAGGTACAATAATAATTACATTTTCTGATTACTATTAAACGTCTGCTGTTGAGATTAACCCCTGCCAATATTTTGACTGCCAATAGAATCCACTGACTGAGGACCGGCTTTATCGGCAGATGTCACTTGTCAGTTCTGTGATGGCGTTTTCCTGGTCACGATGGAACGTGGATGTAAACGACAGGGAAAAGATCATCGTCCAGGGAGCCGAGCATCTCAAGGATGAGCCACTCCTAGAGGTACATAACCTTGACTAATGATTCATCAGCCTCCAGTATATCTCATAAAATATTTATTTTTTCCTTGCAGCTTGGTGGAGTTTTTGAGCTTCTGGGTTAAGTTTTTGAAGAAATTTTATAACTTTCCTCAAGTTTTAGAAGTTCAAGTAGCAGTTTTCTTAATTTTTTTAACATGTAATATTTTATTTTACAATATTATTGACTCAGCCACATCACAGCAAGTTTAATTAATTGGTTTATCTTTTTAAATGTTTTCCAACAAAAGGTTTTGGTGCTTGATCTGCTTTAGGGTAGCTTTATGTTGCAATTATCTCATCAAGATGTATTTCTGCTTTAACCCTTTAATGACGAGGGTGTACTAAAAGTGATTGGGAAACCAATGCAGCTTGTCGTTAAAGAGTTAAAGGAGAGCACATCTTTCAGCTTTGATGATTCTTGTATAGTTGAGTAGTTTAATGTCATGCCTGCAGACATCGTAATGACTTTTACAACACATTTTCCAGGAGGATTGGTCACTTTTCCAAATCACGAAACGACGAACGACCAAGTTGAAGATGACTGAATACAGCGAAACATTTTCCGTTGATCACGCTGAAGGCACAGAGGTAATTAATCAATCTTTGAAGTTACTGGCATTATGGTTAGTGAAAACTAACATTGTATGCTAAGTTTCAGGTTACAGGGTCCAGCTCTGTGTCAGGTATCTTATTACCAGTTGATTTTCCATGTTGTCTGATGTACACTTGTATCTGAACATTTATTTAGCACCTGTAAGGAACACTGTTGATTAGACAAAATAGGTATAAAGATTTTATGGTGTATCCGTATACTCTGACCGTTTTCTTTTCTAAGTCAGGCCAAACTATAGGAGCAAAATTAATCCTATCTCTGTGACATATCCAACAAGTTAATTTGGTGCATAAGTTACGTGCATATTTGTTTTGCTATTCTTTCAAAACAACATGGCAATGAGGATTGAAGGATATTCAGGTCAAATTCAACTTCAGTTAAGTAAGCTTTGAGCATGAGTATATACTAAGCCCAGTCTTGTTGTCAAGACCTTAAACCTCAAGACCAAGACCAAGACCTTGAACCTCAAGACCAAGACCAAGACCAAGACCTTGAACCTCAAGACCAAGACCAAGACCAAGACTTTGAACCTCGAGACCAAGACCAAGACCAAGACCTTGAACCTCAAGACCAAGACCAAGACCAAGACCCAAAAAATCGCAATCAGGTCAAGACTTCCAAAATTGTCAAGTCGGAATATTCGCTATTTTAATGAAAACATGAGTCTTTTATTTTATTCAAGCAAATTAACTTTAAATGCAAACTGCAGAGAAATCCGAATTTGTATTCAAAAGTCCTTCATGCAAACTATTATTCCAAATGCCTTTTGTATTTTATAAAAACTAATTCGCTCAGAATTTTCTGACCAAGACGTGCCTGGTGGGCCTCATAAAAATTCCGTCATGCGAAAAAATACGCGTTCTACAGGTGCTGAAGTCGCTGACACACATAAAGAAGCTTTTCAAGCACTGGATGTTATGTACAGATAGTGAGTCCTTTTGAAATCTTCCCATGGTTTATCATACCGTCTGATACAGAATAACTGTTGCTGCTGCCAATTGGTTTTCCTGACCAACAAGACTTGTATCCGTCCATAGATATTGGTCGTGTGATGCAAGCAGGCTTGATACAGAATTCTTGAGTTCTGTTAAATGACTGTTCATATTGACAGCCGGTCTTGGTCTTGGTCTTGCGAGACCAAGACCAAGACTTTGAACCTCAAGACCAAGACCAAGACCTTGAACCTCAAGACCAAGACCAAGACCTTGAACCTCAAAACCAAGACCAAGACCAAGACTTTTAAAAACGAACTCGAGTGCACTCGAGACCAAGACCTTGGTCTCGAGGACAACAAGACTGACTAAGCCTAAGCTTAGGTAAGTCACACAAGGGCAGCCATGGCCTCAACTCATTGTTTCACTCAGAACTAAGTAAAGTTCTCTTATTCAAGTTTTATGTCTAGCACATAAATCTATTATTAATATTAACATTATTGTGATTTGTTTCTAGTTCCATGCTGATCTCTACCACATGACCATGGATATTGTACGAGAGTCTGCGAAAGAACGAATCAACGAAACGAATGCCAATTTCTCAGAGAATGTCTACAATCTCCTTCACCTTACGAGAGTTATTCCATACTCGTAAAAGTTCCTGAAACCCGTCACTGTAAATTCCAATCAAACATGTAACAGTTTCTGGGACCTGTCACTGTAAATTCCAATCAGACAAAACCTTCATTCTGATGAATTTCTTAGACTTTTCTTATTCTGTAACAGTTATTTAACCTAAAGTGATGTTTTGATGAATAAACTGCTATGTGAAAGGCGATCATTTCCGTTGCATGCTTATATACATGCTTGTACATTAATACTAAATCAATTTTTTCACAAGTATCGCGAAAACTGTTAATACATTAATGACATTTAAAATCAGTATCTAAAATCTGTCATCTGCTGACTCAATGAACTGCAAGTTTTGATACAATTTCTGTCTTGTTTCAATTACTTTGGTATTGAAAAATGAATGTCGAATTCTGAGGTGGATTAGGACAACACTTATTCAGTACCTCTGGTGTAGTAAAGTAAGGTTACCACTCATTCATTATTACTTGAATAAATTATGTAGGTTGTTAAGGAAAGGTTTTTCTAGCACTTCTTTTCCAATTTCTACTTTACTAATCTTGTCTAGAAAATAAGACTATCCACTGCAGACTGTTTGCAGAAGGATCAAACAGCAAGGGAAAGGACTTGCTCATGTGTACAGAGGCTAAGGAAATACTGCCTACGTTTTGCCTCATGGCTCTGGATTACGGGGACAATTTCTTTTGTGAAAGCAGAACCAGAGTTGCAGATTGGTTTATGTGAAGTATAAGAAGACACCGCTTTGCCTTATCCCCAGGCTTCGAGTCTCGACAACAAATTCCTGGAAACTCTTATTGACATTTTGTAAGTGGTGCACAGCAACCATTTAACAACATGTGTATTATTCCAATCTTTATTCATCATTGTACATTTAAAAGCAATGCAAACAAGAACTGCATAATTTATAATGGCACTGTTCACAAATTCTAATCTGAAATTTATGAGAACACACTTCTTATTTCAAGGAATCATACCATCGTAATTTTAACTGTTACACAGGATCTGTTTTAAACGTACAATCACATTTCAGAAAAATTAATAACGAAGAATCTAATTATGAACAAAAGGAGTGTCAATGCTCTCAATTTGAAGAAATTCAAACACGAATCATCCATTGCAACATTCTGAAGCTGTGATTTGGCAGACTTGGCTTTTCAATTAAATTTACACAAAGTCCAAGTTTAAGTTTTTTATCAAGAGATCTTTAACGACCAAATGAAACACCATTCTCCCTCAAATACTTATGCTATGTAATGGTAATACAAGTCTCTAACATGAAGTCATGACCAGAAACGATTTCACACAACAGCAGACATGTATAAGTGTGACTAATTGCCAATGTGACATGTGAGGGACAAACCTAGGAATACCATTTGTGCACAAACTACGTAATCTGTAAACCTGTAATCATTACATCACTATAAATGAAGACTAAATTGACTAGTCGGAGTTAAATCAAAATAGGGTTGGAATAACCAAAGAATGACTATTGGCCTCATGACTACAACCATTTGCAACGTTCGATATGACTAGGGTTTCCTGACAGAAGATCTCGTTGATAGTGATCGGATATCTGTACTACAACTAGGAATTTCCCATCAGTGACATAGTTTGACTACGATTAGGCTCTGCAATAACTCCCAAAACAATGATCCTGGATAAATAAATTACCTGTAAACTAAAATTACAAAAACCATAATGTCAAGATTTAAAACTACCAATACATCTTTCTGCTAAACCAGCCTACATCTGGACAATAGGTGACCCACCACAATCGTAAACTAGATTGCTTGATGGTAAATGTGTAATTAGTCTTTCACAACGATACATAAAATTTAATCTAACAAGAAATTTGTATCAAAACATCAACCTAGTTTAGCCATGGCAGGTCACATACAAGTTCATACAGTTTCGTAAACCTGTTTTTATATATTTAGGCTCATAAAAATATATATGCATTAAGGCTTAATATCCATAACTGTTTACATAAAACTGATTTCACTGTAAACAATAAAAAAACGACAAATTAATAGCCTACATCTTCTAGCTTACATCACCGTCGTAAATGGAATGTTATTTTGATTATGCATTCAAACACTTTATCACTATAAACCTAAGAGAAAAAGAAGCGCAGTCCCGTAAGCTAGCCCTGAGGCAGCCATGGGTGTGAATTGTTAGCGACTTCCTATTCTTAGCCTCGGCATATGAGGATGGGTGGCCAGTCTTCTCCCTCACCATCTCATTTACCCATCGACAGTGTATGGTTAGTGTACTCATCATAGCTGAGTTGGTTAGGGGGTGCTGGTGGAGCAGCAATCTCAAACCAAATTTCTGACCTAGCGGGTATTTGAACCCTTAACCTCTCGGTTGACAGTCCAGCATACTAACCACTGCACTATCGAGCACCCTCGAGCTATAAAGCAAACCAGCTATTCAATCACTTAAAGCAATAGCTTTATGAAGCTTGTAAACAACCAGAAAAAGACAAAAGCACTAACAAACTATAAATTATTGAACTATACATCAAAAATTCGAATGTCTCTGACAATATTATGTCTAGAGAAATAACAAATTCATAACTTTTAAAACCACAAGAATAAAAACAATCAAAAACTACAGCAGTTGTTAGCAATAGCATAGTTGCTAAGATCACTGAATTCTTTAAAAATTGCTTCAAGTTCAAATACTGGTCAAGACAGAATTCAGCCAATGCTTCAAACTGAATTTCATAAAACAGGCAAAGCTACCAAATAAAAGTCGCAGATATGAGCCAAAATAAGCGTCCGGTTATTAAAAGCAGGCTCTGAAGTCTGAAGCCTGTGTAGATCTGCTCTAGTAATGTTGCTTTGAGTAGCGGTTTTATAAACGTTTCATGGACAATTGTACTGACTACGCAGATCATATCAACAGATCTGATACCAAAGTATTTTGGATAGTGGAAAACGAAAGTATCTGTAATGCAGTTTCATTATAATTTCACATCATAATTATCTGTGTAGCACCAGTTCAAGAAAACTATAAAGTAAGCAGTTACCGGTAAGCATACAGAAGACAATTTTTATCAGTTCAACCCATATATTAAGCTAGTTTGGCACAACACTGTTTAAACCTCATATTTTCCATTCCTGGATTGTCTAGTTCTCCCAATTTATGCCTTCAATTTCACTTATTCCCAATTTATTCCTTCAGTTTCACTTGTTCTTCTTACACCATTTAATGAACACACCTCTAAACTTAAACAAGACCAAACACGTTTCACATTTACCTAAAATTTACATTGTTTATCAACAAAGAGAATCAAACAAAGCAAAATGAGCAGATAATCCTAAGAACTTGTTTTAAAAAAACGTTCCTAAAACATCCAAAGAATTCGTGGCTTGCAAGAAAAAACTGACATAACATTTTTATTAACAAAACTTTATAAAAAATTTCAGATTTGCACACATAACTGTGCAAGTGCAGTTACTGAAAAACTATATACTAGCATACACATAGTAAATACCTTTTTCGTATTTGCACCAGATAAAATGTTACAATTGAAAATACGCAGCTAGATCACAACTGGCATAACAAAAAAACAAGAGTAATTAAGTTACCATTCTGACACTCTTCTCAAGATATAAAAATTGCTAAGCAACTACAATAAAATTTCAAATAACGCTAAAAAAATTAGAGTAAAATTTTAAGAGATCTCATAATATAATTCAAAATGGCTCATGTCTACCGATAGCTTTTGAAAATAAAATCATGATATTGTCAAATGTAGAATTTTTTGCCCTGAGGTATAACTGATCTCTCAGGAATTAAAAAATTATCCAAAGAATTGTAAATCTGGGACGGCTAGAACTTGTCAAGATCTGGGAGAAAAAGTGCCTTGGAAGGCAATGACATTAAAGCATTGAAAAGACAGCAACGTGCTAAAAAAACTAATGATTTCTGTAGAATACAGAATTAGATCCTCTGATTCAGATACACTTATATAACTTGTACATACATCTGTAACTTACATTTGTCATACATACCTCACACATCCTGCCACAAATAAAGTTTACAAGCAAAGTACCATGAATTTTAAGTAAAAACACTAAAATACGATTAGAAAAGTAAAATGTTTATTATGCCATGAAGGAAAGTACTATGGGATTTAGTCATGTAAACATAATGTGTCATGATCCACGAAAAGGTACCAAGTCTTAGTTCACAGTTTCATCAGAATCCAGCTTGAAAGGTAGTTGGGGTCTATTTTTAGCAAGAATTATTGTTTGGCTTATCGCAATACACATCTTCGAAATTATACATACGCCTGTACGTTTGACATAGGAATTTCTGTTCATGTAAAATCCCAAAAAGTTTGTGGTCAGGTGTCGCAGTGTGTGCCATGGTGAAACTTTTCAATTTCGATTTCCTTGAAATCTTACATTTCTGAACAATTAAGTCATGTTCCATGTAAACCGCTATATTTTTGGCAACAACAAGAGGTATTACATTGAAATTTATTTTAATATGTTCACTGTTCAGTGATGATGATGCATCAATGTAGTGAAAGCAATACCTCCATTACTAAGGCTTGGTAACATTTCTTGGATTTTGACACATATGTGAGATCAAGAATAAAAACCCATCCCATTAAAAAAGACCAAGGGTCTGAATAGACTCACTGACTAAGCATAACATAACCTTGACTAGCTGTCATTTCGTAGAATGCTGCTCTGTTTCTCTGTTGACTATGTTCCCAGCCCTCCAAAGGTAACATCTGACAATTCCTCAGACACGTTAAACTGTCAGGAAAAGGAATGTGGAAAACATTATTCCACAAATCTAAAATTCAAGCAACATTTCATGACATTCGTTGTATAATATTCCAAAAATCTAAAGTTCAAACAACTGCATTTTATCAAATTCATTGTATTTTATTATAGTAGTTACAAGTTTAAATTTGTCATTTGACTAATTTAAACAACCTTTTAAAAAATTTTCACTAATCATTTGTAACTCCAACAGTACTGTAAAAAGCAACAGAAACAAAATTGTAATGCATTTAAATTTATGCACAGTTACTAGGAAGAACAACAGCAACAACAGCAACAACAACAGCAACAACAACAGCAACAACAAACACAGCAGCAGCTGAATGGTACTTTTCTCATATTTTCAGTCCATTTCCGAGCAGAAATGCTACAGAGGTGACACTGACATGCAAAATAATACAGAAAAGTCTGTTGGAATGTTTAAGGAAATAGAATCTTTATTATGATGCATTCAGCAGACAAGAATTACTCAATCTGTTTACAAAGCATCATGAAAATATGACCTGACTTGATCAATATATACCGGTACCGGCACTTACCAGTATCATGGCCATCGTCAATCCAATTGCGATAATGTATCCAGCTACTTGATACAAAATTTCTGTACCAGCGACATAACAACCCTGAAAACAATCAAGTCAATCATACGAGTACATAAGAAATATTGACATTTCTAACAAGAATAGAAATTAGCTTCCTCTCTTTGGTTCCACTGGTCTCAAATCTTTTCTTGGTTAATATAAATTAGAAAGAACAGAGCACTGTTTCATTTTAATAATTAATTAAAATTAAAATCTCAACCACATGCATATTACATTTTAAGAAAGTCTACAAGTAAAGAAAGATGGCTTGTATCGATCACAGAATCATCCTCTTCTAAGGGACTGATAGAAAGAGTCTTGTCCAAACCCATCTGGCTTCGACCCACTGTCCCTGGAATTCAAGTGGTTGACCATCCTGTACTTTGAACAAGAACCTACCTTTGCTGGTGGGTCTTTAATGTAGGCCAACTTATGTTTTGGCCAAAGGCCTACTCACAGATGAAATGGCAAACTATGGGACTTGCATTCAGTCAGCAAACTCTCAGCCAAGAAGACAGTCAGAATTACAAATTCCTGAAATAACTATGAGCAGAACAAACTTAGCAAGTTTAAATTCAACCGGTATACTCAGTAAAACCAAGAGACAGGCTCAGGTATATTTGCAAAATGAAAAAGTAATACTGTAAAAGGATCACACATAATCTAAAGATTTCTTCAGTGACCAAAAAAGTGAAGTCAAGGGAACCAGCTTATTCACAGGCGTTCAGTCACAAAAAATGGACTGACAGGTAAGGTCCAAAAGAAGCACTGTTGCATTTATGGGCAGTGATGGGCAATAGTTAACTAAAAAGTTGCTAACTTTTAGTTTAACTGAAAAAATTTATTTAAGGAAGAAGTTTAACTAAAAAAATGGTTTAGTTAAAACCATAGTTTAACTAAAAAATTCTAGTCGCTAACTAAAAAGTTTAACTAAAAAAATCAGCAATATGCAACTATTTTTCCACAGTGAATATTGAACACTGTCAGCAAAAAACATTTTAACACTGCATGGTTTTAGCATTAACAGCCTGTATTTTCAAATTCATACACTACTTACAGTACACATGTAACTGTATGCCAGAACAGTACACATTGCATAGTTTGAAGGTGAAATTGTCATTGATGCTCTGCATTATTACAGTTGACTTAACGTCTTTTATTGTGAAAATGTTTGTCATAAAAAGTTGGAAAAAAGTTGGAAAAAGTTTAACTACTTTTTTTTAGTTTAGTTAACTAATTTCCAAAATCAGTTGCCAACTTTAGTTAAACTATTTTTTTTAGTTGGAAAATAGTTTTAGTTTAACTAAAAAAATAGTTTAGTGCCCATCACTGATTATGAGACACATGTATGTTGATTTATGAACTGTTAGCTTACCCTATAAAAGAGAGCCTCGTTCGTCTTCCCCGATTGTATTCCCGGTGGTCCACTGAGATAAGTCTGGCATTTGTCAAGGCGCACATACTGACCATACTGGTCTTTCTTACAACAAGTCTCAGGTACAAGTGGCTTTGTGGCCTCTGAAAAAGAACCACTTGTAAGATCATACATTGACTTATTAGCAGTTCAATGATTGGCAGACTGAAGGAAGTATCAACAGACCAGTGGGCAAACAAAACACGTGACAACACTATCTACGAAGATAGAACACTATCTAAGAAGATAGAACACTATCTATGAAGATAGAACACTATCTAAGAAGATAGAACACTATCTAAGAAGATAGAACACTATCTAAGAAGATAGAACACTATCTAAGAAGACAGAACACTATCTAAGAAGATAGAACACTATCTACGAAGATAGAACACTATCTAAGAAGATAGAACACTATCTACGAAGATAGAACACTATCTAAGAAGATAGAACACTAACTAAGAAGATAGAACACTATCTAAGAAGATAGAACACTAACTAAGAAGATAGAACACTATCTAAGAAGATAGAACACTAACTTAGAAGATAGAATGGGACAATTGGTTTCAATATGCAAAGAGAATACACGGTGCTTAGGTTTATTAGAGAACACAATTCTTAAACTCAAACCTGGAATTCCTGGCTGAATTTTATACCATTCGGAAGATCGATAAATTCCCCAACTCTGGTCCTCCACAGCACAGCAGTACCACTGAACAACACACAGAACACCATTGGAAACAACCATAATCAAGACATCGCTAACATAAGGCTGTGCAGCTGAATGCTAACCAATAGCAGCTTACATGTATATAACTGCTTTACATTTCCAAGTGCTTTGTATCTATCTAGCATGCACTACTTTACTTATACATATACAAGGACACCTGTACTGTAGTACATAATGATCATCTGCTATTTGCTCAAAACTCCTTCAGCTTGCCTATTGGATCAGATTCTTTCTGTTGAAATGCTTCACCATGCACCAGTGGAAATAGTCATTATCAAATATCAGTTGCCCTATAGAAGTTATCGGATGGAAATATATCTAAGAGATGATTTGAAGTTAGTCATATCTTAAGACATTATTAAATTTCTACTGCATTTTCTAATGTACAGTCACACTACCCAGGAACCTGGTTTATTTATATCAATGGTTGCAACTCTTGAAATCAACTGATTGACTTTCTTGCTAACTGTTAAAGAAATACTTGTATATAATAAATTGTTCTTAAGGTCCCACGAGAATTGCTTATCAAGTTCACATTAAACATTAGAAAAAATCGACAGAATCAGCCGATTACAGACAGTCGTTAGTTAATCTTAATGATGAATAACACCCATTTGACAAACCTTCTGTTGTGCGATATCCCAACTCTCCGTGACCAACTTGTTATAGTCACCTTCCATTCCATAGTTATACTGCAGCGTGGAGCGCATGTAAGTTCGAATCTGATCTGTGATCTACAACCAACACAACCTGATCTGATCAGGGACAACAAAAGATCAGGGACAACAAAAGATCAGGGACATCAAAAGGAAGCCAATCAGTCATGATCTTTTGCAGATAAACCAAAATGAAATAATTAAAGATTTGTTTTAAAAGTACTAGAAATTTTTGCTTCGGAATAGAAATAATATACCGAATTCTCCTTGAATAAAAAATTTTAAGAACATAATCATCTACATAGCTGTTAAATGAAAATGCAAGCGAGTCAGATCCGGCCAAGAGAGCCTATTGGCAGCAGGGCCAAGCTTAGAAATCACTGTCTCTATACGTTTGCTGAGCCGAGTCTTAGCTGCCTTTCCAGGTTTGAATGAAGACCTACCTGGCAATGAAACTGACCCAGAACCTGACTTTGCAGATTTGATATGAAAGTACAGAAACAGACATACATACACACATAGATACATACATTTGAAGCATAACTTACCCAAGACCTGAAGACGATTGCCATAACACTGCCGATCAAAGCCAAGAAGAAGATAATTGTCAGGCATATTGTGTACTGAAAAATATTGCCAGAGCTATCAGTAAAGACAAGATCGGTTTACACAGAAATGATATCAATGCTTATCAGTTTATTATTATTATTATTATTATTATTATTATTATTATTATTATTACTATTAAACAGACATTTTTAATGAGCACAATTAGCACAGCCTCAAAGGCACACGCCTCAACCCTGAATAATAGCAATGTAGGATAATCTAGATAAGTCATTAATCAGGTCCATTAAACAAGAAGGGTTTAAGCATCTTTTAAAAATAAGTTATTGGCAGAGCAGTTTCCTTGAAGGCAGTCGGTAAGGCATTCCAGATGGTAGGGCCGGAGTAGGAAAAGCCTCGAGCACCAAATGCAGTGCAGGTCCTTGAAATGCAGATATCTCAAAGATTTACAAGATGCAGGATATCCTAATAGAATTGTGCACCAGTTTATATCCCGACCGCTGATAGCTTGTCCAGAAAAACGTTTATCATCAGGATGCTTTATGAAGCTGCTTAGTTTACACTATGGGTAAAAAACAATATAAATTGAGGATAAATGAGACAAATATTAGTAGCTAATATTAACATATAATTATTAGTATATTATCTGTATAAACATGTTTACGTTGCTGTACACAAAAATGCGGTCTGCAATTGGTTCCAATAAAGAATATTCTATTCTATTCTATTCTATATACAAATGACGTCAACCATACTATTAAAAAACAATCATACTATGAAAAGAATTCGTCGGCTTTCGTAGAATGAAGCAAAGCATCCAAGAAACGACACGAAGAACATGAAGCATCCAGCGGCCAACACAATGTAGACAGCACACGTCGCAAGAGGAGTGCCAATCACGCTGGTAACGAAGCTCACTTTATCAACAGCCAGGTAGGTACAGGTCCCGATGACTATGCAACCTGTCAACTGAGAACATAGACCAGTTACAGTGGTTAACTCAGACACAACATGCATTTACGTTAACACATAAAATGCCAGAGCAACAAGTTTAAAAGTCACGAGCTAAGAAGGTGGACAACAATGATCATGGTCTTGATGTATTTCAGAATATTAATAAAACTAAGAATAAAGAGTCAAACTAAGAGACATTTAATAATTTAGTGAGTTACTTAAAATGTCATAAACAAGTATTAAGTGTATACATACATACATACATACATACATACATACATACATACATACATACATACATACATACATACATACATACATACATACATACATATATACATACATACATACATACATACATAGATACATACATACATACATACATACATACATACATGCATACATATATACATACATACATACATACATACATACATACATACATACATACATACATACATACATACATACATACATACATACATATATACATACATACATACATACATACATAGATACATACATACATACATACATACATACATACATGCATACATATATACATACATACATACATACATACATACATACATACATACATACATACATACATGCATACATACATACATGCATACATACATACATATGTTTAAGTTCATTACCAGACAAACAAGCATAACTCTCAAAGCAGTAGAAATAACAAGGCCCAGATATTCCAAAATAATTGCGCTATAAGCAACAATTAACTGAAAACTCAGGCTTCAGAACAAAGGGTGAGGGTGGAGTACAAGATGGGAAGTAAATGCAGAGCAAAGCAAGGACAGCAAGGTAGAAGATGTGAGAAGTGTAAAAGGGTTCCCATTTAAAGATGCTGAACTTTAAACACAGCTTTCATCTATAAAATATGAGAATATTATACCCTCTATTTTAATGTATTTAAGAACAAAATTTAAAATATGCAAATTGTTAAGAAAATTTGCTAAACAAGCACATTCAATCACTGTATCATATGCTAATTCAATGCAAATAATTCTGAAAAATATTTACATGTAAATTCTAACTTATAGAGTAAAAGTAGATACTAACAGCAAAGACGAAGTTCCCAACAAATAGGGCATACTTAATGCCCATGCCACAGCCATTTAGTCTTCCCGGGTGTCTTTTCTTCATTTCTTTTCATATGACAAATAAATATAAAAGAAATCCAAAAATCAGAAATTATGATATCACAGTTAATAACAGCAATTTATTTATAAACACGCTACCCATAGTAAATTTTTTATTGTTCCCAAACTGTCACTTCAGCTTCCAACAACTCTTCATTGTAACAGTAAAGGACTGTTAAGATATGTAAATACATGAAGGACTCATAAGACTAGGTACATTTAAATTACCTCAGAATTCGAATATATTTACATGAAAACTGAATTGAAGAAAAGCTGGAGTTAGCATTAATGGCCATTGAGTTTTACAAAGCTCCGATGATGTTCAGAGTGTACAGTTTCTGTGCACTCAGTGTATCAAAACTTCAAAGCCATCGCACAAAGCAGCAATCTTAATTTAGTCAACTGGCAGGTAGAATTTTGAAGGTTCGGTGTTTTGTGGCTATGTAATTCTTGCCTAAACAGTCGTCAAAAGTAAGCTAATCTGGGAGATAAAATGGACTATTAAAATGAATAAGAAACTCAAAATTTCATCAGATTTGGTCAATCCTGGAAATATTCAATATTTTGATACTTGCTTTAACGACAGATGTAGTTATTTCAGTGCCGGCAAACACTTGACGGTGTGCATGTGGCTTGAACTGAATGGCGCGTGAGACAATAGAAGTTAAACACCCGACCCATCACATGACTTCCAACTTGACAGGCAACTTGACGTGCGAGTGCACGTTGTTACGACGCCTGCTCGGTCACTCGGTGTCCTACCTTGCCGTCACCAGCGTAACTCCACAACAGCAAGTCTTTCGGCTTTCAAGCGTTTTCCAGTGATTTTCAAAACATTTATAATGTCTTAATAGCAGGGCTGTAGTGGTAAAATTTGAGGTGAGTATACGGTATACGCTACCGGTGACCGGCGGCGTAAAAAAAAATTTGAAGACCTGTTTTTAGGAATTCGTCTCAAAAAAATTTCTGAATTTCACAAATTCCCTTCAAATTTTCTGACTTTTTACGATTTCGTCTCTGAAAAAGTTGATGACCTTTTTTTTAAGTCATTCGCCCTAAAAACCTTTAAAAACCTCTCTTTTTGGAAAAATTTTCGTTCCCAGAGGTAAGTATACGCTGTATACCCGCGTATACCCTCCTCTACAGCCATGAGTATACGCTATCAAATTTCTCTAGAGGTAAGTATACGCTGCATACCCGCGTATACCCTCGACTACAGCCCTGCTTAATAGGCCTACAGCATATTCGGTCTCAATACAGACATCAGCGTAGGCCTATCCATGCGCACCTGTAGCTAAACAAAGTTTGGAAAATTTCTGTAAATTAGCCATTCCATCGCGCCAAACAAACAAAGGGATTCATAGCTACTCAGTATTAATTTATTCTGGACATTGCGCTTAAGCCTGCACGTACCAATCGAGTGAATAAGTTTCGTTATTCCATTTACCTTTCCAAATGCTGTACCGTTTAAATGAAAGCGCACCTGTTTACACATGACTCAGTTCGGATAATGGTGCATTCCTTTGGGCTCGTAACATTTGTTTACTCATCGACCTCATCAAATTCTATACCCCGAGGTACACGCGTACAGGATACAGGGTTTTATACATTAATTGAAAGAAAATAGCCTAACGCCTGGAACGGCACATAATATTCGTCTTAGCGCTCGTGAATAGGTTGGTGCTCTGCGCTTGGCCTTCGAGTGGCACTTTAGAAGGTTGCAGATTAGCGATTACGCAGTCCAGTGCGGAAAAAGTATCGTAATTTCAATTATACAACACGTTCATTTTTTTTCAGTAATTTTGGTGCTCGATAGTGTAGGCCTATAGCAGCGGTTCTCAACCTGTGGTCCGCGGACCACTGGTGGTCCGCGGCCATCTGTCTGGTGGTCCGCGAGCAAGGCCTACAATTTATATTTTTTATAATTAAAAACATGGAAACAGACAAATTTTGTCAATTTTTCATTTTTTTTAAATTTCAATCGCTAGAATCGGCTAAATGGTACCATAAAACTAATAATACGCGGATTTATGGCAAAAATTTCTTTTGTATTAATTTGTTTGTGGCACAATTTTTAGTGGTGGTCCGTGACTGAGACACAAAGTCTAAAAGTGGTCCTTGAGTCACAAACGGTTGAGAACCGCTGGCCTATAGTATGGTTATTGAGAGGTCGGAGGTTCAAATTCCCGCCAGGGCAGAAATTTTATTCGAGATTTCTGCTTCATCCGCACCCGTAGCCGAGTCATTTTCCGGTATTTGGCTAAATAGGAAATACGGCTGTCCCCGGTCATTTCTCAGAAAACAATACCTAATCTGATCATGCTAAGTGATTACATTAAAACGTTAGTGATCAGTCAACAATTTAAGACCTTTGAAAGTAATCCAGAGCAATAAAATAATTTATTAAAATTTAATTTGAATTAAAAATGTTCCACTCCGTTACCGTCCCTATATGCCATAGTACATATATTGATTCGTCTACAATTTCAAAATGATTTGCATTAAACCAAAAAATGTGTATGTTTCTTTTATAATAAACATAATTGTATATTTCTAAAAACAACTTTGTGAACGGGATCTTCAGTATAATTTTAAAAAATATATTTTAACTTGGCCCCGGAAAATTATGTCCGCTCCGTTAACATGTAAAAATGATCTCGTATCTCACAACCCTTTCAGTTCTTTGGTCTCGCAACTTAACACATCGCTTCTGTGAAGATCTATGTAAGTAAGTATGTCTTAATACAGGATCTGAATGCTAAGACAAATTTCTTACAAATTTTCATTTATTACGTACCTGATGTGTTTTTCTAATATACATCCACTCCGTTACTGCATTTTTGCAATGATTATGAATAAACTTGATTAAAATAAAAATTTTAATATAACATTTATAAGCTATATAATGAGTGTACCGACGATTAATGTGGACGCATGAGAGATAATATGATATTTACCGTGCTGATACACAATTTGTCCACTCCATTAACTGTCCACTCAGTTACCATAAATGTGACCCTTGAGGTACTAAAATTTATTCCACTGTCAGGATACGTCGTCTACTTAAATTAACATTTCTAATACAACTTATATAACAATATATGACATTTTAAATAAATTTTTGTTTCGGCAGACTGTTTTTTTTAAAGTTCACTTTTCACATTCTGTGCTCAATTCTCGACAAATGGTAACGGAGCGGAACTTTTTATGGTAATTTTTTATGTAATTTTGATGCTATGACCAGATTTTTAAGACAACATCATAAATATTTTAATGTTTTTTTGTTCATTTGATCACTGGTAATGATTGGCTCAAGTGATTTTTATTTTGTTATTTGGCCAAAAAAATACAGTCAACTTTATATTGATTATATTCCCTATTTTTCTTTCGGTAACGGAGTGGAATTTCTTAACAAAATTTAAAATGTGATGGAATTAAATAATCATTTGTATTGTAATTTCTTTTATATTTATTTTATAAACATTAGACCTAATACTAAAAACATATTGGCACGTCAAACTACGCAGTAGGAATAGGCCTAACTGTCTACTATATATAAATAGCTCATGTGTGTTTTGGTAACGGAGTAACGGAGTGGACAAACATTTTCGTAGGGCTATTTTCTTTCTGCTAAGAACTTCATAATTTTACATATTAGTGCAAAACCAAATATATATTAGTGAAATAGAAATATTAAAGATTTGCTGCAAACAAAAATCAATGTAATTTGCCCAAAAAAATTGTTTGCTTCTTCAAATAGTGAATGTGACATATTACCGGAAAATGACTGAGCCAACTCAGATATAAATTGAGTAGGCCTACACTGTGGGTGACATTTTCTCAGTTCCTCCACCAATACCGCCACTCACTCGTCGTCATCTATCTCAGGCTCCTCTACTCATCACCCCACAGGCTTTCCACTCCAAATTGAAAACTCATCTCTTCAAGATTTCCTTTCCTAATCCATCTGATCCTCTGCCTTCCAAGCTATCTCGTCCTCAACGAAACCCTCCGTAACAGCTGCTTTGCCTCTCTCTGGTCTTTCAGGCAACCGGACTCGGACCACCAACGGACATCGATTTCTGGACAACCCCTCGGATACGTCGCAGCGCTCGTGAATAAGCTGGTGCTTTGCGCTCAGCTTTACAGTGGCGCTTTAGAAAATTGGAGATTGCGATTACGATTACGATTGTCCCTACACTGTCGGTGGGAAGATGAGACGGCGAGGGACATCGATCTCCCTCGCCGTCTCATCCAGAGGCGCGTTTACACAAAGGCGCACTAGGCGCGCGCATAGGTCCCCAAATCCCGGAGGGCCCCCAAACGAATGAAAATATTTTTTTCATTCATAAAAAATGACATTTTTTATTTTGAATTATTTTAGAAATAACCTATTTGCTATTTTACACAGTTTAGCATTCACACAAAAG
Source organism: Allolobophora icterica (assembly GCA_963556255.1). Classification (NCBI taxonomy): domain Eukaryota; kingdom Metazoa; phylum Annelida; class Clitellata; order Crassiclitellata; family Lumbricidae; genus Allolobophora; species Allolobophora icterica. Next base: position 43,951,756 of record OY744610.1, on the reverse strand, counting down.
TATATAATTGTAATTTATATTGTTTTGTTCATTTGGGTTAATAATTCACTTTTGTGCAGTTGTGCAAAGTATAATTATAACATCATGTTCAGAAGGACTCCACAAATGTCGCCTAGGGCTCCGTTTTCTGTAAACGCGCCTCTGGTCTCATCTTCAGGACTGGTCATCCTCCCTCATTAGCCGAGGCTAAGAAAATGAAGTCGCGAAAACTTCATACCCTTCGCAGCTGCTTCATGGCTAGCTTAAAACCCAGATATTCCCCACGTCCTACATGTAGGACAGTTAGTTTTTTGCGCGCTCCTCGAACTTCTCTTCTTCTTCTGCTAAATCTAGAGAATAAAGGCCCATTGTTACGTCCTCTGCCAGCATGCCCATACCAAGCCAATGTAAAAATTAGGTGGGTTTGTGAACTTGGGCTAGCCCAGATCAAGCCCATCTGGGAGCGAGGTGAAAAACCCGTTATAAATCCGAATAAAATCTTACATGGGTGACAAGTGGGCTAGTGGGCGTGGGCTGCCCACGTCGAACCCATCTTGGCTTGAGGTCAGAAGCCAATTTAATTACCGACATTTGCAATGTCCGACTTTTTGGTGGACGAGAAAACGTCCATTACCAGTATTAATAATTTTAAATTTTAAGAATAAAGGCCTATTGTTTCGTCAATAAAAATTAAATTATGAAATATCTGTTAATAATAATTAGGCCTAATTCTTTTATGATTTATGAAACACTTATGCTAATATTAAATTTAGAGAATAGGCCTAAATCCCATTGTTAAATCATTTCAATTAGGAAACACGTTCATTATTGAAATTGTTAAATTTAGGGCCTAGAGAATATAAAGACCTATTGTTATGTCATTTCAATTATCACCACATCTACGTGCATCGAATTAATATATAATGGAAAATTTTAAGAATAAGCGCATATTGTCTCGTCACTTCAATTACGAACATCTTCGAACGAGTATTTGTAATTTTAAATCTAGAGAATAATCAATTAAAGGCCTAGGCCTATAGCTAATTGTTACGTCATTCAATTATGAAACACGTTTTTATTAAATTTGAATTTCATGAATAAAGGCCCTTTTTTACGTCACATGAATTATGAACAGCGTCTATTGTTATTGTTTTTAATTTTAAAGAACAAATTGCATAATTTTAATATTGTTACGTCACATCAATTATGAAACACATCTTTTATTAGAAATTTTTAGATTTAGTCAATAAAGGCCTTTATTACGTCACTTCAATTGTGAAACAATCTACCATTAGTAATTTTCAGATTTAGTGAATAAATGCCTATAATTGTTACGTCACTTCAATTAATATTGTGAAACACATAATTAGGCCTATATTCTATCATTAGTTAATTGTTAGATTTAGTGAATAGAGGCATTTGTTACGTCACTTCAATTATAAAACATATCTAGTAATTGTTAGATTTGGTGAATAGAGGCCTTTGTTACGTCACTTCAGCCATGACACACGTCTATTTAGTAATTTTAGATTTAGAGAATAAAGCTTACTTAAGCTTACTGTTACATCACTTCAGTGACGGCGATCTTCTCTGAGAGGTGGGGGGGACAAAGTCGGTCACAAACTCGTCGACGACCGCTTTTTTTAAATCTTGTCCCCAAAAAATTTTTTTTGCCACTTCATCTCCAAAAAATTTCGCTTTCATCTCCGAAAAAAGTTGATGACCTTTTTCAGTCATTAGCCTCTTTATACTAATTTTCCCCAGTGGTAAATTTCTTTCGTCCGTAGACTTTTTCCAGAATCTCATATCTTCCAAAAATCCTAAAAATTTTCTATCTCATCTTCCAAAAAAGTTGATGACCTCCACCTACTTTCGTGACTTTTCGATGCCTTTTCAAAATAACTCACGACTTTTTTTTACTATTCCTTTCCACAGAATTTTTAGACTTTTTCCTCCTCTTCCTTTTTTCCTTCTCTTACACAATTTCTTACTTTCTTAACTTTTTTTCTTCAAATTCTTTTTTGGGGGACACTTCTGCTCGAAACAACTTTTCTGGTCAAAACGCACTCAAAACTCATTTTCGCCCTCACACACACTTGCATTTCTTGAACTTTTTTTTATGTATCTTCAAAATTTGGGGGGTCCGATGTATGGCGTGACCCACCACTCTTAAAGGTGGGGGTCTTGTCCCCCTCGACCCCCCCTAGATCGCCGCCCATGCATCACTTCAATAATGTAACACCTTATAATATATTGTTAGTAGGCCTAATTTTAAATTATTATTTTTTAATTATTATTATTACATATTATTTCTATTATTTTATTAACACACTCATTTCGTCGTCGTCGTCGTCATCGTCATCATCATCATCATCATCATCATCATCATCATCATCATCATCATCATCATCATCAGGCACTGCGCGCAAACGGCGCTAAATATAGATTCTTGGGCGTAATTATAATTATTTAACAGTCGCGAAGGGAAACGATGGGATATTTGGTGACCCCTTTCTAGACTAAAGTTACGCCTCTGCCCCCAATCTTTGGGGTGAAAGTCCAGCGCGCTAATCACTGGACAATATCACACCCCAAGTGGCACAATTTCCCCTTCTCACATTTGAGACAAGAGAAGCCCAGATGCACCCCCTATGGTTAGAACATATCGGCGCCACGACTAAAAGCAAAGATCTTAGAGTCGTAGTCTACGACTCTAAGATCTTTGCTAAAAGTGTGCCAAAAGCACCCTAGATTTGAGAAGGAAAACAATGGACGCGTTTCGTCCTGAACCCTCATATATCGCTTATGTGTAAACATTTGAATATATGAAAGCAACTGTTTGAAAGCATAGTTTGGCGAATTTTGGAATAGATCGCACGAGATGGGAAAAGATCAATTCCGAGAGACTGATGGTGCGAAGAAGATGTAAGTTGTTTGGCGAATCCTAATCGTCCAATCAAATCTAGGCCAAGCGCGTATAGTAACCATCGTAATCGTAAACTTCAAATTTCTTAAGCGCCACTCGAAAGCTAAGCGCAGGGCACAGCTTATTCACGAACGCTTGACGCAAAAACGCCATAATCGTCAGCGGAACAATTATTGCATATTGTAAACCATCACTACAGCTCCGTCTTTAAATCGCTTCACTGGGTTGTTAGTAAGGCGTTGAAGCTCAAATTAAAATAAGCTTACCTGAAAGAATAAGTTGCAAATCCTTTCATTTACTTGCAAGGCACTCCACTCTTTACCGCCCTCATATCGTCAGGTATTTGCCGTTCACACACGCCAATCAACCCACTCCACTCTTTCACCACTCCGCCCTCCAGCTTATTCGACGAAATATAGTAGAGATTCGAGCTGCCCTATCTGTTTGGAATACACTCCCTCCGGAACTACGGCAAACTGTATGTTCCACCAACTCTGACACCCTTGCACTTGCTGCATAGGCCTTTCATTGCAACCAAAATCAGTATTTAGAAGATTTCTGTCTTGACTAAATAAATTTAAGGCAAAAGGGTTAAATGCAGGGATTCTATTCTAAACAAAAAAGAACCGGAACGCCGGCGTCAGGTGCCATGTTAATCTAGAATTTTCTAGCTAAATACTGAATGAACCAGTACAGTGTTCTGGTCGTCAACGAAAGAACCAGAACCCTGTTCCGGTCCCAACCGATCCCTGGTTAAATATGCACAACTGCTAGGTTTATAATAACAAGGAAAAGTCTTTGGAGTCTTTGAGTAGAAATATATTTTTTGTTCTGTTTGTTTTGTTGCTCGTTTAGAAGCCACATAACATTTGGCCTAATGACTGCTGTGGAAATGCGAAAACAGTCTCATCTGCACGTCATTGCTCCAACTCTATACTATCCAAACACTCGAATTCCAACTGCACATGGAGTCCTTGATCGCCATCTGGTAAACTGAAATAGCAGTAAATCTATTAAAGTGAAATTAAAGTGCTGAATTTGAGTTGTAGGCTCAGATTCATGATGCTGAACATGGCTGGTAACGACACCTGTATCACTTTACATTATGGTACATTGCAGGTGGTTGTGTAGGCTAAGTTAAGAAAGTACAGCTCCAGTGTTCCTAGCAGAATACAGAAACATGGGGAGATGCATACAGCCTGCTCTTCATTCTTTGACCTTGCAATGGACAATCCCAAGGTTTTCAACATGGGTCTTGCTGTTTACTTCTCAGCTTACTTACTGACCCAGCTAGCTGCATTGGTTAGAGCGTAGTTCCAATGCACCTCTGTCTGAGAGAGCATGTGGATCGCGGTTCGCCTCCCAATGGTGGCTTATTTCAAAGATTTAAATCTCGGGGTAACATGGTCCATACACGGGGACCTTAAATGGCGTGGCACCCATTCAAATGGGCAGGGATGGTGAAGGATCTCACACGATGAGTTACTTGAAAATGAGCAGGGTCGAGGCCTTGTGGCCCCTATATAAAAACTGTACTTTTACATTTACTTTGGTACCAAATGATACTGTTTCATCACAAAGACAAGCGTGTGCAAACAACTTGTCACGGGTCATTGCATGGATTCCACTTGGCAGACTTAATCATTAGAATACCCAGCAACACTGCTAATTAGGCCACCGTGTCAGACATGTAGTGTAGGTACAGGAACGTAGCAAGCTATAATTGCACTCTGTGCCAAGCGTAAATATAGCAAGCCCCTCAAAGATCAATTTAACCAATAACGACCAGATCTGCCTGCACTGTCAGGTATCTATGTATTAATATTATATATATATATACTTTAATTTGTTGTTACTTAATTTTATTACATTTATTTCATTTTAAATGGATATTTTATTTCAAGATAAAGTAATTCGTTTAATAATTAAATCATTCCATCAAAAAATTTGCGCCCCCCTCTTGAGTTGCACCCTGTTCCATGGCACCACTGGAACACCCCTTGATACAGCACTGTGTAGGTGGCTGAGTGATAGAGTGCAGTCCTCCGTCTAGGCTTCAAATCCAAATGCTTTGTTCGAAGTGGCAGTTCATTTCTGTTTACATACAATTGTACACATGTTTAGGGTTTGGCTACAAGTGAGAAAGACAAATTCTGCGAGACATGTGGCAAGAATTCTACGGAGTGTGTCGGCCATTTTGGTCACATTGACCTCGAGATGCCTTGTTTTCACATCGGGTACTTCCGTGATACCATCAAAATTCTACAGAGTATCTGCAAAGTTAGTGACTTCTTTCTGTTGCATTGTAAATTGTCATGTCAGATTTTTGGATAATGTTTTAGGTTCTTTGATATCTCTCTTACTCTTTTACTCTTTTTTTCTGTTTCTTTAGTCTGCATCCATACTGCTGTGCATTGGAATTTTTCATTTTGAATGTCTATAATTCTGTCATGCTGCATTTGTATGTTTTTCTATTTTTTGTCGTCACTGATGCAGAGCTGCAGAGTTTTAAAAATTGAGGTAGAAACCACAAGCATAGCCATTAATGTGAAAGTCATCTCTTTTTTTCTATATGTCACTTGTTATAACCAGCACCTGCTCCCATTTTAATAATAATAACAATAATTATTATTATTATTAAAATGGTAGCAAACGTACAGGTCTAATGCTGGAGTGCACTAAAATACTCTGCAGTTATTGGAGAATGTCTCTGATGAGTCTCTCTTGAATTGGCACTGTATAAATGTGCACTTAACAATTAAAATTACAATCGGACAATTGAAAAGACCCTGGGATCAGCTACAATGAGCACAAGGACTTTTAAGTCATAGTGATAGTTGTACCTGTAATGGTTTTATCATAGAATTGTATTATACCTGTTATGGTGTTATCATAGAATTGTATTATACCTGTGATGGTGTTATCGTAGAATTGTATTATACCTGTAATGGTGTTATTGTAGAATTGCTTTATACCTGTATTCCTGTAATGGTGTTATTGTAGAACTGCAGCCGTGTTCTTTTGCATTCGGAGGACAGAGAAACCAATCTGCGAAGAGTAACTCGTGCAAATCTCAGCTACTTGGAGAAGAAAGCGCTGCACAAGAAGATCAATGAGATGTGCAAAAAGATTAAGTTGTGCAGTTATTGCAACGCTAAGAATGGTAAGATGTTCTTTTGTTATATGACAGTGGTCATTAATTATTATACTCAAACATATCAGCTATCACTAGGCTTCAGTTGATGCCAGTCTGCAAATATGGTCAATTCTAGAAGGGCAGACCACTGAGACTGAGAGCCAGCTCCATTGAGGATAGGTTTTATTCTGGAAAAGTATTTGGATTGCTACCTCTCTTGAATTGATTTGCCTGAGTTTGATTCGTCTTACATGGTAATGTATCGTGATTCAGTTGCACATAACAAATGTTCATTGCCATTATAAGAACCTGTCAGAGACACTGTGAGGCACGATCTCATTTGTTTTTATTTATTTACAGGCATATTTCATTGCTGTAGCATAAACCTTCCAACTTGCATCTAACTTCACTGTGTCAATTATTAATCTTGGCATTGGGAATGCAGATTATCACCTTTTGACCTTAAAACAGGCAATTGTTGGTAATACAACAGAATATTTGAAATGTCTGTGCTAACATACACACAATCATGTGCTCACACACACACATGCAAACTTGTGTGCAGGTAGTATTGGACAGAAAACCTTTCCCTTACACAAAGTAGATGCCGTATTTCATTTGCTGTGTGGAGTGATGGGCTGATGATCCTTCTGCCTCTGGATCCAGTGCATAAATAAAATTCAAAATTAAGTTTTAAGCCATGTAGCCCAGAAGGAGAGATCTCTGTCAAAGATTGCTATTCTTTGTGTTTTCACTTTGGCCAGAGTTTCTGTCACCTATTGGTTTTGAGCATTCTTTTTTGGTATTGCATGCATTGTATGAACAGTTCGTTTGCCTACTTGTTTTGTCCCATCTGATGTTTCACAATTAGGTAATGTAAAGAAGGCAGCACTGCTGAAGATCGTGCACATGAAAGACAGACGAGAGAAGAAAACAGCAGAGAAGACTGAGTATCTGCATGAATTTGACGAAGCTGTCACTAGAAACGGAGAGATCACAACTCTTCTTAACAAAACACGGGTATCATTTCAGTTGGCTGAAGGAATGACAAGCAATACAGACAAATACATATTTTAAATACACTGCCTTCTCTCTCTCTGTGTCTCTGTCTCTCTGTCAATCTCCGTCTCTATCTATGTCTCTGTCTATTTCTGTCTCTCTCTTTATCTATCTCTGTCTCTCTCTGTCTTTGTCAATATCTGTCTCTCTGTCTCTCTCTGTGTCTCTGTCTAGCTCTGTGCCTCTCTCAGTCTTTACTATTTGTACCCATCTTTCATTTTGGGTTTTCTTCTGCCTCGTCAGTCTCAGTCAGTCAACTTGTGTTCTTTGAGAAGCTCATCTTTTAAAGCTATATAGTGTATCCAAAGCAGCCTGCCTTCGAGTCTTTCTGACAACCATTGTGTTCATCAACCTGCTTAGTGGGTTGTAAATACAGACTGATATTGCTGTCACAAGTTCGCTTAGAAATAATTTGCACATACGGAAACTTGATTTCTAATTTTCAGCTTTGTTTACAAGAAAAAATATGTACAAGAAGATAAACTATTTACAAGCACTCTTCTTTGTATAGAACTGTTAAGGTTCATTGTGCAGTCCCCACGAGACACAAATCAAATATCAAACAATTCTCACAACTAGAAACATCAGTCATATGGATACCGTAGAAGTCTTTTCCAAGTCATCTCCTTCAACTGAATAAGTCTGGAAGACAGCTTCAGTTCCAATCTACTTCTTGTTCCAAGGTCCTTTCAGACTGCAGTTCAACATGAGTTCTCCTCTGACTCCGACTTGCACGTCTCCAGCACCAGACAACCGTCAACAACGGGAAGACAAGGGCAAAGGAAAGAAAGAGCTTCTCTTCCGCTTCTCTAACTCCCTTCTCTTCAGACACACCTGCCTCTGTCAGTCCTGACCATATTCCCCTGAGTGCGTCTTTCAGCTTTGACATTCAGCGACTGCCTATAGACTCCCTCTATTTGACCTCTCCTCTTGTTCCTGTTGTGCAACCATTCGTTCTTCCTACCAATCCTTACTCAGGTACGCTGGTTCCCCAGGTAAAGTCTTAACGTAAAGGCCATTTTGTGACGATCGCTTTAAAGAGTTGATCAACCGATGCCGAGATTATGATGATGGCCATACTGTAGAATTGCATTAACGAAGTCGTGATTAGATTAATAGTAGTAGAGATCTGATAGGTTAGACTCTTCTTCGATTCAGTTTGAACTGGCTTTTCCATAAGTTTATGTTACTCTCTTGTTGAAATTATATGAATAAGGTGATCGGTGAATTGTTTTGTTCTGAAGTTTCAGGAGGTTCTTAGTCCTCTCATGGTCTATGACCTCTTCTGCAGGATACCAGATGAGGTAACATGAATTTCGTGCGTATATATTACTTTTATTTAATTCATATCTTATTTTTAATGCTATTTATTTTGCAGTTAAATAAACTGTTATCTCCATTATTATATATTTCCAGGATCGCTTCGCTTTTGACCATTTTTTGTCAATTAAAACCTTCCTTCTGTTGGTATTCAAAGGTTACAGCCAGCCGGAATTAGCACAGATAGGAATATCCTTCAGTGTATACAGTAGCACATGTTTAAGCCACTGTAATAATAATAACATTCGTTTATTAAATTCAAACTGACACGTACACAGTGAGATTACTTGATCTACGTGCAAGTAGTAGTAGCCACTGTGCCTGCCTGTATTCCTGATAAACAAAATCGATAATGAGCAGCCAAATCAATGTTCATAATCACAGTTATTATCCTAATTACAAATAATTTTGCATGCTTTCTTTGCTGCAACTGTCAGGACTTGCCTCTGTTGCTGATGGATCCTAAATGCGGACGGCCCGAAGATCTGATCATAACACGACTGCTGATCCCTCCACTGAACATCCGGCCTTCAGTAATTTCAGATATGAAAATTGAAAGGTATTATAATTCAGTACAATTTTATATATAGCATCGTTGGTAGCAAGCTACTTCTCGTGGTAGTTGCAAAGGTTCCAATCCCACTGCAGTGGGAATCTTTAACGACAAGCAATTAATTTGCCTTTTTCAAATATGTGTCCGCAGGCAGGATTTTTACCTGATTACTACTTGGCTTTGATCTGCAATCGGTTGATGCACTGAACAATGTCACGATAGAAGTTATAAATTACAATTACAAAATAAAAACAAAACTTTTCATTGGATGCGTGGAATACAATTGATGATGCTGATAACAATGACATTGACAATAATGATGACAGTGATACTAATTAAGGTTTTTATTAAATAAGGTTGGCATTGGTTTCTTGTGATGATGTTATTTATGCCTATGATTTTGCCTTTACAGTACGGAAGACGATATTACTACACGTCTGTTGGAAATCGTTCAGCTAAATCTCGCTCTAAGCAAGGCCAAGGATGGATGTAATGTCATTAAATTTATGGTGAGTTCAACTGATCAAGTTTTCAGTTTATTGTATTCTGCCCCCACCCCCATATGCGTCTTACGATTTCAGAAGATGATAGTTTAGCAGCTGCTATTAAGCATTGAGCACCAGTTGTAAGTAGGAGATTCATGAAATGGTCATCTGCAGCATTGAGTGGCCATTTTCAAGCCTTCCTGATGCCACTTCACTGCATAGGAGTGGCATCGTTGTTAGTATTAATTGGAACCTATACAGCACCACTGTCTAATGCACACAGCAGTCAGTTGTGTGCCCAAAACTAGTAACTGCAATAGGGGAAACTTGTTCCACTGAGACAGAAACTATGGTTGATAGGCCAGTTGAAAGGTAAGTCCTAAGTTGAGACCAAATGACATGAGACCAAGTAGAACAAACAGGTGCAAGGAGAGAATTACAAAATTTTCGTCCAGTGACTGCAAAAGAAGCAATCTCACTCTGGATATAGACATTCATTCATTCATTCATTTGAGCATTTATATAGCGCCCCTTCAAGGGGGCTACTCAGAGGCGCTCCCGACTCCAGCACGAACGAACAAAGCAGTTTTTAAGGCAGTATAGAAATACTCAGATTGGATTTTAGGAAGGAGACGCAGCGCCAGTGGTAAGGCATTCCATACCGCTGGGCCAACCACCAGAAAGGCTCGATTTTGCATAGTTGCAGTACGAGCAAATGGGACCGCGAGTTCCCCCCTCTCTGCAGAACGAAGTAGTCGGCCGCGGGCCTCGCTGACAGGTTGGCAGAGGGACCTAAGATAGGTCGGAGCAAGACCCAACTGGCAGCGCCAGACCAAGGAGGCAATCCGATACTGGATGCGCAGAGCAACAGGTAACCAATGGCAAGCTTAATTAAATTAGGCCATGGCCAGTTATTTAATGCCTTCAGTTATGCCTATTAAGAAATAGTATCTTAAAGTATATGCAATTAAATAACAATGTTGCTGTAAGTGGCATATAATTTTTACCTTTCGACACCTTCATTTCATACATTCTCTTTGTTGTGCCACAGCATTGCTGAGAAAACGTTTCTTTAAACGTTTCTTCAAAATAAAAGTGCATCTTTTATGTACATTTCGGATGCATTTTTAAAGTACATTCTGAATCTTGGTCGTTTGATTTCTGCTAGGAACTGTGGAGCTATCTACAGATTGTTGTCAGTCAGCTGTATAACAGTGATATCACAGGAATCCCAGCCAGTTTTAAGCAGCAGGTCAGCTATTCATTCATTCATTCATTCATTCATTCATTCATTCATTCATTCATTCAGTAGTACATGGTTATGAGTGTGAAGTATTTATACACCAATCAACAACTGGCAGTTGATAAGTCACAGTTACTGTTCGGTAATTTGCTGACAACGTTCGTTGGAGATAATATTGCACAATCATTCTTTGATTATTTTGTTCTTACTCACTGGTCCATTGGATGATGTATTACATTTCATTTGCTTTCATGTTTCAGCCTGTTAAACAAATGAGAGGATTTATTCAAAGGTTAAAGGGCAAACAAGGTCGTTTCCGTGGCAATCTCTCTGGAAAGCGAGTCGATTACTCTGGCCGTACTGTAATTTCACCCGACCCAAATCTCAGAATTGATCAGGTGATTGTTTACATTCTTTCTGTTTAATCAAATAAACCAACCAGAGTGTTGACAGGAGTGGAATCTCCTACCAATGTCTGTTCGATGCTCAAGCTCTATCTCTTCCTTTAAGAAATGCCTCAAAAACATCTGGATACCTATCTGCTCTTCACCTGGCGACTGACTAACCGCGCCTCAGATTTGACTAACTGTGCCTCAGATTCGCATTTCTGTGTGACTGTATGTTAAAAAATTTTGTAATAATAATATTCCTGACTTGTTTTTTTCGATAATAAAAGATTTTGTTACTTTACTTATTTATTTGTTTTGGGTAATAAAAAGTTTAGTTTTCCTTACTTTCCTTTTTTTTGGATAATACAGATTTTTTAGTGGCTTAACTATTTTTGTTTTGTCTAATAAAAGGCTTTGTTACTGACTAGTTTATTTTGTAGGTTGGTGTTCCTCTTCATGTGGCCAAAGTCCTGACATATCCAGAACGAGTGACACCAATCAACAAAAAACTTCTACAGCAGATTGTCCGCAATGGATGCTACAAGCATCCAGGTGCCAATTATGTCGTCAAGCAAGATGGCACAAAGTAAGGGAGTCAAAGTCAGAGTAAAGATCTGCTGTGCTATGGCTTTGGCGTTGTAACACTTGGTGTTTTTCAGCAGGCAGCATTGTGGACGTGATTTCTCTAGGTTTCTTCAATGCTATATCACTGACAGCATTGACAGACCACATATTTATTGTTCGTTACTTTTCTAGTTATCTGAGCATTATTTAGTTACAGATGAACTTTTGTTCTTAATGAACTTTAAGATCATTTAATATAGTGCATGCAGCAGTTCTGTGAGGTACTTAAGAGATGCCATGTCAATTGTCTTGATGCATACTTACTTACCAGTGCATACGAACATGTGTATGTGTAAGGTGGCTATTGGTTGAATGTTATCTTTGCGTTGTGAAGTGTACTATAAAGGGACCTTGAACAAGTCATCTGACATAATGGCTGAGCATAACTAATTGGTGTTGTTACCTTACTTTGCCTTACTTGCTTTATGAACAAACAAACCAAGTGATTCGAAGATGACTCTGGTGACAGTATGCCTGTTTCTGTCAGCTCAACCCTATCTGTGATGATGTTTAGGTCAGGACTGAAATCTGATCTTTCCTAATTGCTTATGCCGAGTAGCCTGTCTTCTGGTCTTGGGACCTCTTGGATCTTGATTGATTGTGATGTTGGAATATGGTTTTGCTTAGGGAGTGACCATCAATGCTTTTTGCATTACAATGATGTTGTTGTGGAAGTTTCTGGATTAATGTTTATGTGAACAATTTTATGTTAATCTGCTGCTGTAAATTTCTTGAAAACCTTAGGTTCTTTCTAAAAGTAGATGCCTCCCGACAGAGGAATTCAAAAGACCTGAAATTTGGTGATGTTGTTCATCGACATCTTCGCGATGGTGATGTCATCCTCTTCAATCGACAGCCATCCCTCCACAGGCTCAGCATTCAGGCATTCTACGTAAGTGCATATGTGGCATTGGTGTATGTCACAAATCGGGTATAAATTTTCATGTACAATTTATAGCAGATTTTTTACCATGATCAGATTCTATGCAAGTGCATACTGCATAGGTGGGCATTGGTGTATGTCACAAATCGGCTATAAATTTTATTTTCTTGTACAATTTATAGCAGATTTTTTACCCTAATCAGAAACATGATTTTTAAGTACTTTCTCATTTGAAGCGACCACCAGTGGATGCCTTTGCTTTATGATAGTGGTTTTGTAGAACCCGTTAGATTATTATATGTTCGATTATACAGTATTGGGTTTTGTTAGTGCAGAATGCTAATGCTGAAATTTGGGATATATTCATTGTGTTGGGACGAGGTGTTTCTGCTCTGTTTATTTTTTTAACAATTTAAACAGTTGTCCCTAATTAAAATTAACTATCCTTAGAGACATGTATTATTTAAAAAAACTTTGTAGCAATAATATTGATGAGGATATAAATTCCAACAAACACTTCACTTTTCTTGATATCTGTTTTGTTTAATTGAGGTTTTTTGCATTCGGTTTGTGAGTGCCTCTGAGGAGATTACCTGTGAAACCAGTGATGTTTGCAGAGCACTAATACATTATTATGATGCATAAATGTGTGCGGATATTTCAGGCAAAGGTGAAGGAAAGTCGGACGTTTAGCTTTAACGAGTGTTGCTGCAATCCCTTTAACGCCGACTTCGATGGAGATGAAATGAACCTTCATCTTCCACAGACAGAGGAAGCAAAAGCCGAAGCGATGACTCTGATGGGGGTCAGTACATACTGTTTACAGGGTTCCAGCATCTCTTTTTCTGTATTGGAGCTTTGAATCTCTTTGAAGAAACGACAGTTCAGAAATTCCTGAACACAAGCCAATGCAGGATTCATATTATGTTGCTTGGTAACAGAGCTATCTATGCAGATGGCGTGCTCAGTGATGTTACACAGCTTCCATTTGTTATTATTCTTTATATAGCACTAGTATATAATGACAAGCATCTTTTGATGGCAGTTGCCATCAGTTTTTGCTTGTAGATGCTTATGTGGCAGTTGCATGCATAAGAACTTGTCAAATGACAGTCTGGGAAACAAGTCAGTGTAATCTGCATTAATTGTACAAGGTGAGTGCTCATCGATTTGGCAACTGTGTCACAAGAAAGTGATGACAGATGTATGCAAACAATTTACCCATGAAACTCAGTCCTTTGGATCTTAAAACTCTTGTATTGCTGACCAAAGCAGTGCTTCACTACATGTTGGCCCCTCTAGTTGGAACTGTCTTCCACAGGAATTGTGGCTTGAACTGCTCAGCCTTTCTCTTCCTCTGTTCGTGAAACACCTGAAGTCCATTTTATTTGCTATTTAAATCATTAAGTGGTGCTTTTGTAATTGTTCGATTACAGTTACAGTTACAAATTACAATGCAATATTTAGAAGGGTTTGCAGTTAGATTTTGAATGGCTGGCACTTGATTGTGTTTCTCTGCAGTCAAAATCAAACATCATCAGTCCCAGAAATGGTGAACCGCTGATTGCAGCCATACAGGACTTCATCACAGGTTAGTGGCTAAACGTATATTGGGGAAACTTACATGGTCCCTTCAGCACTTACAAAACTAGTGTATGGCAACGTAATTGTCTGATAGAGAAGCACTGTTATTGTGGGTATTTCAGGTGAATCACAAATGCAACAACTATTTTGACAAACAGCAATTTTGATTTTGTTCTGGCTGTAGTTACCCAGTTCATCTGGCACTTTGCTACAGTTAATGTGCCTTGACCATTAAGCAATCTAGTCATGCTAAAGTATCTACTATTAGCAGACATCTGTAAGTGTTTACTAGACAGGATACGCATGGTAACATTTGTTTTGATATTCTTTATTTCCTGCGCATTGTTTTCTATCTCTGGTTATCATGCTGGAAAATTTGTCAAGCAATCTATCGCACAAGTTACGGTGCCTTTCTGTCCTACTGAAAGCTATTTGAGTGGGTTGTATTGTTAATTCAGATGTTTTCTTTAATTTGTTGTTAATTGAGTTCTTTGCTACATTGTGAATTGTACAGATACATCTGAAACTTGTCATAATGCTGTTTTTGTTTTTGGGGAGCCCGTAGAGTAATGGATAACACACTGGCTTGAAGAGCAGTAGGTACCAAGATCAAATTCCGTAGACCCCGTTACGTTTATTCAGCCTTCCACTCGCTAGGTGGCGGCGGTGGTTAAATGAATAATAGGCCGTGATTGGCGCCCTGATGGCTGCCGTATAATACAGCTATATTCGACTCCTGTAAAACTGTTATCATGTGCTTCTACTGTATACATGTATGTAAGGTGCCCTGTGTGGCTGCCGTTTCTACTATATGTATGTTCACTGTACAGCGCAGTGCGGTTAGCAGGTGCTTAAATAAAGAAAAGATTATTATCATTATAACAAAACTACCTTATTATTTAAATTTAGTTATGATGAGGATTAACTAATTTCGGAACCTCTGTCTCTGACCATGTTACACCAGATTTCTTTTTGTGAGGAGTCTGGTTTATTTGAAACTCTGACATTTCTGACATGTACAGCGCAGTGCGTTTGCAGGTGCTTAATTAAAGAATAAATATATTTCTGCCTTGTTATTTTGAGATTGCTTACAAAGCCACTATCTCCTCCATACCGGCTAAAGGTTCCAGTAAACAGTGATGGGGTAAAATACTTTAAAAGAGTATTTAAAATTGTAGTTCAGAAATATTTGAAGTATTTAAAATACTTTTCACTGCTCTACAGAGTCTTTTACGGCCTTCTGGACTTCGGACTT
This sequence comes from Allolobophora icterica, assembly GCA_963556255.1. NCBI lineage: Eukaryota > Metazoa > Annelida > Clitellata > Crassiclitellata > Lumbricidae > Allolobophora > Allolobophora icterica. The sequence continues at coordinate 43,936,320 of OY744610.1, read as the reverse complement.
CCCTTGACCATCTCTGGACAACCCCTCTGATACAAAGCAGCACTGGTGAATAAGCTGGTGCTCTGCGCTTAGCCTTAGAGTAGTGCTTTAGAAATTGTGAGTTTACGATTACGATTGACCCATCTTTGTCAGTAAATAAGGTCATGAGGTTATATAATTATAATTAGTTGTTTGGCTTCTCCAGGTGCCTTTCTCTTGACTCAGAAAGACGTGTTCTTCGTTCGTGAGCAAGCGTTTTTTCTTGCTTCGTCGATTATCACAAGGGACAATCCAAATATCATGGTGAACCTGCCACCTCCTGCCATTTTGAAGGTCAGTTTCTAAGTGAAAATTAATCGTCCTGTGTTAATATTTCCAGCTGCTGTTTACTGAACTTAGGAGTTCAGTAAAGTGATACCAATGCTGTACCTCTGAGTATTTTGGCATCTGATACATGAGATATTCCTCTGCTTTGCCAGTCCAGGCATGGGCGTCCGGAGGGGAGAGCAAGCATGGGCATTTGCCCCCTCGATTTTGAAAATTGTCACGTTTTCTGTGTTCATGAATAGCTTTTCCATGCAAAAACGTCATTTTGCCCACCTAGGAAATTTTTTTACCCCCCAGAAAAATTCCTGTGGATGCCCATGAATCCAGGTCTCCTATTTATATCCTTGGTTGTAGTGCATGTATAACTGTATGTATATATATATATATGTATAATATATATAAATATATATATATTCATATTTTTGTTTTATTTAGTGACTTCCTTAATGCCGTTTCTTCTGGATTATAAGTACCGTTTGCATTAACTATTGATTGTGAATCATAATGACATTAGTCTATTCCATGCAGAGATCTGCATGCTAATGTGTGACATATTGTTCTTTCTTATATGTGACCCGCCATTACAAAATGAGTCGGAAGTCGCATACAGCAAAACGCTGCAAATCGCTTCTGAAGGTGTTTTGCATTCAAATTATTGATTTTGTGATATTTACATTTTCGGAATCTACATTATATAATACACTAAAAAAATATTAAAACTTTATTTATTTTGTTGTTTTTAATGTGTTATTTATATAAAATAAGTGACCTATAAGATAAAAAAAAATAATTTTTGTACGAATTTCACGTTTTTAGACGGTGGCCACCTGGCGAATAAAATCATGGTTGTAATATATCATTGGAAAGCTTAGACTTCGCTCTATGACATGAACAAATTATTTGTTCGACATGACCTTTAATTAACCAATAAGGTGCTTTTCTCGTAAGCCCTAAACTGGATCTGGGCAAACAAATATAAATAGAAAATCTTGATTTCCCGACATTTTGTATTGCACAGAATGAAAGCTTAAAAATTTAATAACTCAACAAGCACTTGGTCGATTTTGATAAATAATAGCTCATTTTGAAGGTAATTTAACATAGAATAATGTGGAATATATAACTCAAAATAGTCAATAAGTGCTTAGAGACTCATTTTGTAATGGCTGGTCACATATGCTTTGCCTTTGTTTCCCTATCTGTGTCACTTTTCCTATACCTCTCCCTCTGTCTCTGCCCTTCTCACCCTAATTCTGTGTAGAATAATCTTTTGGCATAAGAACAAGCATGACAGTAGAAATGTCGCATTAAAACAAACTTTCTCTGTAGCTTTATAATGAATTGTCAGTTTTAAACAAAGTTTTGGCGGATACTGGCCATAAATGCAGAAACAAAAGGCTGATGTGTGATGTGCTATGTGAAACTAGTCATTTATTCTGTGCCTTTAAAGCGAATGCAATCACTTTAATCAAGCTTTGCTTGTGGTTTTTCGTTTTTCAGCCGGTTGCACTTTGGACGGGTAAGCAACTCTTCAGTCTTATCCTTCGTCCGAATCGTCAGTACCCAGTGAAGGCGAACCTGAGGGCAAAGTGCAGCGGAAAACGCTACGAAGACAAGTCTAAGAAGGAATACCGGTGTCCCGCGTGCTGTGCTAAACAGGCAGAGGAGCTCGGAGCTGACATTTCTGTCCTGCCGGTTCCATTGTGTCAGGGCTGTGTAATCTACAACAAGTATGGCAAGACGGAAGAAATGGACCCCAATGATATGTGTATGAACAGATCTTTCTAGTCATTTATTCTGAGTTTAGTTTTATGCCTCACAATAAACATTGATGAATATTGTTGAGTTATTATACTATGAATATTAAGGCAGCTGTGCACAGCTTTTACAAGTTAATATTCATTAACGTCACCTGATAGAAAGTAAGGTTTTCTGTATATATCTTGGCAGATGATAATGCTTCAGCCTTTGTGTGTTGTGAATTGCATGTAACAACTGTTATTCAATGTTGGTTCACTCATACCTTAAGGTAACAGTGATGGCCTTGAGTGTTTGCACATACTGCATCAAAAGGTCTTTACATTTCTCTGATAGACGTGTGATTCTTAGAGTGAGGTTTCTGATGGTTACGTTTGTTTGGGCACATACTGATGACTTCTGTTCTACTAAATTGACTTATTATCTCGTTTAAACATCGTTAATTTCATCGTGCTTTCAGTTGTTGTGATCAACAACAGTGAACTGTTGGCTGGCTACATGGAAAAAGGAAACCTTGGATCCGGTTCAAAGACAAACATCTTCTACGTTATTCTCAGGGACTTTGGCGAGCAATATGCAGCAGACTCCTTGCTCCGTCTTTCCAGAATGATCTCCACGTACATCAGTAAGTCGTTCTGTTTGAATTGGACTGCAAAGTTTTCCTGAAAACATGTCAGTGTTGTTATGCCTGTGAAATTCAGTGTTGGATTTATTGTACAATTGCATTATTTTGAACTCCTGGTTGCAAGTTATATGTATGGACTATGGAGTTTCCACGGTGTTATCTCCATGTTTACAAATACTGATTGATTTTAACCTCACTCAGTAGATTATCGTAAGCCACCGCACTAACTTCTCCATCAAACTTTAAACTGCTACCTATTATCAGTTATACCTAACCTTTTTTCTTGTACCAAGTTGCATTTTGTCAGCTTGACTGAGGAATAAATGAAAATTGATTGATTGATTGATTGATTGATTGATTGATTGATTGATTGATTGATTGATTATCTGTAATCTAATCTTTCATTATTTTGCTTGAAATAGTTATCTTTTGCACAGTAGTCTCTCTTTCTTGTTGTTTTCTTTTATCCTATAAATTGCTTTTTAAACTTGTGCTTTTTGCCAAGGTCAACAATTTGATTTCGATATGATGTATTATTATTATTATCATTATTATTATTTTTATTATTATTATTATTATTATTATTATTATTATTATTATTATTTCTAATGAGATTAAGTGAATACTAGACTAAACTGGCTTTAATGTTGCATTCTGTTTATTGTGGAATATTCAATAATATTTGTTATTAGTAGGGACCTGCGAAGCTTCGATATTCGATTCGAAAACGAATCGGACGGCGGTATTCGATTCGATTCGAAAATGATATCATGATTCGAAAAATTTCGAATCGTTTTGCGGAAAAATGATTAGCCATTGACGCAATTTGTTGTAAACTAATTGGTTTAATTGTATACTGCACGTGGATTGGTTGTTGAATTTCTGCGTGAAACGCGGCACGCGACGACAGCAAAACCCTCTGAAAAGGGTTTATAATTAGAATGCTACAGGCCTACTCAGAGCTTCTCATTTGAAAATAGTCGGCGGTTTGAAAATCGATCGCGCTGGTTTGAGTAGGTAAGCGATGCGCGGTCGACCTCTAGACTCTAGAGCTTTTGTGTAGGCCTACAGCCTATTTTGTACAGCTGCATATAGCTTCATGACTTTACGAATGAAGTCATGCGGCGAGAGGTGTCGGCCGTGTTGTTATGGCCAATCATAATTATTGTATAAACTTAGAGCGATCACTCAGCGGTCATTAGGTTGCAGCACGCAATCACCGCTGCCGCAAGTAAATAAATTAATGTAATGTAAATTAGATAAACAAAATATTGGTCTGGCTCCACTTCCGTCTATCGTCTTGGGGTCTAACTTAAGCTCATCGACTCATCGAGCGATGACCGACGGTGTGACACCTTCGGCTAGGCGAGCGATTTACCGCTCACCGGAACCTTTGCTAGGCGAGCGACCAAGGAGAGCAATCGATCGCTCGCCTCAAGTGAAAAGCTCTGTATATACTCCGCTTAAATGTATGTACACCAAAGTGCGGTTATGCGATTTGCACAAAGAATATACTTAATTAATTAATTATCTGTGTTATTTTTAATTCTGTTAGAAGAGCTTAATGTTTAGATTAATTGATTTTGAACTGCAGAAAAGTTATTGATACTGTGGTACGCCTGTGCAATTAAGCTTCATTAATATGAAACTGGTACCCGCTGATTCGATTCGAGATTCGATTCGAATTCGAATCTTTACCCCCGATTCGATTCGAGATTCGATTCGACTGAAAATTTGTGATTCGCAGGTCCCTAGTTATTAGATTAGCAAATTAGACAACTTTGCCTCATTAATTTGCTTGTCAAAAATGTTTTAGTGAACCGAGGCTTTACGATTGGCATAAGAGATGTCAGTCCTGGCTTAGGTCTCCTTAAGCTCAAGCAGGGTCTCCTTGAGTCTGGGTAAGAAAAGAAAAATAGTTACTCACTGCAGAAATGATTTCTGAGAAGTTATGTATAGTTGTAGTTGTTATTATTATCATTGTCATCAGTATTTCAACTATTGTCATATGTACTTTTGTATACAGCTGTTACTATATTATTATTATTATTATTATTATTATTATTATTATTATTATTATCATCGTCATCATCATTTTTTTGCCCCAAGGTACCTTGGATCGCTCAGGAATTAAGAAATTATTCGGGAAAACAAAAAACCGTTCTGGGACATACAGAACTCGTCAAGACCCGGCAGCACAAAAGTTGCCCCACCAAGGGGCAAAAAATGTGTCATTATTATTATTATTATTCTTGTTGTTGTTTTGTTGTTTTTATTATCATTATTATTATTATGTTAATCTTAGACAGAAGGCTTAAGGGTATTTTTGGCCTCTGTTCTGCTATTCACCCAGTGAGTTTGAGAGATACTTAACAGGTGCTATGGGGTACATGATAGTCTATTGGTTAGCATGCTGGACTGTGATTTGAAAGGTCAGGGGTTCAAATCCGTTCAAGCATAAGGGGAGAATTTTTTTTAGAGATTTCCAATCTCCTAGATATTAAATGTTGCTCCTAGATATTTTGAGTACAGTGTCAGTGGGAATATCTGGCAGTGAGGGAGAGGGCTGAACAGTCACTTTCAAACATATAAGCTGAGTCACTTCATACCCATGGCTTCTTCTTAAGGACTGTTCATCTAAAACAGTGTATCGCAAACTGTGTGCCGCGGCACACTAGTGTGCCGTGAGAGATTTCAGGTGTGCCGCGACAGAAACCTAAAATTCGCTAGTCTCTTTAATTGACCTTATAAGAAATTCAAATTATTTCATAAATACAATTTTCGACTCTTAAATGTTTTCATTTATAAGAATAGTTTATCATTCACAGTTATTCGATGTCATGTGATCAAAAGTAAAAACTCTAGTGACATTTGTTGGCTTGAACTGACATTCCTCAACAACCTTTTCGAAAGGTTTTACACCTTAAATTTGAATCTTCAAGGCGCAACAGAAAACATAATCACAATCATGGGGAAACTGAAGGCATTCAACGAAAAGTTGCAACTGTGGATTAAGAATACAAGCCATTCACAGCTTGATTGTTTTCCAGGTATTGATGCTTCTCCACACAAGAACATAATAATGGGGAAAATTTGAGAGACACTGGAAAATCTCGCTTTAGCTTTGGCCAAGTACCTTCCTTCCGTGGAACAAAAGAGTATGAATGGGTCATCAATCCATTCGTAAATCGCGAATGTACCGGTCTGACGATGGCTAAAGAAGAGCGTCTCATCGATCTTAAGAAAGATCTGGTTCACAGAGGCTCTTTTGTTGATCAAGAGTTGTCAGCATTTTGTATCTAAGTTCTAAGCCAATATCCAGACTTGAGCACGAAAGCAATCAAATATTTGCTGCCGTTTGCAACTCCGTATCTCTGCGAAGGTGGATTTTCTGTTCTAACAGAAAAAGTAATCGAACAAACGAGAGCGACTAGGCCTACAGATGGTGGATGATGAAATGCGTATCTGCTTGTGTCGGGTATCGAACCGCGTCTTCAGTTAATATGCTCTCATGAAACAGCTCATCCATCGCAATGATCGCATTAGTGATGATTAGTCAATTAAAAATCTGCTTTAGTTTTGCTATTACTGGACTAAAATGACAAGCTTAAAATATGACTAGCTGAAATTACTGCTGTTGGTTTTGTAATTTTAATAAATTTTTATTGGTGTGCCGTGATAAAAATTTCCTCTGCTGAGTGTGCCGGGAGTTACAAAAGTTTGCGAGACACTGATCTAAAAGGTACATGGTACAAATATGCACTATGTCAATAGCTGAGATGAGCAGATTTTGTGCAGATAGCCACGTATTTAGTTGCTTTTATTTTTTTAAAGAACATTTTTCGTGCCTCCTTTAACTGTTTAATGACTAGAGGGATTAGTTTTCCATGCATTTTAGTGCACACTCGTCGTTAAAGTGTTAATACCCTTTCAACTCTGTGTATTGATAGGTACACGGCATGTGATGGCTATATTAAGAAGTTCCAGAATAGAGAGCTTGAAGCTCAGCCGGGATTTACAGTGGAAGAAACTTTAGAGGTATGTCACTGGGTGTGATATTCTGAATAATGACTGATGGACTGTTGATGGATGAACTCAGTAAGTGACTCGTTGAGTAGCTGATCAACTAACTGTGCCAATGATTGGCTGGCTGATTGATTCATTGATTGATTCAGTGTCTGGCTGATTTTTTGACTGATTGGCTGAATAGCAGTTGTAATTAGAAATTTATATGGCATCACTTCAGGAAAAACTGATCGGAGATGCTTTCTGCGCTAGTCTTTATGATGTTAAATGTCATTAATAACTGGTGTTTCATCAGTGGGCTAAACAATGAACAGTGAGTGATCTAGAAGAATCACCAGTGACAGACTTGTGCATGCACATGGAGCACAACCAACAGATTTCCAACAGCTGGTGTTCAATTTCCTTGGACCAAGCTGCGTTGATAACATTGAACAACGACAGGAAGTATAAAGGAACATGTAATCTCGCTGGCGGAATATCTGGTCACCGCCAAACTGCGTTTGGAAAGAATGTGTAGTTTTATTGGATTTTAAGCCACTTGTTTGCAAATGTCTTGTCTATTCATGGGTATATTTCCTCTCTCTGCTTCTTCTCATCGACTCCTGCATTCTCTGAATTGGCTTGATCTGTTTGTTCCCAGGGGTCTGCCGTGGCTCAGTCTCGCTCTTTTGCTGTCGTGGGCCCATTCCTATGGAACTCCCTGCTCTTGCTGCTGCATGGGACCCTACTTACTAGGTTCTCTCTCTCTCTGTTGTTCCTCATTTAAAGTCTTTTGTTTCTGCGGGTATCACACGCCGAGAGCGCCTCTGAATAGTTTTCACTGCAAGAGGCGCTTTATAAATTCCCAGATACCATACCATATTGTGCCCGAGTCCACGTTGGTGAAACTTGTCAAGTTGACCACGTGGAATTTTCTCGTTTTGGATGATTTTTCTCATCAAACGATAGTACATTTTACATCAACTCTCTATTTGTAAATTGTGAGCGTTTGACTTGCTTGCATTATTAAAAGGTTACTTACTTACTTACTCAGCGGTCCCTTGTTGTGACTGCTTTGGCTAATTGATTTATGTAATGATTATTTGACTGACTGAATGAATGCTTGGCTTGTAACTGCAGGCAGTTCTGCTGAAGGAGTTGTCCAACATCCGTGAATCGGCTGCTGAGACTTGCTTACGTGAGCTGCACAAGACAAACAGTCCACTTATTATGGCTCTCTGCGGATCGAAAGGTAATTCGAAATGAATAAAGCAATTTCCTGTGCTTATTGTTATTTTAATTTTGTTTGATATTCAAAAGATGGTCTGCACAAAAGATATAAGTTATTTTATTGAAATTTTCATTGCATGGATAATTTTTGCTGTCATCTGGATTGGAAATTAGAAGACCAGAATTTAGACTTTGAACGTTGCTTCATAAGAAACATCCTTAAGTGAAACGTGTTTTTGATGTAATATTAACTGAGCGTAATATTGTTTCAAAGGATCAAACATTAACATCTCGCAGATGATCGCTTGTGTTGGCCAACAGTCAGTGAGTGGACGCCGAGTTCCCTGTGATTTCACGTCACGCGCTCTTCCGTATTTTGAAAAGAAATGTAAGTTCATCTGAGTTCAGTTATCTACATTATGTGATACATGGATTGTACCAGCACACACACACAAGTCAGGGTCATTCCCTGGAGGACTGTAGTTAAGACAATTCAGTCGGTGCCACGTAAATGAATAATTCATTTGTGGTATATAATAAACTATTAATGTGAATACTGTGTTGCACCAGACAGTTGAAATGAGCAGTTTTCTTTGTTCAGGACTCGTAAAACTTTGAGCCAAAGTGCCTCTTAAAGCTAGGGTTTACCTGCCAGAACACAAAATTTATAAACCACAAAGCAAGTAAGAATTTATAAACCACAAAGCAAGTAAGAACAATGGAACCATTTACTTCTACAAGGCATTAACTTATCAAGTGAAAAGTTATGATCAACTATGGTGACTGATATCTGGTGATATATATTGGCACATTTGGTGACATCTACTGGTTAACTACTGATCCACACTCAAACATAGTGACTTATGTACTGTAAGTTTAGTCCTTGTGATGGGGAATTATTGTACTGTATCTTACTTGCGTCTTATTTGTTTGATGTTTTCAAACTGCAGCCAAGGATCCGGCTGCTCGAGGCTTCGTAAGCAACAGCTTCTTTTCTGGATTATCTCCGACAGAGATGTTTTTCCACACAGTCGCTGGTAGAGAAGGTCTCGTTGATACGGCTGTAAAGACAGCTGAGACTGGGTACATGCAACGTCGACTGATTAAGGTGAGATTGTCCTTCACATGTCTGTTCTTCACATGTCTGTCCTTCACATGTCTGTTACTTGTGTCCTGGCAAATAATCTCTGGTAGTTAAAATCTGAATGCCTTTGTCTAGAGGGTTAAATTCATTCATAGGTGTGTTTTCTCACACCAGCTTTGGAACATGCCTAATGTTTGACAGGTTACTGCACGTATAATAATGACAACGCATATAGCATACCAGGTAAGTAATAAGCTACTTCTAGGCTGTGTTGCAATGTCAGTCACCAATGCGAGATTTGGTGTCAAGAGTTAAATATTAGGTATAATTTCAAATTTTTTTTTTCAAAGTGTAACACTCGACCTTTGGAATAGGTAAAAGAAGGCATTTCCTTTGGCCCAAAAGACCCTTTCATCTGTATTTGTCTTATACATGGAGTATATAGCCTTATATTATAAAGACAAAATTGTTGAGCCAACAACAGCTCTGCTTGATATCTCGATGTATGCAGTTTCTGCAAGTCAGTGCAATTTCAGGTTACATTAGAAATTGTGGCTTTGTTTAAATATAACAAGTTAAAATAGGAATGATTCTTGGAACTATCTTCATGCTAGCAACAGTACTTTTCCTTCTAGGACATAAAGCTATTTATGGTGTTTCTGTGGTACTGGAACCCTTTAAGTCATCTGGCTAGAAATAACTGCATAAACACAAACTAACAGTGAGGGAAAGGACTGGCCAAGTTTTGGTTTCAGTTTTGGGTTCAGTAGTACTTCCCAAAATGGGCAATTCCTTTCTTCATTAGACTCTGAAAATAAGCTGTGTCTTTTTTGGCACAAGCCTCACATCTGCAGACCCTGTGGGTGCATGGTTAAGTTAACATTTGTATAGCACCTTTAAACTGTCAATAGTACTGATTAAAGTACTCTGAGACAAAGTGTATGACCTGGATTACATGCTGGTGGTACTAGGTAATGGAAGATCTGTCTTGCTGCTACGATGGGACGGTTCGTAATTCAGTGGGCGAATTGGTGCAGTTTGCCTATGGCTCAGATGGTCTGGACCCGTGTGCCATGGAGGCAAAATACACCAAGACAAAGAACAAACTGCCAACAAACAAAGAACACTGGAGGCCTTTCGACTTCAATCGCCTCTTGTTTCAAGTCTGCGTAAGGCAATCGACATTGTTCAGTAAATTAACGGAGAAACCAAGCAGTTTATTGTATCCTTAACTTTTGATTTTTTTTGTCTAATTGTTATTAGTGAGTAATTAGTATTAAGGTTAGCCATACTACAGCCTACACTAGATGATGGAACTGCTTACCTGAGGAGTAACTGAAAGTCTTGAGTTGCTGATTGGAGGATACAATTGATGGAGCAGACCAGATACTGGTAATTGTATGTGTGGCTTTGTTGTACAGATGTGAATTATTTCATTTAGATTGTTATTGCATTACATTACTGCATTGGTTGCTTATGCAAATAGACAATGAGTTTGAGATACTGATGATGGTACCTAACTAACCGCCTAGCCAGTTGTGCTGCATCCTACCTTACAGGGCTATGTATTTCATGGCTGCATTTCTCATTGCTGCAGTACAGGGGATCTGGTTCTGGTCACATCCTAATCCTGTACTGCCACAATGTAACTTTTGTGGCTTTGCTGTGATCGAACTTTCATTATGGAACAGGCTTCCTTGCAAGGAGATAGATAAATGGTAATACTCTTGCCTTAAGAACATTGGATCTCGGAAAGATGCGTTTTGATACCCACAAGCCCCTTTAGGCCGACTCAACCTTCCATTCCCTAGGGGACAGCAGTAAAATGAGCGGGTGCCTGACAGGCTGCCAAGACATGTGTTCAATAAGATTTTGATAATTGTATCATCATGTTTCAATGTTGCCTACTGCAGTTTGTCAGTGAGCTTGTGAATAAACGATTATTATTATTGTTATTATTATTATTATTATTATTATTATTATTATTGTCTGTGACACGAGCTTCTTTTTCTCTGCTTCTATTTTGATTGTGATCTTGTAATGTTAGGTCAGAAGCACACCTGATTTGTTTTCTGAAAAGGGGCTATAGAAATATGCACATACAAATTACGAATGATTTCAGACTTTGATTTGATGCCTTGGTGCGCATTGCTAACTTTTGTCATCATTTCACTTCTGCAGCCAAAGTTCGAATCCTAATGCATCGTGTGAAATTGGAAATTGAGAATTTCATGCAACCAAAATGTTGGATTTTCTCCAATTGCTTTGCCAACCACAAAGCAGATATCATCCGCAGGCTGCTACTTGCACACCTGCTTTGTTCAGAGGCTGTTGAAAGGTGCTTTAAAATTTTCATTTAATATACATTCTTGTAAATTGCATCAATTTAAATTTAATTTGGATACTTATAATTCAAATTACATTCTGCTTTTGTAATGTAGCCAAACTAGAATGCAGTCTTGTTATAACTTGACTTTTTACCTCTTTCCCTTATGCCTTGAAAGCCATTTTGTTTAACCGTGGTTCCAGGAAGAGTGGCACTATATAAATTTGTGATTATAGTTACAGTTTGATCTGGCTTCCAACGATATTGTCCATGCATACATTGGACTGTATATAACTTGATGACTGTGTACAAAGAAGTATTGATGGGTAGGTGCGTTAGAAACTAGCTGATCACGTAACCATGTCTTGATATTGAAATTTGTTATGAAAATTAAGGTTCAAGTCCCTGTTAGGCCCCTAAGCAAGTCGGTTATAAAATGAGAAGAGTGACCGCAATCTAAACAGTGGGAAGACCAGACTGAAGGACAGTACTGGCCAAGGATGGTCAGATGGTGAGATAAGGGACTAACTACCCACCCTCATCTGCTGAGGCTAAGCAAAGTGAAGTCATTAACATTTCATACCCTTGGTAGGCCAACCAAGTGTTAACTGTGTTAACTCAAGAGACTGCTCTTTTCTTCAGTCTGGAGCGATGCCAAAGACTTTCTTTAACCTGGTGCTATATAAATATATGAATATCCAATAGAAGTGCTTGATGTGTCATTCTTGTAGAAAGAGATTCCATGTCGCACGGAAAAGCCGCTTTCTGGTGAACTGGTGCGAGACGAGTTTAACAAGCGACTGGAACCGAAGGACGGAGTCGACATGAACAAGTACAAGCTACAGGGAAACATGGCCAGGAGCCATTTGCATTTGTCCACTGAACTAAGTGCTTCTGCGGGTCAAGGTCAGGAGAATGCCGAATCATCTGGAGCCTACAAGAAGGACTCTTTCCCAGAGCGTGCAAAAAACTTTGGCAGACATTTAGAGTGAGTATTTCCTTGGTTGCAACATTTAGAAGAAATCAGTTACTGAAGCCAACATCACGTGGTTGGTGGCTAGTGGAGCAAAAATCTTAAAAATCTTTGTGTTGCTATATAGGGATTTGAACTCGCAACCAATGTGTTGAGAGTTCAGTACCCTAACCACCAGATTATTCACAGTTAACCGATATCTTTAAATGTACCAATGACATAGTCGCTGACTATTCGAATGTTGGCCTTGCATTGCTATGTGTTGAAGTTTGATTCAGATTGTTTTTCAGATTTTTTTCAGTTTAGGCCTCCCTTGATATGTTTGCCCCTATAGGACCTGGAGCAAGTCATTAACACACTATTGCTTAGCACCACTCTTTGATCCTTTTTTTAAACTAGGGCTCTATGAGTGTACCAGTGAGCTCTATGTATAGGTAAATAAATTACAATTTAGAACTTCTGAGACTGGATTTGATCTTTTCTAAAGTAATTTATTTGCCATATTGATATGATTTGGTGCAATTTGTTTTTCATCTGTGTACTGAAAGAAAATGATGAATCTTGGAGTATTATGTGAAATTAGTGATTCATTTTTCATACCATGTCAGTCACTAGAATATAATTTATTTAGTTTTATATTTTATTGAGTGCCATATGTTTTTTATAGCAAGTTTCTGACTGGTTTGATCCACAACATCGATACCAAAGGTGTTCCAGGAGCTCAGAAGTCCGAATGTACGTACTCCACTTAGTCCTAAAGACAAAATCGCTAAATTGAGACTTTTGCAGCATAAATCAAATTGTGGCAGCTACAATGTTCACCAGTCAACAGGTTTACTGATTGACTAAAATTGTTTTTATGGTATTTTATTAGTAAGTCTATGTAACACCTCGTGCAGAAAATATGATATATTGAGAGACCCTTTTAGTTTGAGATGTAACAGAATATTAAATCGGGATTTGAGATGGTATTGGCTTGCTTTCTTTTACGTGTTAACATTCTAAATAGTTTACATATCAGTTTCCTAGGAGAGTATAATTTAACTTGATTACCTGGTGTTGAAATGTTCTAAAAATCTGAAAACATTTGTACAGCAGTGTGATGTTTGACAGTTTTGAATATTATTTTGTATTGTTGTTGTAGTCTGTAGTTTTGATCGTGTGACGGTGACTCAGTTGAATGAATTCCTCGATCGCTGTGCCAGCAAATTCGCTAAAGCTCAAATAGAACCAGGTTGGGTCTTCTGTATAACAATTGCATTTTATGATGCTTCCCAGATGTGTGTTATAGTCCGTGTTATGGGTTTATGAAAACCAAGCGTAGTTCAATCTGCTGAGACCTGGACAGTGGACACCTCCAGATAACGGCATCAAAAGGCTATGTAAATGTGTTGATACTAGCTCAAGTAGAATGAGGTAATGGTGAAAATGTTTAGGTCACTGTATTCAAAGTCAGGCTGTTGTAAGTTACTTTATAATTTCTATGGAAGGGGATAAATGAATGGTAACACTGGCCTGAAGAGCATTAAATCATGAAAAGTCACAGTTCGATACCCATAAGCCCCTCTAGGTCGACTCAGCCTTCCACTCCCTAGGGGGCAGTAGTAAAATGAGCGGGCGCCTAACAGGCTGCCAAGATGTGTATTAATTAAGATCTTGATTATTGTACCATCATATGTTTCAATGTTACTTACTACGGTTTGTTAGTGAGCTTGTCAGTAAACATGAATATATTATTATTATTGTTGTTATTATATTATATTAAATCCTATGTGTTAAAGTTGCGAAAACTCGCGATTGTGTCTGCAGGTACGGCGGTTGGTGCTCTGGCTGCTCAGAGTATTGGTGAGCCTGGGACTCAGATGACTCTAAAGACTTTCCACTTTGCTGGAGTGGCTTCCATGAACATAACTCAGGGAGTGCCTCGGATTAAGGAGATTATTAATGCTTCAAAGGAGATCAGCACACCAATTGTTGTCTGCCCACTTCTAGTCAAGAACGACAAGGACTTCGCCCGAAGAGTCAAAGGGCGAATTGAAAAGACGTTGCTCTCACAGGTATTTCAAATCTGTTCTTATTGTGTTAAGTACCAGAATGTCAGCACTTTCTGGTACAATTTTGCCTAGCTTGACAGTATAACATGACGGGGCAAGATTTTTAAAACTCCACATATTAAGGTGGCGTATTTCCAAGTAAATGAAACTGAAACTTACAGTTTGTTTAAAATGCTTTTTTGAAAAAAAGAAATATGTTTAGGGTGTTTCTTTTGGTTACACGTGTTCTCGTATTGGGATATAGTACATGGAAGCAGTCAGTTGAATGAGGTAGGATTTTCTTATGCATAGCACTAGCTTCCACTAAGGATTAAAGTGTGCTTAATCCTTGGTATCGTTTTCTTCTCATGACCGGATTGCTGCATTTCCGTTGCCTTGTGGACTTGACTCTGACAGTTTCAGCAGGGAAGATGCGAGGAATAGTGAATGGACAGCATTATTATTATTATTATTAGTATTAGTATTAGTATTATTATTATTAGTATTATTATTATTATGTTGCATTTTTAAGTGCCACTAGCATCAATTGTGAGTGAAGGACTTGCTCAAGGTCCCTACACAGTAACCTTCTCAGGGAAGGCTCGAACCCTTACACTCCATATTACAAGGCAAGCGTTCTAACCATTCAATTACCATGTCCTACAGTTATTGTGATGATATGTATAGGATGGATTACAGCCGGCGGTCAAAGAGGAGACACTGTACAAGTTAAACCGATGTACAGTGAGCCAAAGAACTTTACAAAGCAAGAACTTCTTTTTGTATTTTTGCAAATTTAAATCATGGTAATTCTGTTATAATAAAATCCTTTTTTATTGTTGATGACTTTTTCAGATATCGGAGTGGATTGAGACGAATTTTCTTCCAGATGACGTCTGTATTCTTATCAAACTTGCAATAAGTCGCATTGAACTCCTCCGACTTGAAATCAATGCAACCACGATACGAAGTGCAATTCTTTCATCAAAACTTGCCACTGCGCTGAAGCTCAAGCATTCGGTATCGATCTCTGTTTTAATCTGCTTAGTTGCTAAAGTATGGTCTGTCATTGCACTGCACGAATAGTTTCCATCTCAGTATGTTATGTGAAATCAGTATTAATAAATAATTGAATGCATTGGAATGTAACTGCTGACGTTTTTAGCACCATACAAAGGCTTTGCGAATGGGACTGCTTACTCATTTGCACTTGGTCAAATGAAATTTGCAGAGCCAGAGCCAGGTTGGGTCAGTTTAGGTCAGTTTAGTCACGCTGGTCAAACTAAGAGAACCATTGAGATGCTAAGGTAAGGAGATACATTATGTTGAGCTGCTGTAAGAGAAGAGTTTTTCAAATGGCTTTTTCTTTCTGAATTCTCTACACTGTATATTTAATGCCTGAATTGCTACTTTTTTAGGATGTGTCAATCATGAGCAAAGATTTGATCAAGGTGAAACCTCCGCATGGCAGCAACAAAAGTAACATAAGCTTCCTGTTGACGAAAATGATGGAAAGCTTGCCCAACGTTGTCGTTAAGGTAGGAACCTAGTACAGAAGTGATATGCTAGTAAACTGATTAGAATAAACCCTGGTATGGAAACTAGATTATTGGCAGAGTCACATTTGTCTCATTTTTTTCATTTTTTTAAAATCAAATCTTTGTTTTGAAGATGAAAGCAGTGTGGCATATTGTACCCAGTTAATATGAGGCATGGCTGCAAAGTGTTATAATTAATTATGTACAGTAATCATTTTGGGATTCAAATCTCAGTGGATTGAGGAAAATATTTAACAGTTGATTATTTGTGTTGATTTTTGTCAGGGAATTGAAACAGTCAGACGGGCAGTGATGCAGGTTCTGGATAAACCAGATGAAAATGGTCAGCAGAATTTTGAGCTTGTGGTTGAGGGAACCAATCTCTTGGCTATCTTGACAACCCCAGGTCAGCTTCTTCTTAATATGCAGTTTTTCATTTAATTACGTCCAGGGTAACCTGTTTTTCACTCGATTTTCCACTACCAGTCTAATCTGCAGTAGGAAATAATTCATGATGACATTAATTTCAACATCGTATGGTGAAAATATCATTTAGGTTTATAGTCAATTTTTAAGAGATGTGTTAGATGGAATTTTCTGTGAAGGTCAACAAATAAAGGATGCTGATGTAACATAAATAAATACATGTAATTATTGTGGTAATGAAGATAGAAATATTTTTAATCGATTGTTAAACCATTCAATTTGCTTTAAGTGTAGTTGTCAATGCTGTCATGGCCGTTTTCAATCATTTTGCCAGTGTGGTTTTTTTTCTTATATTTTTATGTGTTATTCAGTCAAATTCATATTGGTAATTGGTAATCCAACTACCATTACTTTTTGGTAATTTACTTACCATGGAACATCGTCAGTCTTTGGATCTGATTTCTTTAGTTTCTGTTAGACGTGTTTCTGGATAGTTAACAAAATAATATGAAGAATTTATTGGGAATGTTGTTGGCTCAGCTGTCAACTTTGTGAGCATAACCATGTTCTGCAAGCGCTTCACTGCTTGTGACTATTGTTGCGGTGATATTCAGAGTTACTTGTTGCATGGAGTCTGAAAATATAATGCCAATTGTGAACTATAGAAGAATGTCTTCTTGTCTGCAGAGTTGTCCATAAATGTCCAACTGTTAAGTTGCTGTATAAGTTATCAAGCAGTTTAGTGAATATAATAATCAGTAAGTATTTGCTTATTGGCTTGTTTTCTAGTTAGAGCGTTAATGAGCTTAATTTAATGAAGCTAAGCCTTTGGTTTGTAGGCGTTGTTGGTGAAAAGGTGATTTCAAATCATGTTTCTGAGGTGTATCATACACTCGGCATTGAAGCTGCAAGGTACGAAATTATTTATTGTGTTACTTATGCATATGTAGCCATTAAATTCTCCTGTAGGTCGTATTGATTAATTTAATCACGTGCATGAGTCAAAACACAGACACACTGCTCATTAGTGATTAGAACATCCTAAAGAAGAAACAATTCTAGTCATTAATTTATTCAAGACGATAATGCTTCAGATTGTTAATGCTTGTACGCAACGTCTGGTAACATCAGGTACAATAATTCTTACGACACCAGAAATTTTTCATGCCTCAAGAATTATATCTGCTGCGGGCAAAACAAAATAACATAATATTTCAGTACAATACAATACAACCGTATTTGATATTGACCTCCTTCCAAAGTTCAGAATTGCACGCGATCGTATGACAGAACATCAATGGCACAGAGCAACTGTGATTGAAGGACTTGCCCAGGGTCCCTATACAGTAACTGTTTCGGGCGAGGCTCGAACCCGTGCTCTCAACATTACAGGCCGAGTGCTGTAACAATCGGCCACTTTGCCCCACCATTTCAGTTGCAGTTTAGTTTCTTAGAGTTGATTTTTGTCTAGCAGCCTGAGAGGATTAATGGATTTCTGAGAAACAATTGAATCTGTCTGACTGTTTTGATATTTAGAGCAACCATCATAAATGAGATGCAGAAGACGATGAGTAGCCATGGGATCAGTGTCGACATTCGCCATTTCATGCTTCTGGCAGACGTGATGTGCCACAGGGTTTGTTTCAGTTGGCCTTTCTAGTGTTTGTAATAGTTGTTGACATTTGAGCTGTTCCTTTAAACGCTGTTCTAGTTAATTTTTCTGGCTATATTAAGACACACTTGTTCAGGTCCCTTAAACAGTCATGTTCATAGCGCTTTTGATGGGTTCCTGATATGCACTTTATCCAGGTACCTAAAGAATATACTTACTTAATACTTACTTATTTCCTTTCTGATCTAACGTTATTATTACTTCATTGTTCTATTTTCTTTCCTGTGTATGTAATATTGTATGTAAAGCGCTGTGTGTTTGCTAGCGTTCATTGGACAATATACTTACGTACTTGCTTACTTACATACATACATACATATTTATGTATACTTGTATCAAACTCTTAATATAGGTTGTTTTCGAGTATTTTTCAAGTGCTGAGTGCCTCTCAAATTCTTTTCGACTTTCAGAGGCACTGCAGTCTGTTGGTTATACCTCTTGCAAATCGCTTATGGTAGGGAGTAAAATTGGGCCTTCAGTCCATTGCCCCACCCGATATATCAGCTGTCCTATCTATACTGAATATATCCGTTATGGTGTACAGAGCCGATGCTTTAAGCTCCATTTTGGCTTTTGTGTCCTTACCACAACTGATGTGTTTGTAAGTTCACCTTCACTATCATTGTGGTCGACTTGGCTCAGTATGTAAGTGTATATCAGTGGACAGGTGATCAGTTGTGAGGACAGGTGATCGATTGTGAGGACAGGTGATCAACTGTGAGGACAGGTGATCAGTTGTGAGGACAGGTGATCAATTGTAAGGACAGGTCATCAATTGTGAGGACAGGTGATCAAATGTGAGGACAGGTGATCAAATGTGAGGAAGATGCATGGACCTTCATGGTTGGTGGCCACTATTCAGCTGGCTTAAAATGTGCATTAAGGTACTGTATTATTACATGTGTTCTGGTCATGGAAATCAATTGATAATGTTTACTGTTCTGTAACTTGAGTTTATATGTTCCAAAACAGGGAGACGTACTCGGCATCAATCGCGGTGGAATGGCAAAGATGAGAGAGAGCGTTCTGATGCTTGCTTCTGTAAGTTCCTGATAATGCAGAAGTTTGTAACTCTTCTGTTTCTGTTGGTGGCTTGATGGACTACTGGTTCAGTGTGCTGGAATGTTAGTCTGCAGGTTGGGTGTTCAAATCCTAGCCGAGCCACAAAGATGTTTCAAGATTACGGCTCCACTTAACACCCTTAGTGAACACTACATCCTTAGTGAACACTACACCCTTAGCGAACACCACCCTTAGCGAACACTACTCCTTTGTGAACATGGCTACAAAATTACCCTGCGCTGTTGATGGGTTGATCAGATGGCAAGAGAGAGGACTGGCCACCAACCCTCATAAGCCGAGGCTAAGAAACACGAGGAAGTGACCAGATCATATCCATGGTTACCTTTAGTAGTTAGCTTAAGAAACTGCTGTTGTTCTTTATTTATGGGTAGCACATGTCCTTTTTGTTGTGCATGCAATCATGAATTAGCTGGTATAAGTATATGTGTCACTTAAAGGAAGTCCTCACTGATGTTTACATTTTATCTTAATTTGTCTGTGAATATGACACGTACCATTGCTATGCAGTGTCAAAATTATCACCGCAGATTCTAAAAAAAGTAAAGTTTAGATTAGACTTGCAAACGTTAGACCAAGATTTCTCTCTTTGTATTTAAAAAACCAGTGAAACTGTACTTACTGTGTAACTCTTAGCATGTGCACTGATAGTTGATATTGTCAAGCTCCCGAGAAATGGCTTTCTTCTGACGATGCTATAGAAATTGTCATGACTACAATTTGTATTTGGATCCAGTTGCCTTTTGCCATCTCTTTGTGATGAAGTCCTGTCAGTGTCAGCAGAGTTCATTTTAATGAAAATGTTCTTTTCTAGTTTACCGTTTTGTTATTTCAGTTTGAACAAATGTCAGATCATCTGTATGAAGCCGCTTATCATGGACAGAAAGATGCCATTTGTGGTAAATTTGCTCAATTTCCTTTCATTTAAAAGTTTTGTGTTACCTTTTTATCTTCATGCCATATTCCAGACCTGGAGTTGATGGTGTGGCCTTCCATGATCTCCAAATAATAATAATAATAACACGGACAATTTCTAGAGCGCCATAACGCGACCATGCTGCTACAAGGGCGCTGAAAAGAACCTCTAACGACAGCGTCAACATAATCCTTGTCCTGCAGTGAATCCAACAGTATGAAAACCAACACTAGGCGCACGGCATAACCACAGTAACAGATCGAAAAAAACCAACACGTAGGCCAAATCAGACTCATGCTGCCACAAGCGGTGCAAACTATGCCAAACTGTGTTCAAGCAACAACTTTTTAGCTTTAATTCTAAAGAGGCCAACAGATATATGTAAACTTAATACATTACATGCTCTTTGATAAATATTTTTGAGTACGGCTTCTGAAGTTGTTGATTTTGAGTAAGAAATGTGCTCCAGTTTGTTTTCATTATTTTGCAGGTGTCACTGAGTCAATTATTATGGGAATACCGATGAACATTGGAACTGGATGCATGAAACTCCTTCAGAAGTATGTGCATCTGAAAATCTTGTATCTGCATAGTTAATATCAAGACCTGATGACCTGCCTGGCTTTATTGGCTTACAACTAGTTCCTTCCACTTTGAGTATTGTATTGTATTGTATTGTATATGGCCATTTATAACGCCTCTCGCGGTATAGACCATGCAGAGGTGCTCCTAGTGTGCGAGACCCTGAGAGAAAAAGCAGGATTTAAGGTGTGAAAAGGAAGAAGCAAGGCTACCAGAGACAATGGTGTTGCAGAATAGGCAATTGTTAAGACTCGATGTCCACCGGTTGAATGCAGAATCTGCTTTCGTTGTCCTAAGTAAAATTCGGAAATGCAGACTTCTTCAACTCTATTAAAATTTTCTGCATTGAGAAATTTCATTTTTTTTATCATTCAGTTCTAATCTAATCTAACAACTTCTATAGCACCGTTATCATGCTGCACCAGGCATTAATTGAAGGTCACTTCAAGCGAAACCAAAGTCGGAGGTCAGAGTTCAATACAGAAGCTATGCATAACTTTTTACTCCTATGACCATATTCAAACTGTATGCAATTCAGGTGACTTTCAGATCCTTGATTTTTGCTAATTTAATTTTTCAGACACAGAACCGAGGCAAGTCCCATACTTCCGTGCCGGAAGGCTGTGTTTAGTCCAAAAGGCAAGAAAGGACAGTGAGGTTGCTGAGTCGTGCAGACTTAACGTAAAAATTCTCTCAGGGAGAATTGTTCTCTATGATATTCGTAAACTGGAACTGATATAAAGAGAAGCCCGTTTGGCTTTGAGCTTTTGGACTGAGAGAATTGCTTGCATGGCACTGCAACTGTTCTCGGAGTTTGCCCACGTGGCGTAAAGACTGGTGCCGTACATTTTGAATGACTATGGCTTTTTACAATTTTTTTATGTATACATTTTATATTTTATCGTTTATTTTATGTTTATACTTCACAGCTTTTTGAAGCATTTCCACTTTGTTTTTCTTTTATAAACTTGTTAAGCATTTAATGATCTTGTGTGGCAAGATTGCCTTCTTGAAGATTGAAGATCACCCTATTTGTGTTTTGTTTAACCTCTGAGAAATTTAATTAAGTGCTGACTGGTGCTACATAAATGTTTGTATACAAACGTTTCCTTCGAGTAGTGCTATAGAAATGCTTGTTGTTGTTATTCTTGTTATTCTCAGGCATCAATTTGTCTCAGTTATTGGTTTCTTTCATTCTATCATTTTTGTTATTATTATTATTATTATTCTATAGGCCCCCCTAGGCATTATAGTTTCCCGGCCCTTAAACCCGGGATGTTACAAACTCACTAAGTCAGGTGAATATGCCTGAAGGAATTTTACAACTGGGCAGTAGACAGTTGGCTAGATCTGCCATAACTAATTCCGGAATTTGAACCTCTAGGCCTATGCTTAAATCTTTGCATTGGCTTCCTGTTCAATAATAATCTTTTTTATTAATTCAAACTGACAAGTACGCAGTAAGATTACATTGAAACATGAAAGTACAATCAAGATCTTAATTAAACACACGGTTTGGCAGCCGCCGTAAAGGGGGTTACGGGTATCGTACCGCGACGTCATGCTCTCCTGGCCATGAGTGTTACCATTACTCTATCCCCTCCCAGGAAAGAATTAGTTTCAAATTGGGCTCATCGCTTATGAAAATGTTGAACTCTGGCCTGCCACATTACTTAAAACCAATATGCGTCGATGTTAAAACCAGTTCTAATTCCCCAGACATAATCATTCAACGAGGTCATCTGATTACCTGTGATTAACATGAATAAGTCCAATGAAATAATATTCACGCACCATCGGGGAGCCTCCAGGGGCGTCTATCCCCCTAAGTCATTGGAGCAACTTCCCCTTCCCCCTCTCCCTTCCTTCCCCCTAAAATGGTGGCACTCACACTGACAGATCTCCCCCCTATTTCTTGGATGGAGCATTTGCTCCACGGTTTCTATGGTGTAGACCAGCGGTTCTTAAACTTTTTCAAGCTAGGGACCGGCACCACGTTTATGCTGCTTTTCGCGGACCACTAATGGCAAACGTGGGATCAGAACATGAGGATACGTACATAAAATATGGGGATTCAAGGGATTTTGCTGCTAAAGTCGCTAAACGAAACTGAATCGATTTTTACAATTTACATTATCATGATGTGATTCACAGTTTCACATTAAAAGTATTTTTCATATGTCATTGATGTTTTATCCAAAAGTTTAAAAATTATGAATTTTTAAGGACTGTTTCGCGGACCGGTGACCAGAGCTCCGCGGACCGGCGCCGGTCCGCGGACCACCACTTTAAGAACCACTGGTGTAGACGCCCCTGGGAGCCTCCACCTTCAATTTCAAATGGTATCGCCAGGCATAGGCGTAATTTGTGGGGGTACGAGGGGTACCCGTACCCCCACTTTTTGGCCTGTGGGTACCGTACCCCCCACTTTTTGAACAACGCCAATCGATATTTTATTATTGTGCCTTCCCAGAGATCGCAGTCTCAGCCTTGCTTCGTGTATGTACGAAATTGGTAGAAACTTTTCATATTCCTCATACGACCAACGACCTCTTATATATAACGCATAGGCCTACGACTGAAATGACGTAATTTCACTGTTTTTATTTCTTAAAATGAAATGACGTCATTGCGGTTGTCTTAGTTACGGGAGTGGCTTTCATGAGACCCTAATCGCCTCTTTTGCTAAGCTTTCTTCGTTAATAACTTAATTGCCTCGCAAGACGACTGTAATTACTAATTGGAGTTAGTTCGTTGCGCACGCTGTGACTAAACGACTCTTCATCGGAATGAGCGAAGTTTTGTCTTGGAATCATGCCTTCGATTGTCAAGTTTACCGGAAGGCTGGACGAAAATAGTAAGTTGACAAAAATTTCTTAGTTGTTTGAAGCTGCTCTAATTCTATAGTTGAAACCTGGGACTAATATTGCTGAATATTAGTCCCAGTTGAAACTGTTAGCCTAGCCTACATGGTAGATGTTAATTTAATTGCAAGGGTAATTGTTTTAGAGCGAGAAACCGAAAAGTAATATTTATTAATTAGTGGATTATATTAGGGCCGCATGGAAAAGATGCTGAGATTGGCCAGAAATGTGATAATTAGCGGAAACGTAAATTAATTGCATTTTAGTTTCTCTAGGCACCTTAAGCGAATTAAATGAGCGAAAGATTTGAACCCAAATCATTTCGTCAGGCGCGAAACTGTTCAGATTTACAAAAACCAATAGCAGTGCCCAACTAGGATAGGAATTTTTCTTACTTTTATACAATGATCAATATATGATCGAATGAATGAATGATCGATTGAACATTAGCATTCAGTTATTCAGAAAGCTACAGTCCGCACACGCAGCCTTCATTTCTTGGCGTTGCCGCGTTTGTTAGAGAAAGGTAATGGGAGTAGGCCTACAAGGCTTTGTTTACGTGACTACAAGCCTTGCACCACCTATTCTTTATGATTTAGAGTTTAAGCATAGAGTGATAGAAGTTGCTTCTCCGCTTTGAGATTACTAGATATGTAGATGCCAAGGATGTTCGTGGAGTTTATTCTCTCAAGTTCTTTCTGAGGTTGTGGAATGGTTTTGCATCTGACACGCGGAATTAGCATCTTCAAGAGATTTACCTTGGTTCAACCGCAGCCCAATCTGCGATATTTGCTAGCTCTGATTGTATGGTCTGGTACATGGAAGCAGGGGTGATAACGTAGGTTACGGTAGGTATCATCCGCATGTTTGGCCATCGAGTTTTCTGGATGTAAAGGTTGTTTCTCTGATGTATTTGTTGTAAAGGCGATCGGCCCTAGGCCTGAACCCTGGATGACTGAGGAGTTGATGTATGCGACAATGGAGAATATGCCACCGAATCTAGTTGTATGACAACGATGTTCAAGAAAGTTAAGTATCCAGTTGTAGATGTTAATAATAATATAATAATAATAAGACGATTTATATAGCGCCGTAGCACAGCCGAGGCCGTAGAAAAGGGCGCTGTACATAAGTTACAAAAGTTGGCAGTCGTATGAAAGTTTAAAAAGATATGTCTTCAGCTGTGATTTAAATGACTCCAGCGATGGTGCATTCCTAACGTGGTCAGGAAGATTGTTCCACGCAGTGGGTCCCGTGACAGCGAAGGAAGAGTCGCCAAGTCTCGTAGAAGACCGCGGTACTTGTAATTGATTTTTTGTTGACGATCGTAGCCGACATCTGTTCTGGTTGTCTGCCACACGAACGCAGAAATCCGAGATGTAATTTGGCATGAGATGTTATCCGAGATTATTAATATTTATATTAATAGTAATGGATAACACACTGGCGTGAAGAGCAGTAGGTACCAAGATCGAATCCCGTAGACCCCGTTAGGTTTATTCAGCCTTCCACTCGCTAGGTGGCGGCGGTGGTTAAATGAACAGTAGGCCGTGAAAATGCCGAATCGTATCGAAGCTTTCGAAAAGTCAAGAGCAATGAGCGCTATGATGGGTTCGGTTCTGAGTAGTTTGTAAATGTGATGTTGAATGAATATGAGTGCCGCCGTTGTTGTTCCTGAGGGACGGGAGGCAAACCAGCCTGCAAGAAATTGACGGATACCTGGTTAATTAAATGATGGATATAGATAATTGTGTACTATCACACGTTCAAAGATCCTTGACAAAACCGGGACAACTGAAATGGGTCGGTAGTAGTTGACATTCTTCGGTGTTTCAACCTTTGGAACCGGTGTGATTGTTGCACCTCGCCATTGGTCTGGAAAGTGGGAGTCTGCTATTGAGGGATGTGATAGCTCTAAAGAGCACCGGAGCGGTTAGCCTCAGGAACCAGGCCGGTACCCTATCTGGTCCTTCCGCTGTATGGTGAAGTGTGTCCAGGATATTAAAGACACAGACCTCAGTGATAAAATCAGTGTCGTTGTTGTTGTTGTTGTTGTTGTTGTTGTTGTTGTTGTTGTTAACTGTTAGTTTTCTAGCCGGAAGTGTATAGGAGTTATCGGTCAACGTTTTTGCAAAGAAGGTGTTTAGTTATTCAGCTGTAATTTTAGTATTCGTCTCTACTCCTTTCTTCTGTTGCCTGTTAGGGTATTGACTTTAGCCCATAGTTCTTTTCAGCTACCCGTTTGTTCATCACTTCTTAGACTGGCATTGTTTTTGCGTTGGATGCATTTACTTATTCTGGAAGCGATATCTAAGGCCCAGGTTCTTTATTAAGATAGTAATTAGTTAAGATGTGTTCTTTAGTTAAGATAGTTCTTTAGTTAAGATATGTTCTTTGGTGTCTTTTGTTGAAATATGTTATTAAGTTTAGATGTGTTCTTTAGTTAAGATTGTTCTTTACTTTAGATGTGTTCTTTAGTTAAGATAGTTCTTTAGTTTAGATGTGTTCTTTAGTTACGATAGTTCTTTAGTTTAGATGTGTTCTTTAGTTACGATAGTTCTTTAGTTTAGCATAGTTCTTTAGCTAGGATGTGTTCTTTAGTTAAGATAATTCTTTAGTTAAGATGTGTTTTTGTTGTTCTTTAGTTAAGATATGTTCTTAAGTTTAGATATGTTCTTTAGTAAAGATAGTGCTTTACTTTAGATGATTGTGTTCTTTAGTAAAGATAGTTCTTTACTTTAGATGTGTTCCTTAGTTAAGATAGTTCTTTAGTTAGATGTGTTCTTTAGTTACGAGAGTTCTTTAGTTTAGGATAGTTCTTTAGTTAGGATGCGTTCTTTAGTTAGGATGGTTCTTTAGTTAAGAAGGTTCTTTATTTAAGATGTGTTCCTTGTTTAGGGTGGTTCTTTAGTTTAGACGTTTTCTTTACTTAAGATACGTTCCTAGTTACGATGTGTTCTTTAGTTAATATAGTTCTTTAGTTTAGATGTGTTTTTTAGTTAATATAGTTCTCTAGTTTACATGTGATCTTTAGTTAGTAGGCCGACAGTTGTTTAGTTTAGATATGATCTTTAGCTAATATAGTTTCTAGTTAAGATGTGTTCTTTAGTTTAGATGTGTTCTTTAGTTAAGACAATTCTTCAGTTTAGATGTGTTCTTAAGCTGAGATGTTTCCTTAGCTTAGATATGTTATTATTTAAGGTAATTTTTTAGTTTAGAAGTGTTCTTTAGTTGAGATATGTTCTTTAGATAAGAAGTGTTCTTTAGTTACGATAGTTCTTTAGGTAAGATGCTTTATTTAGTTGAGTTAGTTTTTTTTTAGCTTAGATGTGTTGTTTAGTTAAGATAGCTCTTTAGTGTCAATGTGTTCTTTTGTTAAGATAGTTCTTTTAGTTAAGATGAGTTCTTTAGTTAAGATATGTTCTTTAGTTAAGATAGTTGTCTAGTTTATATGTGTTGCTTAGTTAAGATGTGTTCTTCAGTTAAGATAGTTCTTTAGTGTAGATGTGTTCTTTAGTTTAGATGCGTTCTTTAGTTAAGATATTTCTTCAGTCTCGATGTTTTCTTTAGTTAAGATTGTTCTTTTAGTTAAGATGTATTCTTGAGTTAAGACGTGTTCTTTTGCTAAGATAGCTCTTTTAGTTACGATGTGTTCTTTAGTTAAGATAGTTCTTTAGTCAAGAAATGTTCTTTACTTAAGATAGTTCTTTTGTTTATATATGTTTTTAGTTAAGATGAGTTATTAGTTAAGATTTAGTTGAGATATGTTCTTTAGTTAAGAAGTGTTCTGTAGTTCTTTCAGTAAGTTCTTTAGTTTAAGTGTTCTTTAGTTTGGATGCGTTCTTTGGCTAAGATATTTCTTCAGTTTCGATGTTTTCTTTAGTTAAGATAGTTCTTAAGTTAAGATATGTTCTTTTGTTAAGATAGCTCTTTTAGTTAAGATGTGTTATTTAGTTAAGATAGTTCTTTAGTCAAGAAGTGTTCTTTACTTAAGATAGTTCTTTTGCTTAGATATGTTTTAAGCTAAGATGAGTTCTTAGTTAAGATTTAGCTGAGATATGTTCTTTAGTTAAGAAATGTTCTGTAGTTCTTTCGGTAATGTTCTTATGTTCTTTTGTTAAGATAGCTCTTCTAGTTAAGATGTGTTCTTTAGTTAAGATAGTTCTTTAGTCAAGAAGTGTTCTTTACTTAAGATAGTTCTTTTGTTTAGATATGTTTTTAGTTAAGATGTGTTCTTAGATAAGATTTAGTTGAGATATGATGTTCTTTAGTTAAGAAGTGTTCTGTAGTTCTTTCGGCTTTAGCTAAGATAGTTCTTTAGCTAAAATATGTTCTTTTGTTTAGATGTGTTGTTTAGTGAAGATGTTTTCTTTTGTTAATATAGTTCTTTAGACTAGAGGTGTTTTCAGTTTAGATGTGTCATTTAGTTAAGATATTTCATTAGTTTCGATGTGTTCTTTAGTTAAGATTGTTCTATTGGTTAATTCTATTCTTTACTTAAGATCTGTTCTTTAGTTAAGATAGTTCTTTAGTTGATATAGTTCTTTATTTAAGATGTATTCTTTAGTAAAGAATGTTCTTTAGTTAAGATGTGTTCATTAGTTAAGCTAGTTCTTTGGTTTAGATATGTTCTTTAGTTGAGATAGTTCTTTAGTTTATTGTGGTAGTTGAGAAAGTTCTTTAGTTAAGATGTGTTCTTTAGTTGAGATAGTTCATTAGTTTAGATGTGTTCTTTAGTTAAGATTTGTTCTTTAGTTAAGATGTGTTCTTTAGTTAAGATATTTAAGATATTTCTTTAGTTAAGATGATTGTGTTCTTTAGTTGAGTTAATTCTTTTGTTTAGATGTATTCTTCAGTTAAGCTAGTTCTTTAATTTAGATGTGTTCTTTAGTTAAGATACGGTAATTCTTTAGTTAAGAGACGGTAGTTCTTTAGTTAAGATGTGTTCTTTAGTTAAATTATGTTCTTTATTTAAGATATAAACATATCCTGAAGTTCTTCATCTGCCATTGTTGGTCTTGCGTTGTAATCTGTTAGGATTCCTAGATGAGGATGAATGAAAAAATTAATGAATATCTGCCTAAAATATGGGATTTGTTGCTGGTGCTGCTGATAATGATGTTGACAATTTTTCTGACAAGTAAACTGTGTAGGCTACAATTGAAATCGAGAGGGAAGTGGTTGTAAAACAGCGTGTCTTCCGGAACAGTTTCAGTGTGCCAATGGTCGCGGTATTCTGGCTCCAGAATGTTGCAGTGGCAAAGGAGACTGCTTGTGCAGATGAGAGTGATGAACCGATGGGATGTTGTAAGTAGGCCTACGCCTAATGTTTTATAAAATAATCCAAGACAGAGAGAGGTCTGCCTAAATGAACGCGGAGTGCCTATTATGCAACGCATCTATTTTATCATCCACAGACAGATTCCTTCTCATTTGAGACGCCATTGTAAAATCGTACACTTTTGTATCAGAGGTCGTAAAGATGTATTTAATGTAACAACGTGTAAGTTTAGCACGTAATATGGTGCCATAGAACACCCTTACAGAGGCAATAACAGTGACAGTTCCAGGATCGCTTGCGTAGGGGCTAGGGAATGCCAGAAGGGGCGCCATTTTATACGGCTCATCATGCACCGGGTTGGCCTTAGAGACGCCGAGAGACACCAAGTAGGACGTGGAGGTGCCGCCCCTTGCCCTTATAGCTAAATCCGCCACTGGACAATAAGATTGCAGTCAGCATAATGAGGCTATGGTACAAAAAATGAAAATCAATGTAAACATAAAGTAACCTTCTCCCGGTGACCAGACATACATGTCAATCAGTCTTGTCTCTTAGCCAGTCGGGAAACAAAGCATCTGTTCATTATTCATCAGTAAACCTCAATAATAGTAGTCCACTAGTATCGAGTTGCAGAGTGGCCCTGCAACTTCGATAAGTCTGCAGGCCCACTGTTCGACAAGGTCCGAATATAGCATTCGATAAAAGCGAGACTTAGATATAAGAAGGTTCGATAAAGCAGAGCCATATGTTTGTATGTGTTTGCATTGATTGTGGTCGGACAATTTACTGTTGTTCGATACAACCGCAAATTCGAAATACCGAAGTTCGATATACTGAAGTTTTGCTGTATATACAAAATGCTTCTCGATATATCGTGAGAACGTTCGTGACGCCTTTTTCTCATGACATTGGGGACATTTAGAGGCGTCGTTCAACGTCTGTATACTATTACTAAGCCAGCTAAAACCAGAGAAAGGCTCACCGTCAACGGTGACCATGCCGTTAAATGACTGTGTGCAGGTGCAGTATAAATTAAGTAGACGTGGCGTACGTAACTCCACCCCCATGTAAGTAAATTCTAAACAAATTTAGTGTATGAATGACGCTGGTCTTTCAGACAACGAGCCTCTGACACCTACGTTCATTGGACCTATAGCACACTGAGCCCATAAGCCTACACACCTGTGACCTGGCCACCAGTAACCCAGTGTGGGACACCTACAGGGTCCAGCGGACGTGGATGTCTGGGTTGGGAGCGTTTAACCCCTAGTAAACATTTCGTGACCTCGCATATCAGTTACTGTGATAGGTGTAATTTGTGGGGGTACGAGGGGTACCCGTAACTCTACGTTTTGGACTGGGGTACCGTACCCCCACTTTTGAACAATGTCAATCAATATTTTATTACTGTACCTTCCCAGAGATCGCGCAGTCTCCGCCTTGCTTCGTTTATGTAAGAAATTGGTACCCCCACTTTTTAGACCAAAGTTACGCCTCTGGTTACTGTCATCGTAATCTCGAGATTTCTCCAGTGCCCAAGAAGGCCATATTACTGGAACCATCTTACTCATAGGTATATTCAGTCAAATCAAAATCGGTGAGGCTTCGGTTCGAGGCCGAGATCCAAGGGTGAGGTAGGTTCAGGGAGCGCCGTGGTGCCCCATGATCGTCGTCGTAATAGTCGGGGTGTCTGGGCTGGGGCTTCCGTACCCACTCGACGCATCGTCATGCAGAGGAGGACTGTCGATGGATGACCGACGGGATGATGACGGAGGCTTGTCCTGCGACATCGTCCTAGGAAAATGGCCGCCATCGTCGATCGGAGGAAGGAGAGTGAGGCCGTGGCCAGCACCACCTGCACCGCGGTGACCAGTGACTGAGGACAACGAGTGACCAGTGGCCGTCGTTGATGAGGACAGCCAAGAGGTGATCTGTTGATGCTGTTGCTGCTGCTGATGGTGAATGTGGTGATGGTGGTGATGCTGTCGCTGGTACAGGTGGTAGTCGTATTCGCATAGGATGGTCTGGCTGTCGCTCAGGTAGTAGCGATCGCCGACGCAGAATCTACAGATTAACGACATCTGCGCGGCGTATTTAATTGGAAAGATAATTGGCAATAATTTAAGGGCGTTTTATGTTTAGATTTAACGCTCATCGTATGACAATGGCGCATTTGTGCATATGCTATCGTCTGCAGGATATAATCTAGGTCAAGGTGATGCTGGTGGTAAACACTGGTAATAAAGACGATGGTTGTGATGGTGATGGTGACGATGGTGGCAATGGTGATGGCGATGGTAATTGTGATGGTGGTGATAATAATGACGGTGGTAATGGTGGTGGTAATGATGGTGGTGGTAATGATGATGGTGGTGGCAATGGTGATGGTGATGGCAATGGCGATGGTGGTGGTAATGGTGGTGGTAATAACGATTGTGTGGTAATGGTGGTGGTGGTGGTAATAATGATTGTGGTGGTAATGGTAGTGGTAGTGGTAATGGTGATGGTAATGATGGTGTGGTGGTGGTAATAATGATTGTGGTGGTAATGGTGGTGGTGGTGGTGGTAATAATGATTGTGGTGGTAATGGTGATGGTGGTGGTAATGGTGGTGGTAATAATGATTGTGTGGTAATGGTGGTGGTGGTGGTAATAATGATTGTGGTGGTAATGGTAGTGGTAGTGGTAATGGTGATGGTAATGATGGTGTGATGGTGGTAATAATGATTGTGGTGGTAATGGTGGTGGTGGTGGTGTTGGTGGTAATAATGATTGTGGTGGTAATGGTGATGGTAGTGGTAATGGTGATTGTGGTGGTAATGATGGTGTGGTGGTGGTAATAATGACTGTGGTGGTTATGGTGATGGTGGTGGTAATGGTGAAGGTGGTGGTAATGACGATGGTGATGATGACGTCAACAGTGGTAGTAAATGGCAACCTGCTTTTGCATTCGGCGCAGTAGAAGCAGTCGAGATGATAGACGTTGTCTCCTGCTTTCATGACCATCTCAAAGGCAGGGATCATCTTGGCACAACTCGAACACACGCCACTCGCTCCATACAGGCTACAGAAGAACAATACCTATCTATCATTAATTACTCTAATCTAATTACTTCCATAGCAACGCTGTAATGCGCAATGATTTAATCGACATTCGCTTCAAGTCACAACCTATTAAAAAAATCTAATAAAAAAATTGTCACCCCTAATAACTGTAAAAAGCTTAGACTAAATGTAAATGCACACGTTTTCTATTGCAAGAGTACGGCCTTGACTCTGCTCATTTTTCAATGAGTTGATCGAGCGAGATCCTTCACCTTCGCCGCCCGTTTGAATGGGTGCCATTATTGCCATACCATACAGGTACCTACCACGTACCGTGCTAGTATAGAGAGCCTGTAGTATCTTGGGGTCATATGTACTGTCTGTGGTATCTTGGACAGAAATATATTTACGACTCGAGTGAGGCGAGGGAAGTTCGAAATAAGTCACATGGTTTCAATGAGTCGTGAAGTGAGTTATAAAGCACTAATTCGTTTCCCCTTGAACTGGCGGCGCTATAGAAATTTCTGATTACAGGTTTACAGCTACGGTACCGTGAGCTACGTACCGGAGATAGTCGTGTCTGCAGAGCAGAAGATCGTCTTTGGTGAAGAGACTGGAGCCAATGCGTCCAAGACAACAGTCGCAGGAGGAACATCGTAAGCAGTCCTCATGCCATGTCTCATCAACTGCCTTCAGCAGGTACCGGTCCGTTATTACCTGTCGACAGGCGGCACAAACTGCCGTCTGGTGCTGCTGGTGCTGCTGCTGTTGAAGGGTGTGTCGATCAGGTGCAGATGATGAGGAGGACAGTGATGAACAGGACGACGAGGAAAGAGATGAAGATGATGATGATGATGAGGAGGAGGCTCTCGCATCTTGCAGAGGCCCCGATGTCGGTCGGGATGCGGATGCTGAGAGATGCGGGGGTCCGGTCTTGTCGTACTGCAGCATTGACGTCGGTCGGTAGGTAGGTAGGTTGGTTGGTCGAAACACCGTCAGTCAGCTGATGCCTAATTCAACGGAAGCAGATCATACATGTTTTATTTAAATCAATCTATGCACTGCGCCCGGTTTTCTTTCTCCCCCTTCCTCTGTCTCTGTGTCTGTCTCTCTGTGTCTGTGTCTCTCACTCTGGGTTTCTCTCCGACTTTTCTCTCCGTCTCTGTCTCTGGCTCTGTCTCTGTCTCTCTGTCTGTCTGTCTGTCTTTCTTTCTTTCTTTCTTTCTTTCTGTCTGTCTGTCTGTCTGTCTCTACCTCTCTCTCTCTGACTCTCTCTAACTTTGTCTTTCTCGACCACTCCTCCTCTCTAGATGCACGGTTATCACCGTAATCGGCATCCTCATAAAAACTAAGCCCGTTCCCGCGCCCAGTTCTATCAACACTAAACCGCTGCGCACATGTATACGGCTTCCGCGGAATTGCGATCATGCACGTTGATTGCGACTATCGTTACAGGCTCTGGCGCACAATAATTACATTAGCTGTAGCCGTACGCCATTGCACGCACGAATCATCGGCGTAATCCTGTCTCAATTATTTGGGGTCATTGGACTTTCCGCCCTCCCCTTGTTTTCCCCTCCCGCTGGCCACTGCACGGGTAAATAGGTTGTCCAGCGAAAACAGTTGTTTACTAAATGCACCTTGTTTATGCACTAACTGATTAAATGTTTGGTGCGGATCAAAAGCAGGGCTAGACCATCGCCCCCATTTGGTTGGGCAGTTGCCTGTCTTCTAGAAATCTGTGCGTAGTGCTATATATATATATATATATATATATATATATATATATATATATATATATATATATATATATATATATAATGAATTACGTAAACACACGAATTTTATATGCATACGCGCATACATAACTCAGATGCATGCTTGCGTTCGTGTCCTGTTGAATGCTTAAGAAACGCTGGCGCAGTCTGGCGAATAATATGAAGAAATCCACAAAATCGCATAGCTTTAACAATTGCTCGGAGAGCCATATAGGATTTGCCCGAGAAGGAACATTTTGCCGAACTATAGCTATGCTAAAAGGGCTGTAGTGGTAAAATTAGAGGTGAGTAGGCCTACCTGCTACCGGTTAGTTTTCCGAAATAAATTAGAGGTGAGTACAAATATTTTCTGATGTGAATATACGGTCTCTAGAGGTGAGCATACCATCGACTACAGCCCCGGAGCCTAAGTCCAAATAGGCCTATATATATTATATAATATGACCTATTTGTTGACGTTCAAGAACTGCAATAATAAAGGATCGATATATTCGTGAAACGCCTCTATGAAATGAATGACTAAAAATAGGCCCAGCGTGTGTGATTATAATACATTCTTAATCCTAGTTTATATATATATATATATATATATATATATATATATATATATATATATATATATATATATATATATATATATATATATATATATACACACGAGCTTTTCACTATACATAGCCTATAGGCTACAAGACGAACGCAAGATATAAAACTCGCGTAGAGAATGCATAAGGCGGATCCAGTCTGTCTCTAATGTTTATGCATAGAATCCATCATAATTGCTATTCAGCCTTCAAGTTTAATATCATATCATCTGCGCAATATTGGCAATCAGGGCCTGATTGGCCCTCGTGCCGAACTAATACATGTGCCATGTCGAACGGCCAGATGTCGCTACAGTCGTAATGAAGGTGGCGCTGCAGCGGCGGCGGCGGGGCTTGGGGCGCCCTCTGGCAGCTGCTGCTAATATCACCGCCGCCGTCCAATAACATTAATCTGCTGACATTATTGGCGAACAATGAGGCTGGCGTGACATCTTATTACTCGGCAATGTTCTCCAATTAATTGATCCGGCTATTGAAAATAGCCGCTGCCGACTCTACGCTGCACAATAGGCGAAGTAACGATGGGAGACAGACGGACAGACAGACGGACAGACGGACAGACAGAACAGTCAACGTAGGGATAGATACATGGCTACAGGAACAGAGGCTGAGATTAAGAAACAGAAGAGTTCAGATAATAAGAATAACGATCATAATAATAATAATAATAATTAATAATAATAATAATAATAATAATAATAACAATAATAATAATAATAAGCATTGTTATTATTACTACGATTGCTATTATTATAATTATTATTATTTTTTCCCCGAGGTTGGCCTACATATGATCGCTTGGGTGTTAAAAAATTAGGGGGATAATAATAAAATTATTATTATTATTATTATTATTATAATCATCATCATCATCATCATATCATCATAATCATCATCATCATCATCATCATCATCATCATCATCATCATCATCATCATCATCATCATCATCATCATCATCATCATCATCATCATCATCATCATCATTACTACTACTACTACTACTTCTAATACTACTACTACTACTGCTGCTGCTACTACTACTACTACTACTACTACTACTACTTTCCGGTTTCCGGTTTCGAGAGAGAGGTCGCATTTTGCAGATAAGTGGACATTTTTGTCTAATTTGCCTAAATTTGTGATTTTGTGACAGAAATTGTTTTGGTAGATCGTGCATAATTCTTTGTGCAAGGAGCGTTAGTGACTTGAAGCTAGATTGAAGTAGATTGAAGTAGATTGAAGTAGATTTAGATTTAGAATAGAAAGGCGTTAGCGTGTTGCGTTAGATCAAGGGAACGATAACAGAGGGCAGTCGAGTAGAAGCATATATTAAATAGCTTTAGCATAACAGAGTGAGTAAGCGAGTATTTCGACCTGAAGATACAAAAAGAAAATGTCTCTGAAGAAAAGCGACATCATTGTGTGCACATGTTGTGGCATGTACGGAGCGAAAGATAGTTTTGGGGATGAGACCGGCGCCACGTGCATGCAGTGCACGCGAGTGTTTTGCTTAGAGATAAGTTTGGAGGAAGTGAAGGAAAGTCTAGAGGAAGAAAAGAAAAGGTCGGAGGCAGATAGGAAATGTTTGGAGGTTTTGCTGCAGCGCCTCACGGCTTTGGAGCAGACTAGGAAACCTGAAGAGGATTCAATGGGAAAAGGTAGCGATGAAAAAGAGAGCGTCGATATGGTGCAGGACCCAAAGGTTAGGCCGGCAGAGAAACCAAAGGACAGGCCATCTGAGCAGCTGAAGCAGCAAAAATCAGCCAAGAGCGCACCCAGGCAAAGGCAACGGAAGGTGGTTTTGGTGGGAGATTCCCTAGTAAGGCATGTTGGAAAGAATTTGCAGATGCAGCGTGCAGGGTTCAGATCCATCTGCAAGCCAGGGGCTCGAATAGAGCAAATGCTCCCAGAAATCAAGCAGAAGGCAGAGCTGGAGGATACGGTTATAGTGCAAGTTGGCACAAATAACCTCCGAATGGAAGAAAAAGAAGAAATTTTGAGCAGCTATGAAGCAATGATGAAAGGGTTGAAGGAGGACCGACAAGGGGAAGTTGTTGTCATGGGTATTTTGCCTAGGCAGGATATCAGTGATGCCCTAGAAGAGAAGAGAGTAGAAATCAATACAAGGCTGAAGGAGATGTGCAAGCAGGAGGAGGTTAGATATTGGGAGGTTGACTTCAACCCATGGAAAGGTGGGTACTTGGGGGGAGATGGTCTGCATCTGAATGCTCGAGGTGCAGACATGGTTGCGAGGCAAGTCTTTGGGATGATGAAGACTTTAAACTTGGTGGGAAGACAGTTAGTGCAGTAAATGGACTCGCTAA
Source organism: Allolobophora icterica (assembly GCA_963556255.1). Classification (NCBI taxonomy): domain Eukaryota; kingdom Metazoa; phylum Annelida; class Clitellata; order Crassiclitellata; family Lumbricidae; genus Allolobophora; species Allolobophora icterica. Next base: position 43,899,868 of record OY744610.1, on the reverse strand, counting down.
CTGTCAAACAAATAAAGATAAAAAGCTACAAAAAACAGAAGCCAGCAGTAGTGAAGATAGGAGATGCAAGGAAATGGGAAGTAGTAGAATTTTAAAATGTATGTTTGCAAATGTGAGGAGTATAGTAAGTATTACAAAGAGAGCAGAATTGGAATTGTATGCAGAAAAGGAATCACCAGACATAATTGGAATAGCAGAGTCATGGACAAAACCGGAGATCATGGACAGTGAATTAGCTTTAGATGGATACCAATTATTTAGAAGGGATCGTGTTAACCAGAAACCAGTTGGGCATGGGGCTGGAGGGGTTTTGCTGTATGTTAAGAGCAGCATTAATGCAGTAGAGAGAGGTGATATGAAGAACGAGACCTTCAAAGAAAGTGTCTGGTGTGAAATTCAATTTAAAAAATCTAAGATGCTTGTAGGAGTTTGCTATAGGGTACCAGATGCCAATGAAGAAGATTACCAAGGATTATGCAAACTACTAGAAATGGCCAATAAGGAAACGTCCTTGATTATGGGGGACTTCAACTACCATATTGATTGGGAAAAAATGGAAGGGGAGAGAGAAAAAGATAAGATTTTCATGGATTTTGTTAATGCCAGCTTTATGCAGCAGCATGTCATGGAGCCAACGAGGGGAGACAACATTTTGGACTTAGTGCTAACATCGGATGAAAATATGGTTGAGAATGTGAGTGTGGGGGAGCATTTTAGTACTAGTGATCATCAGGTTGTGAGATGGGAATTAGTAATGGAGCAGACCCAAGAAGTAAAAGCCTATGTGACAAGACCCAACTTCTTTAAGGCAGACTATGAATTAGTTAGGAAGATGCTGAAGGAAAGGGATTTGGTAAGTGAAATAAAGGGCATGGGAGTGAATGATGCTTGGGAGAAGTTCAGAGAACGTATGAGGGAGATTATCGAAGAAAACATACCGAAGCACAAAAGAACCAATAAGAAGAGGCCTTGGATAACACGTGAGGTTCAAAGAAAGAGAAGGGCAAAGCACAAAGCATGGAAGAATTTACAGAAGTTGAAGAAGGAAACAAAGAAGGGACTGGATTTGGATCAAGAGAGTGTTGCCAGACTTGAGAAGTTAAGAAACAAGTATGTGAATAAAAGAAACAGCTGCAATAATGCAAACAAGAAAGCAATACAAAACTTTGAACAGAAGTTATCGAGGAATGTAAAGGAGGATAGTAAGAGTTTCTACAACTATGTCAGAAGTAAGCAGAAGAGGAAAGACAGAATTGGGCCATTGAAAAAAGAAGAAGGAATGGGAGAAGTTATAGTGGATGATGTGGAAGCTGCTGAAGTACTCAATAAATATTTCAGCTCAGTGTTTACTTTAGAAGAATTAGGAAATGTACCTGAGCCCAAACAAATATTTGTAGATTGTGGCGAGAAGGGATTAACACAGGTACTGTTTACTAAGGAAAATGTGGTGGAGCAACTGAAAAGACTTAAAACCGACAAGAGTCCGGGCATAGATGAACTCCATCCAAAATTTTTACATGAAGTGAGGGAGGAAATTGGAGAGGCATTAGCCCAGATCTTCAATAAATCAATGCAGACTGGAGAGGTACCACGGGAATGGAAGGATGCACTCATAGTGCCACTGTTTAAAAAGGGAAATAGAAGTGAACCAGGTAACTACAGACCAGTCAGTTTAACCAGTGTGGTGTGCAAGGTCATGGAAAGAATTATCAAGGATAACATAGTGAAACATTTGAATGAGCATGATATTATAAAGGGCAGTCAACATGGATTTACCAAAGGCCGTTCGTGTTTGACAAATCTGTTGGAGTTCTTTGACGAGGTCTATGAGAGGATTGACGAGGGAAAACCTGTAGATGTAATTTACTTAGATTTTGCCAAAGCATTTGACAAAGTACCTCATGTAAGGCTGGCCAAAAAGTTACAAGCAGGTGGGATTAGAGGGCAGGTACTAAGATGGATTCAAAGCTGGTTATCAGGTAGAAGACAAAAGGTGGGCATAGGTGATAAACATTCTGGCTGGACGACAGTGCTAAGTGGAGTGCCACAAGGATCAGTGCTTGGGCCACTGCTTTTCGTACTTTTTATTAATGACATAGACGATGGGATTTTATCTAAAATCTCTAAGTTTGCGGATGATACAAAACTATGTAGAACAGTGGATGATGAAGAAGAAGCAGAGATACTGCGGGAAGATCTAAGAAGAATGTTCAGATGGTCACAAGACTGGCAAATGCTCTTCAATTTGGAAAAGTGCTCAGTGATGCATATGGGGAGGAGAAACAACGAGTTTTCATATGAAATGGGGGGCACGGAGTTGAAAGTGAGTGATGAAGAAAGGGACTTGGGAGTGATTATGCACAAGAGTGCAAAACCTTCAAGGCAATGTGCTGAAGCAGCAAAAAAGGCTAATTCAACTTTAGGTATGATAAAAAGGACAATAGTCACCAGAGACAAAGATATAATAATAAGGTTGTACAAATCACTGGTTAGGCCACAGTTGGAATACTGCATCCAGGTATGGAATCCATACCTGAAACAGGACATGGAAAAACTGGAGAAAGTACAAAGAAGAGCTACGAAAATGATTTGGGGCTACAAGGATCTGAGCTATGAAGAAAGGTTGAAAAGGTGTGGACTAACAACATTGGAGAAAAGGAGGAGCAGAGGAGATCTGATTGAAGCTTATAAGATTATCACTGGAAAGGAAGCACTGCAGTGGGAGAGGTTCTTTGAATTAGCACCGAACAGGGCAACTCGGGGACACAGGTATAAATTATTTAAGAGGCCGAAGGGAACATTAGGGCAGAAATTCTTTAGTGCAAGAGTTGTAGACCTGTGGAATGGTTTGGACGATAGTACTGTCTCAGTGGACACTATAACAGCTTTTAAGAAGAAGCTAGGAAAATTGGGCTATTAAGAGTTCGAGGTAAATTTGCAGTGGTTCTAACACAGACTACACGTCTTCTGAACCACTTAAAACCCTTGTTATGTTGTTATGTTATGTACTGTTATTATTGTGCAATTTCATTGTGAGTTTGCAATCGATAGGGCCTATATATAAACCGAGAGGCGAGAGAGAGAGAGAGAGAGAGAGAGAGAGAGAGAGAGAGAGAGAGAGAGAGAGAGAGAGAGAGAGAGAGAGAGAGAGAGAGAGAGAGAGAGAGAGAGAGAGAGAGAGAGAGAGAGAGAGAGAGAGAGAGAGAGAGAGAGAGAGAGAGCTGTCTTTAAACTCGAGTATCCCTCCCCCAAGAGGATTACTCGGCCTAATTATGAGTTTCTTCCGAGGGATATGTCGCCTTCCTATCACCATTCGAGGCTTTCTCGTTTAGTCGTTCGTTTATACCTCTTCGGCCTTCGAGTATCCCTCGCACAAGAGTTCTCAGTTCTCGAATATACCTCTTGTGACGATATGCAAATGAGATCACGTGACACAAGAATGCCCAAAAGAACTTTTCATCGATTCGATTCGATTCATTTCGAATCGAATCGGTTGAATAACTATTGCTTTATTGCTACTGTTGATATAATAGTGACATAATTATAATGAAAAGTAGTGTTACATTATTTAGTCTAATTTAAGACGCGTGTCTACAGTTCAACACATTGGGTAAGTTTGATAGTAACTTTCGTAAGACTTTTACATTAACGTTGCGGTGTGACTAAAATACGCATGTTTATGGGTTAAACCGTTGTTTACGTTGATAAATTACCGCGTAGGAGAATTATTTCATAGTAAAACTCAGACTTGAAGCTGGATGATTGGTGAACATATTACATAATGCAGTTGGAATTGCGATTTAGATATATCGGCAAACTTGCGTTATAGGGGTCCCTAGTTGGGGTCCGGCCCGAATCCCCGAAAAGCGTATTCCCGAAAACGCTGAAAATACACAAAAGCCCGAATTCCCGAAAACAGTTTTACAAAAGCGGCTGAACTCCCGAAAATTATTCAAAGTTAAATTGTAAACTCTTCTACATGACATAGACCTAACGTGGCCTTGATATATCTCGAAATAATATAGAATATAGATATAATATAGAAAATCGATTTCGGGGATCCGGGCGAAATTCTTTTCGGGGATTCGGGTTTCGGGGATTCGGGTTGATCCCCCTAGTTGTGCCCTAGATTAACTGTTTTAAAACAAAGCTTCACTGTTTTAAAACTGTTTTAAAGCTTAAATAGTCGGAAGCGTTGTGGCAAAAACTAGCCTTATTAGTGTCACTGGCGCTAACTAGTTTCTTTATATTAGTGTAGTGTCATTGAAGCTAACTAGTTTCGGCGATCATGTACAATCGGGGTGCCCAACCCTAGCCTGAATTTTTAAATCCAGCTTCCACTCGCAGCTATGGTTTAATTATATTTGTACTCATCACAAATACATAGGCTACACTGACCCTAACACTAAGCCCTAACTGACCCTGTTAATGCGAAGATTGAGTGCCTGTGTATATAAACAATATGGTTTCCACTGACTTCGGTCTAATAGAGCGCTGCTACCTACCAGCTACAACCCAAAATGCAATTCGCTAAGTAAGTAGTGAACATGAACTAATATTAAAAACACAATTAAATGGACACTCACTGTTTCGAGGAAATTAAAGTGCGTGTTACTTATTTAACGAATTGCATTATAAGATAAGGCTGGTAGCTAGCGGTGCTCTATTGCAACTGAAGTCAGTGGTGACCATATTGTTTATATATACACAGGCACTCAGTCTTCGCATTTACCCCGATCCTCATTACGCTTACCCTAACCCTAGCCGATCCTCACGATGCAGACACCCACCCAGATAGTACATAGGCACCTCGATTGTACATGTTCACCCAACATATAACTGAAACTAGACGTTGGATGAACGATGATTATTATTTTTTGTATTATAAAGTTTCAATGCAAGTGCGTAATTTAGCAACGTAAACCATGGTTTAACCCGATTCTGATTCAATAGTTATTATAAATATATATTTGTTGTAATATTTAGTTAAATTTAAGATTCTTGTCTACAATCTACACATTATGCAAATTTTACAGTAACTTCAATAAAACTTTTACAATAAATCTTTGTTGTGTGACTAAAACCTGGATTGGGTTCAAATCTGTTTGCACAGGTACAGGCTATAAATGAAAAACCATCCTAAAACTAACTGGACGTGAATCCAGATCAGATCACCAGACGTTGACCGTTAAGACTCACGTTCGAGGATGCGAGGGATTTGCTTAGGGTTATTGAAAGTGGTAAGTTACTGAAAGATGCTGAGTTTGATGTTTTTATTAGTTTTGATTTAGTGAAGAAAGAAATCGATACTAGGTAAAACTTCTGATTTATGAAAGTTGTTAGAGCAGGTTGTGTAAATTTAACTTCCTAGGGTTATTTGTCTGACTTGGTTCTGTTTATTAGACCTTAATAGTCATGATCATTGATATTTTTCGTTAATATTGCAAAATTTAATACCCTATAGGGGCCTACAGACTGAAAATTGTGACATTTAAATTTTAGCCTGAAAAGTCATGGTACAAGAGCAGATGGTATATAGTTTTAATGAAAATTTATTTAGCAGTTGATAAAATAAACTAATTAAACTTTTTAAAGTTTGTCTCTTTTACAATTCTGCTTGCTGCATATTTTATAAATCTTTCCTGAAAATTATTTAGTTTAATTATACACAAACATTATATTGGAAAGCAGAGATGAAGTCATATAAACATGATTCTTGGTTTACTGTGAAGCATGATAGCACAGTCAGTAGAGTCAGACATCAAAATCTGCGGCCATGCCAGGATAACCGGGTTTGATTCCCACTGGCAACCTAACCAACAAATATCAAAGCAAAATGTATTCACGCTTTGGGTGCTCATGCCTTCATCCATTCCAGGTCATTCAACGAGTAACTGCAAGCGAATGTCATTTAGTGATACACAGCAGTTATAAATGGAGAATTTATTTTTTAATTTATTATCTATTTTGAAAATCCATTTCATTTGGAAAACATACCCACTCTGTGAAAATCAAATTGCTCTGTGAATCTTCACTCAGTCAAGTGAACCACTCTGTAAACCTTCACTTAGTGAACAGATTAATTGTATGTCTGAACTCGGTGAACAAAATCACTTGTAAATCACTTGTAATCATTGTTAGACACAGTAGATGCTTGTTTGGTATTTAAGGAACAAATGGTCATTGTGAGAAGAGGTTTAAAAAAATTCAGAAAAGGACATGGAGACGCCAGCAAAGAAGCCAGCAAATAATGCAAAGAAACAGGTTGTATGTTATGTAGTGAAGGATGTAGGTGTTTCTGAATTCTGATCCTGCAGTTCAATCGGCTTCAGTGGGTGGGTCAGTTTCTCTATTATACCCAGCACTAGTTGTTTCATACCATCTGGATGGTCTACCTTTTTGCTTTGTGATTTTTGAAAACTGGTATCATGGTGGGAATTGTTGGGGGTTCAACCCCCTAGTCTTTCTTAGGACCCCAGAGTTAAGTGTTCAGTGCACACCCAAGGGGGTCGTTTCCAACCCCCTCAGTTGGAGCTAGTGTGATTTTGCATTATCAACTGTTTATATTATGCATACATTTTAGCATTTTCTTTCACAATTCACTTTGTGGGTTACTAATAAAGTAATACTCTGGTTTATTGCGATACCACGTGAATTGTGTACTGATAAATTTGGTGATGTCATCACTTTAAGGAGTGTATAGCTTTCTATTGCATTTCTCAGTTTGCAAAATGCAGATAAAATATTAGACTCTACATGGATCAAACTCATGAAAGTCTAACCCCCCAGTCTTTTTTATACAATTCTCACACTGGCTAGTATTGACCTTGATGGTTTTATTTAACCAGGGTAGAGTATGGGGAAAGGATGGACCTTTGAAAGGCATGTTAATGATGATAGGAACTCGAAGAAAGGCGGTCAGTCTAAGCCCGTGCTGTCCAACACGCGGCCCGCGAGCTGATTTTAAGTGGCCTGGCCGAGCTGAATACCAACCGCAAAGAAAAAATTGAAAGCCAAATATCTCACTAAAAAGTGCTTGAACATTTATTGATATACTTTTGGCGCTGAACTATTATAAAGCATCCCAGACATACATGATATTTATTCACTGGTTATTACATGACAGGGGTGCTCGGTAGTCTAGTGGTTAGCGCGCTGGACTGTCAATGGAGAGGTCGGGGGACAAATCCCTGCCAGGGCAGAAATTTGGTTCGAGATTTCTGTTCCACTGCACCCCCTAGCCAACTCAGCTATGATGAGTAAACCGACACTGTCAGTGGGAAGATGAGACGGCGAGGGAGAGGACTGGCCACCCGCCTTCATATGCAGAGGCTAAGAAAATGAAGTCGCTAACACTTCATACCATGGCTGCCTCAGGGCTAGCTTAAGGGACTGCTCTTCTATTACATGACCATTACCATTTATAATAAATTTTAATACAGTTAGAAATTTTCAATAAGTTTTAGTCGTTTCATTTGAGTTTTCTGGTGCGGCCTTTGACTTCACTAATACTGTGGTCCGCGGTGTCAAAAAGGTTGGACAGCTCTGATCTAAGCAATGGTCTTATTTTAGGAATAACAATATCATATCTGTCAGACTGTACTGCAGACACTGTGATGCCTTATTTGACATTCCTGATCATTCCAAATCCAGGCTACAGACACTACCAGATTTTAGCAAAAAGCTTGATCACGATTTGAAAAATTCAAATGCACCCAGTTTACTCTAGAAAATCAAACATTTTCTTGTTGCTGATAAAAAAAATTGCTGATAAAACTGTAATGAAATCAAATAACTTAAAAAGTAACTTCAAGTTTATGGGTTTGTTGTTTAATGATTTCTAATAACCTTACGGGTGCCTGATAAGCATAATATATTTTCACTGCAGTTTTAAATATTGCTAAAAAGAGTGGATACTGCTGTAGTTGTTTTGTCATTCCAGATTGGTGTGAGGCTCAGTGGATGCCACATGCAAATTCAACTTTCAGCACTACTATGTGATAGTGCCTAGGAACAGTTCAGGTATTAAAGACAAAACAAAATGAAGGGCCAGATGAACACTGTTTCAAGGATGCACTTTTCCGTGGACTTCTTTCTATTGATTTTACCTGTGACAAAGAATAAATTGTAATCGTGTCATGGACTTTTGTTTGGATTTTTTAAATTTTATTGTGTATTCCAAGCCATTATTGTAACACTGGGCACAGGTGGTAGTAAGAGTTACCACACGTCCCTGTAAATCTTTTATGCAAAGTTATGGAGAGAATTATTATGGATAATATAGTGGAACATTTGAATGTGAATGATATTATATACATGAGCCTAACCACACATTTTCAGACTGGTGAGAAGGGATTAACACAGGTTATATTTACTAAAGAAAATGTGCTGGAGCAACTGAAAAGGCTAAAAACTGATCAAAGTCCAGGCATAGATGAACTTCATCCCAAATTCTTACATGAAGTGATGGAAGAAATTGGAGAGGAATTAGCATCCATAGTGCCATTGCTTAAAAAGGGAAACAGAAGTGAGCCAGGTAACTACAGACCAGTCAGTTTAACCATTGTGGTGTGCAAAGTCATGGAAAGAATTAAGGATAATATAGCGGAACATTTGAATGAGCATGATATTATAAAGGGCATTCAACATGGATTTACCAGAGGCCGTTCTTGTTTGATATATCTGTTGGACTTCTTTAAGGAGATCTAGGAGAGGATTGACGAGGGAAACGTGGAGATGTAATTTACCTAGATGTTGCCAAGGCATTTGACAAAGTACCTCATGTAAAGCTGGCCAAAAAGTTGCAAACAGGTGGGATTAGAGGGTAGGCACTAACATAGATTCAGTCAAAGCTGGTTATCAGGTAGAAGACAAAAGGTGGGCACAGGTGATAAACATTCTAGCTGGACGACACCAAGTGGAGTGCCACAAGGATCAGTGCTTGGGCCATTGCTGTTCATACTTTTTATTAGTGACATATACGATGGGATTTTAAGGCAAATTTATCAGTTTGCAGACGATACAAAACTATGTAGAGCAGTGGGTGATGAAGAAGAAGCGGAGATACTACGGAAAGATCTAAGAAGAATGTTCAGATGGTCACAGGACTGGCAAATGCTCTTAATTTGGAAAAGTGCTCGGTTATGCATATGGAGAAGAGAAACGAGTTTTCATAAAATGGAGGGAGGGTACGGTATTGAAAGTGAGTGATAAAGAAAGGGACTTGGGAGTGATTATGCACAAGAGTGCAAAACCTGTAATTGTAATCAAGAATTTATATAACGCCACTCAAAATCAGACGTGCTCCTGATCTGGGTCAGTGTCTTCACTGACACAAAGAAACGCTTTCAGGTGCTTGCGAAACTGGACAGGAGAGAGGAGAGCGAGCCTAAAGGCCTGAGGGAGGCTGTTCCAGCTGGAAGGGCCCACCACCGTAAAACTACGAGACTGGGCAGTAGCAGCGAACATCCAAGGAACTACCAAGTGGCCACGGGCAGCTGACCGGAGAGAGGCCCGACCTGGCAAACTGGAAACCGGGTTGCAGTAAGCCCTGAGGTACAGCGGAGCTGAGCCACAAGACAGTTAAGCATGAGGGAAAGAACCTTAAAATGTGCTGAAGAATCAAAAAAGGCCAACTCAACTTTAGGTATAATAAGGACAAGTCACCAGAGACAAGGATACAATAATGAGGTTGTACAAATCACTGGTTATGCCACAGCTAGATTACTGCATCCAGGTATGGAATGCATACCTGAAACAGGACACGGAAAAACAGAAAAGTGGAAAGAAGAGCTACAAAACTGCATAAAAAATATGCAACAGAAAACTTGAATATCAGTTAATGACCATAGTCGAAGCATTGTCTCTGCGTCACCAACCTTGATGCTTCCAAATTGTTATTACTAAAAAATACACACTAGGACTTGTAGCTATTTAAAGAAATGTAGTTATTAGAGAGCATAACCGCCCTGTCACTTTCCACGACCACGTGTACCCCTTGTGCATTGCTGTCATCTCAAATTCTTCCCACGCTTCACTACTACAAACTCGGTAACTGTCACTCATCTTCTTTCCTTTTTGTTCTTCTATCAAGTCATTTGCTACCTGGTTGGTTATTAAAATGTCCTTCAGTGGCTTTCATCTCATCATTGCCGCTAGTGCCTGTATCTGCTTCGATGTCAACTGGAGTCTGCTTCAACGGGAGGTAGTGTCAGGACAGATGATATCCTTTGTCTCGTTCCGGCAGGATTGTCTGATCTGTTAACTAACTTTAGATAAGTGGTTATAAGAGCCGGCAATGTACTGTTTTGTTTGATTGTAAACTTATCTAGTCAGAATGTTACGGTGATGGTCAAAGGTGACGGTCATGTTCTGTCTTCTTATGGAATGCACACCTATTGTAGGACCAACAGCCATGCCTAATTTTTGTTAATGCTTTGGGCAGTATGATAGAAGGAGTGTGGGCCTATGTGTTGAGTGTGTTATGCAATGGAGCTTTTAAAGTTAGAGGTTCTCAACAGGGTCTGTGGACTGTGTTTATATTGCTTATGGAAAAAGTCTACTGCTTGATTATACTTACTGTTTAGGTACAATGCTTGACAATTGGGGTTGATGGGGTGGGTTTTGTTTTGTTTTGTTGATTCTATAAATAATAATGGACACAACACTTAACGAACTATTCCACTGGTTGTAATGATTTATTGTAACTAGGGGGCCCTATTACCAGAACGGTTCGTTCTTTTGGGTAATCCCATTGTCACTGCATGTAACATGTACTTCATTGTCACTGCATGTCACATGTACTTGTTATTTTCATGCCTATATGTTTATGGTGAACAATATTTTGATTGATTGATTGATTGATACAGCCTGGCCATACAGCATATTTCATCGATGTGTTAAAAAACCTGACATACCAACTCCATAACATCCTTTAAATCAGTTGTGACTTATGCCTTTGCATGATTCCATCTTAGGAACTAAGAAATATTTGTCCACTTTACTGTGTTGTCATTTTGTAGGCAAACGAAACCAATGTTCTGCCAACTGCAGCAATGCAGCCAAGTGATAAAGACTCGACTGAGTGTTCAGAGGCTGAAGCTCCCGCTAAAAATGTTCTGCCAACTGCAGCAATGCAGCCAAGTGATAAAGACTCGACTGAGTGTTCAGAGGCTGAAGCTCCCGCAAAAAATGTTCTGCCAACTGCAGCAATGCAGCCAAGTGACAAAGACTCGACTGAGTGTTCAGAGGCTGAAGCTCCCGCTAAAAATGTTCTGCCAACTGCAGCAATGCAGCCAAGTGACAAAGACTCGACTGAGTGTTCAGAGGCTGAAGCTCCCGCTAAAAATGTTCTGCCAACTGCAGCAATGCAGCCAAGTGACAAAGACTCGACTGAGTGTTCAGAGGCTGAAGCTCCCGCTAAAAATGTTCTGCCAACTGCAGCAATGCAGCCAAGTGACAAAGAATCAACTGAGTGTTCAGAGGCTGAAGCTCCCGCTAAAAATGTTCTGCCAACTGCAGCAATGCAGCCAAGTGACAAAGACTCGACTGAGTGTTCAGAGGCTGACAGATGCGACAGGTAATCGAGCACTTGAACGAAATGGACCATCAGAACTTGAAAATGCAGCATCTGACATTTTCAACAGAAACTGAATTCAATGAGTGGATCTGTAACATTGAGAGAAGTGCATTATGCAACTTTCTGCAACGATACATTACAAACCGGCCATCTGCAGTGCACTCCTATTACTACTGCAGCAGAAGTGGTAGCAGCCGGATAATTACAGGACCACGTAAACGACATCTGAAAGTGCAAGGTTACAGTAAGATCAATAGGACATGCCCAGCACACAATCAAACATGTCACCCATGATGGCATATCTGTCGATTACTATCCAACTCACTTGTGTCACACAGACAGATATGAGCAGTTGGGCCATGTGGGGCTCTCAGTTACAGATCGAACGTGGCTTGCAGGAAAGCTGGCGCTGCAGATCCCTCTTGAAGCAATCCTGAGAGATGTGCGAAACACACTTGATGGACAACTTACACGATTACACATACTAACCAAAAAAGACTTGAGCAACATTGAGCAGGCATTCCATCTCAACAAGCCTGAAAGACACCGCAAAGATGATGCCACAAGTGTCACTGCTTTTGTACACAGCTATGACGACAAGGACAATTCACCTATCTTAGCGTACAAACAGCAAGGTGCAGGACACTTTGATATCTTGCCAGAAGGAGTCAATGCATCAATGGCTACCGAAGACTTCTTCTTTGCCATGATGGATGGTGCTCAGTGCCAGATGCTACAAACACACGGCAATGGTGAAATGAGCGTCATTTGCATAGACTCCACGCATGGACCTTTGGCTGAAACCTTGACTGGAACATGGAATGAAACAGTGTCTGGAACTTCAACTTCAGTTGGACCTTCGCTTGGATCTTCGGTAGAATCCTCGACTAGAACGTGGAATGAAACAGTGGCTGGAACTTCAACTTCAGTTCGGACCTCGGTTGGACCTCATGTAGAAATATCAACTGGAACATGGAATGAAAGAGTGGCTGAAACTTCAACCTCAGTTGGAACCTCGGTTGGACCTTTGGCTGAAACCTCGACTGAAACGTGGAATGAAACAGTGCCTGGAACTTCAACTTCAGTTGGACCTTCGTTTGGATCTTTGATAGAATCCTCGACTGGAACGTGGAACGAAACAGTGGCTGGAACTTCAACTTCAGTTCGGACCTCGGTTGGACCTCATGTAGAAACATCAACTGGAACATGGAATGAAAGAGTGGCTGAACCTTCAACCTCAGTTGGAACCTCAGTTGGACCTTTGGCTGAAACCTCGACTGGAACGTGGAATGAAACAGTGCCTGGAACTTCAACTTCAGTTGGACCTTCGCTTGGATCTTCGGTAGAATCCTCGACTAGAACATGGAATGAAACAGTGGCTGGAACTTCAACTTCAGTTCGGACCTCGGTTGGACCTCATGTAGAAATATAAACTGGAACATGGAATCAAAGAGTGGTTGGAACTTCAACTTTAGTTGAAACTTCATTTGGACCTTTGATAGAAATGTCAAATGGAAGGTGGCATGAAACTATGCCCGGAACTTCTATTTCAGTTGAAGCCTCGGTTGTATCATTGATAGTAACCTCAACTGGAACGTGGAATGAAGCAGAGGCTGGAACTCCAACTGCTGTTGGGACCTCGCTTAGGGCCTTGTTGGAAGCCTCAACTGAAATGCGAAAGGAAACGCATGGAACCAACAGCTATGACTTTCAATTAACTACAGTTATGGTGTTGGACAGTAACAGGCAAGGGTTCCCTGCTGCATTCTTGTTTTCAAACAAAGTGACTGAAGAAACCTTCAGGATTTTTTGAGGCTCTTAAAGCAAAGTGTGGAGTCATACAGTGCAATGCCTTCATGTCCACAATTTTACAACGCATGGAAGGTGGTAATGGGTGAGTGTCCACACAGGCTGTATTGTGCGTGTCATGTCGACAAAAGCTTCAGGGAAAACTGTCGCCGTCTCATCAAAGACAGTGAGAAGGTTGTTCTTGTTTACAAAACCCTACGGACATTAATGGATGAGCAAGATGCAGTGACATTTGACACATCATTGCCAACTTTCATAAGCCAGCTTCGAACTGATCCAGACACAGCCTCATTTATGAAGTTCTTTGAGGCACATTATGCCAACTGCATCAGCAGCTGGGCTTATAGCTATCGTGCAAAGTGTGGCATAAATACCAACATGCATCTGGAAAGGATGCACGGCATCCTGAAGCACATCTACTTGCACGGGAAGAAAAACAAGCGACTAGACAGTGCCATTGCATCACTGACAAATCTTGTATATGATAAACAGTTTGACCATCTAACCGCCATCTGTAAAGGGAAATACACGAAGAAACTGTCTGAACTGCGAAAAAGACATTGTATTGTATTGTATTGTATTGTATTTAAACATTTATAAAGCGCCTCTAGTAGGGTGAACCGTTCAGAGGCGCTCCCAGTGCGCAAGGCCGAGAGAAAAGAAATAAGTCTTGAGGAAAGTAAAAGAAGATGAGGGGTTACTTATTAAAATTAAAGAGCGAGTAGAAGGAGACAGTGTATTCCAGAGAGAGGGACCAATTGAGGCAAAAGATCGGGACTGAGCCATAGCTGTTCTAGTACGAGGAACTGAGAGATCAAATCTGTTTGAGGAGCGAAGTGGACGATGCGAAGAGACAGAAAGAGGCCGGTGAATTACATCAATTAAAAATCCATCAGCTGTGAAATGATCCCTGGTAAGGAGTGGTGTGTTCGATCACAGTCTGAAGAAACCGATTATTACACAGTGCACTTGGCTAACACCGAGTGTGAATGTAGTATAAAGTGTGGCGACTGTGATGCATGCATTCACAGATACTCATGCAATTGTCCAGACAATCAAACATTCTTCAATATGTGCAAACATATACATTACATCGGAATGTTAAATGTACACATGAAACCACAGAAGACAAAGGCATTGGTACTTACGCAGAATTCTGCAGACTCTGATGATGCCTACAGCGACCAATTCCAAATTGACACCACTAATGGGATACATCTGCGTCAGGAGTGTGAAGCTGCTGCTCATTTACAGCAACTCTCATGGCCAACGACAAAGCTTGAAGAAAGGCGGAAACAGTTGGAGCAGCACAACCTCGAGACATCACTGATTATCAAGTCACTGACAACTCTAGAAGAAATGGATGTTGTCGACACTGCCTTGTGTGGTATCAAGCCAAAGCTGATAGCAGTTCATGCAAAAAAGCATCGACCATCTTAGAACCAAATGCTGACAGACGTAATGAACCAAGTAACAAAAATGTCGAAAAACAACAGCGGTTCTTCTCAACCAAGCGTCGAGCACCATCTGCCTCCAGCAGCGTTCTAGCAAAACCATCAAATGAGGAGCGCAAAAAGATTGGACTGGATTTTTTCTGAAAACAAACCTTATCAACAATGCCAGTGCAGGTGTTTGTGTTAACGAACTGCAGCTACAGAAGTAACTTTCCAGTCCCTGACATTCATTTGAACGGACGTTTTGGAACAATGACCACAAATATATGCAACATTATAATAAGACTGTTTACACCCTGTGCTCTTTGTAGAAAAAGGC
Source organism: Allolobophora icterica (assembly GCA_963556255.1). Lineage (NCBI taxonomy): Eukaryota > Metazoa > Annelida > Clitellata > Crassiclitellata > Lumbricidae > Allolobophora > Allolobophora icterica. The sequence continues at coordinate 43,884,708 of OY744610.1, read as the reverse complement.
AATTCGATACTACGTTTCCATTCATAGTCAAAGACTGGAGTCTGGTAGTTTTAGTTAACTCTTACATTTATCCTTGTATAGCTAACTTGAATCTCTTATGGATGTGATAGTGTGGTATGTATGTATGTTTAACCTGGTTGCCATGGTTTACTCTGAGCATGATCGCTGTTTTCAAGTGTGATTTTTTATAAATTGGAAAATATAAATTATGTAGCTGGTATTTCAGAATTGGTTAAATATATACATGGTTGCATGTGACCCATGAACAGAACACGTGACTAATAGAGGATGGGCTCTAAGGTGAAACAGTATAAATAGAAATGCTAGGAGTGTTAGAGTCAGACTGGAAATAGGTGTTCACGTTAGCGTCCAGTCTCGGTGTATGTAACTTTCTCGATCTCCCTTGCAGGAGTATCGGTTGTAATTATTTCTAAGCCAGGCGTAGAAGTCTAGGTTAGACTTGCTGGTGCTTTGGGCTGACGTGCCTGAAGTTTCTTGTGACGTGGTTTTGTTCTGCATGGTCTGTGAACTTCGTTTTCTCTTTCGGACAGAAAGATATATTTTTTGTTTTGCTTGTGAATAGTTCTCTTGTGTAAATAAGTACAATAAATGTTTTTCCTTTTGTGAATCTGGACCTCTTAGCGAGTCATCTCTAGACAAACATGCAATAACATACATACATACATAAAGATCTGTAACCAGTTTTCCTTAACTATTTTAATATGACATGAGACAATAATAATAATACTCTTCGTTTAGTATTTTCAAACTGACAATTACGCAGTATGATTACAAATGAATATGAAGTATCAGTAACAACAAGATTTTAATTTCAAATGTATGTTTTGTTTGCACAGCGTCAGATAATGATGCTTTGTGACAGTTATGATGTAGAATTGGTTACTTCCATGTGAATGTTAGTGCAAGATTTTTTGCATTTTAGTTATTTCTTTCTGTTATTGGTATGTGTTGCTGCCAGGTTATGGCAAAATAAAGTTTATATATTATAATATGAATGGCAGATTATTGCACTTTAAAAACTTAGCATGGATGGGGATAGTAGGCCAGAACGGCACATTTCTAGGTGGACATCCATGGGATCGGAGGACACGAAGCACATTGAGTGATGAAGAGGTAGTGAAAGTAGCGAAATATCACAATATCAGTAGAACAAAAAACAGATGCAATATTAGAAAGAGTTTCATAGTGCCTTATTTATATACACTGAAATTCTCCTGAGATACCGTATGAACACTGACCCTTGTAGGCGTGACTAATAAGAGATCTGCTTGCCAATGAGCATCTGCTTGAAGTCTGCTTGAAAGGTATATGTATAGGCGCTGATATACATAGCTGTGAGGTTCGACCTGGTGAGCTAGGCGGAGGAACTCTGAAGCCCACGAGTCAAAAGTTATGCAATACAATTTGTCCAGCGACCTGCGTGAAGTCCCTGCACAGACTGGTGTAAACAGATACAGATTGTCCCTTTGCATTGATCAGGCCTAACTCAGCGTATGGTCACCATAAACACGGCAAAGACCCAATATATCTGGTTTGGTACGCGCCAACAGCTTGCAAAAATTAACCTTGAGGGTCTGGCACTTGAATTTCCCTGGGTTTCATTTGCCTCCTCAGTACGGGATCTTGGTGTAATTCTGGATCAAGAGCTCACATTCATGCGACATATTAATTTGCTTTGTCGGGACTCTTATTATCAACTTCGTCAGTTAAGGGTAGTCTCCCGTACTCTGACGCAGGCAGCTGCTTCTTTCCTCATATTTTCAGTCATTTCCGAGCAGAAATACTACAGAGGTGAGATTGACATGCAAAATAATACAGAAAAGTCTGTTGGAATGCTCTAGGAAAGTGGATCTTTATTATGATGCATTCAGCAGACAAGGATTACTAAATCTGTTTACAAAGCATCTTGAAACTATAGCCTGACTTGATCAATATATACCGGTACTGGCACTTACCAGTATCATGGCAATCGTCAATCCAATTGCGATAATGTATCCAGCTACTTGATACAAAATTTCTGTACCAGCCACATAACAACCCTGAAAACAATCAAGTCAATTATACGAGTATATAAGAAATATCAACATTTCTAACAACCATAGAAATTAGCTTCCTATCTTTTGTTCCACTGGTCTCAGATCGTTTCTTGGTTAATATAAATTGAAAAGAACAGAGCACTGTTTCATTTTAATAATTAATTAAAATTAAAATCTCAACCACATGCATATTACATTTTAAGAAAGTCTACAAGTAAAGAAAGATGGCTTGCATCGATCACAGAATCATCCTCTTCTAAGGGACTGATAGAAGAGTCTTGTCCAAACCCATCTGGCTTCGACCCACTGTCCCTGGAAAGTACCATGAATTTCAAGTGGTTGACCATCCTGTATGTTGAACAAGAACCTACCTTTCCTGGTAAGTCTTCCATGTATGCCAACTTATTTCTTGACTAAAGGCCTACTCACAGATGAAATGGCAAACTATGAAACTTACATTCAGTCAAAAAACAAATCCTCAGCCAAGAAGGCAGACAGAATTACAAATTCCTCAAATAACTATGAGCAGAATAAACCAGGTAATTTCAGTTGAAATTCAACTTGTAAACTGAATAAAACCAAGAGACAGGCTCAGGTATATTTGCAAAATGAAAAAATAATTCTGTAAAAAGATCATTTGAACATAATCTAAAGATTTCTTCAGCGACCAAAAAAGTGAAGTCAAGGAAGGGAACCAGCTTATTCACAGGCGTTCAATCACAACAAAATGGACTGACAGGTAAGGTCCAAAAGAAGCACTGTTACTGTTGCATGCATTATGGGACACATGTATGTTGATTTATGAACTGTTAGCTTACCCTATAAAAGAGAGCCTCGTTCGTCTTCCCCGATTGTATTCCCGGTGGTCCACTGAGACAAGTCTGGCATTTGTCAAGGCGCACATACTGACCATACTGGTCTTTCTTACAACAAGTCTCAGGCACAAGTGGCTTTGTGGCCTCTGAAAAAGAACCACAAGATCATACATTGACTTATTAACAGTTCAATGATTGGCAGACTGAAGGAAGAATGAATGGATGGATGGTTGGGCAAACAAAACATGACAACACTATCTACGAAGATAGAACACTATCTAAAAAGATAGAACACTATCTACAAAGACAGAACACTATCTACGAAGACAGAACACTATCTACGAAGATAGAACACTATCTAAGAAGATAGAACACTATCTACGAAGATAGAACACTATCTAAGAAGACAGAACACTATCTATGAAGATAGAACACTATTTAAGAAGAGAGAACACTGTCTAAGAAGATAGAATACTGTCTAAGAAGATAGAACACTATCTAAGAAGATAGAACACTATCTAAGAAGATAGAACACTATCTAAGAAGTTAGAATGGGACAATTGGTTTCAATATGCAAAAAGAACACATGGTGCTTAGGTTTATTAGAGAATGTGATTCTTAAACTCAAACCTGGAATTCCTGGCTGAATTTTATACCATTCGGAAGATCGATAAATTCCCCAACTCTGGTCCTCCACAGCACAGCAGTACCACTGAACAACACACAGAACACCATGAGAAACAACCCTAATCAAGACATCGCTAACATAAGGCGGTGCAGCTGAATGCCAATAGCAACGTACATAACTACGGTAGTCTTTTCAAGGGCAGAATAAATTAAAATGCCTAAGGAAAAAATCTAAAGAACTACACTTCCATATGATTTGTATCTATCTAGCATGCATCACTCCTCTTCTAAATATAAAAGTACACCTACAGTACATAGCGATCATCTGCTACTTGCTCAAAACTCCTTCAGCTTGCCTATTGGATCACGATCTTCCTGTTGAAATGCTTCACAGTGCACCAGTGGAAAGAGTCATTATCAAATATCAGTTGCCCTACAGAAATTATTAGATCGGATGGATATATATCTAACAGATTGTTTGAAGTTAGTCATATTCTAAGATATATTATTAAATTTCAGTGGCACTTTTTTATGTACAATCACACTACCCAAGGACCCGGTTTATTTATATCAATGGTTTCAACTCGTGCAATCAACTGATAAACTTTCTTACTAACTTTTGAAGAAATACATGTAAATAATAAATGAAGTTCCATGAGAATTGCTCATCAAGTTCACATTAAACACTATAAAAATTAATTATCAGAATAAGCAGATTACAGACAGTAGTTAGGTAATCTTAATTATGAATAACACCCATAAATTGACAAACCTTCTGCTGTGCGGTATCCCAACTCTCTGTGACTAATTCATTATAGTCACCTTCCATTCCATAGTTATACTGCAGGGTGGATCGCATGTAAGTTCGAATCTGATCCGTGATCTACAACCAACACAACCTGATCTGATCCAATCGAACTGAATAGAACAATTTCATGCAAGGTAAGGGCTCGTACATAAATGCTGTCACACAATTTTGGCACAAAATTGACACCTACCCCCTCTCATCACATTTCACATGAACTTCTATATACATTAAGCATAGAAGTTCATGCATAGCATCACACAAGTCTAACCTCTCCCCATCTGGACATGACGTCATTTTTGGACGGTCCCTAAGAAGGGACAGCAAAAGGAAGCCAATCAGTTATGATCTTTTGCAGATAAACTGAAAGAGTTAAAAATTTTGTTTTAAAAGTGCTATAAATTTTTGCTTTGGAATAGAAATAATATACTGAATTCTCCTTGAAGAAACAATTTAAGAATGTCAGAATCAGCTACATAGCTGCTAAATGAAAATTCAAGTGAGTCAGATCTGGCCAAGAGAGCCTATTGGCACCAGGGCCAAGCTTAGGAATGCACTGTCTGTATTGGTCTGCTCAGTCGAGTCTTAGCTGCCTTTCCAGGTTTGAATGAAGACCCACCTGGCAATAAAACTGATCCAGAACCTGGCTGTTACAGATATGATATGAATAAATGCCAGAGAATAAGCTAGTTTCCCTAGTACAGCAGCTTGTGTGTGAAATTTCAGTGTCGAACATTATGTAACATTATGCACATAGGCGTAATTTGTGGGGGGTACGAGGGGTACCCGTACCCCCCACTTTTTGGACTGGGGGGACCGTACCCCCCACTTTTTGGACTGGGGTACCGTACCCCCCACTTTTTGAATGATGCCAATCAATATTTTATTATTGTGCCTTCCCAGAGATCGCAGTGTTCGCTTTGCAACGTGTATGTAAGAAATTGGTACCCCCACTTTTTAGACCAAAGTTATGCCCCTGATTATGCACCTATTTCAGCGTCCTTCTCATCTTTGGGCTGCCTCTCCATTTCAATATAGACTCCCCATTGACCTTCTAGAATTGACCATATTTACAGATTGGCATCAGCTGAAGCCTAGCGACAGCTGACTGGTTTGAGTGTATAACAACCACATAAATAATACTAGGGTGTTAGTACAATGGCACAAAAGAATTTGAAAATTAAATTAGTACAAATGATCCTCATGATCTGGATTAGCTAACTGGAAGAACTGAGGCAGCCCAGGAATATCTACTGGGTAAAAACTTTATTTGCTATGTTACCTGTTCAGGTCCCTCCGAAAGCCATGTTCATGTTTTTGTCTTTGAAGGGTTCTTAAAATGTGCTTTATAAAAGTCCAGAAACAGACATACAAACATACATACACACATAAATACATACATTTGAAGCGTAACTTACCCAAGACCTGAAGACGATTGCCATAACACTGCCGATCAAAGCCAAGAGGAAGATAATCGTCAGGCATATTGTGTACTGAAAAATATTGCCAGAGCTATCAGTAAAGGCAAGATCGGTTTACACAGAAATGATATCAATGTTCATCAGTTTACTATTATTATTATTATTATTATTATTATTATTATTATTATTATTATTAATTATTATTATTATTACTACTACTACTAAACAGACATTTTTAACAAGCACAATTAGCACAGCCTCAAAGGCACATGCCTCGACCCTGAATAATAGTAATGTAGGATAATCTAGATAAGTCATTAATCCGGTCCATTAAACAAGAACGGTTTAAGCATCTTTTTAAAATAAGTTATTGGTAGAGCAGTTTCCTTGAAGGTAGTTGGTAAGGCATTCCAGATGGTAGGGCCGGAGTAGGAAAAGCCCTGAGCACCAAATGCGGTGCAGATCCTCTAAAGAACCTCACAAAGATGCTGAAACGCAGCTATCTCAAAGATCTAAAATTTGCAGAATATTCTAAGAGAATTGTGCACCAGTTTATATACAAATGACGTCAACCATACTATTAAAGAAGAATCATACTATGAAAAGAATTCGTCGGCTTTCGTAGAATGAACCAAAGCATCCAAGAAACGACACGAAGAACATGAAGCATCCAGCAGCCAACACAATGTAGACAGCACACGTCACAAGCGGAGTGCCAATCACGCTGGTGACGAAGCTCACTTTATCAACAGCCAGGTATGTGCAGATCCCGACAACTATGCAACCTGTCAACTGAGAACACAGACCAGTTACAGTGGTCAACTCAGACACAATGTACATGTATGTTAACACATAAAATGCCAGAGCAACAAATACAGTTTAAAAGTCACGAGCTAAGAAGAAGGTGGACAACAATGATCATGGTTTTGATGTAATTCAGAATATTAATAAAACTAAGAATAAAGAATAAAACTAAGAGACATTTAATAATTTAGTGAGGTACTTAAAATGCCATAAACAAGTATTAAGTGTATACATACATACATACAAACATACATACATACATACATGGATACATACATGCATGCATACATACATACATATGTTTAAGTTCATTACCAGACAAACAAGCATCTTTCAAAGCAATTGAAATAACAAGGCCCAGGTTCTCCCAAATAACTGCGCTATAAGCAACAATTAGCTGAAAACTCAGGCTACAGAACAATGGATGAGAGTGGAGTACAAGATGGGAAATAAATGCAGAGCAAAGCAAGGACAGCAAGGTAGAAGATGTGAGAAGTGTAAAATGGTTCCCATTTAAAGTTGCAGAACTTTAAACCAAGCTTTCATCTATAATATATGAGAATACTGTACCTTCTAGTTTAATGTATTTAAGAACAAAATTTAAAATATGCAAATTGTTAAGAAAATTTGCTAAACAAGCACATTCAATCACTGTATCATATGCTAATTCAATGCAAATAATTATGAAAAATATTTACATGTAAATTAATTCTAACTTATAGAGTAAAAGTAGATACTAACAGCAAAGACGAAGTTCCCAACAAGTAGGGCATACTTAATGCCCATGACACAGCCATTTAGTCTTCCCGGGTGTCTTTTCTTCATTTCTTTTCATATGACAAATAAATATAAAAGAAATCCAAAAATCAGAAATTATGATATGACAGTTAATAACAGCAATTTATTTATAAACACGCTACCCATAGTAAATTTTTTATTGTTCCCAAACTGTCACTTGAGCTTCCAACAACTCTTCATTGTAACAGTAAAGGATTGTAAAGATATGTATATACCTGACAGGACTCAAAGACTAGGTACATTTTCATTACCTTGGAATTGGAATATATCTGCATGAAAACTGAATTGAAGAAAAGCTGGAATTAGTATAAATGGCCATCGAGTTTTACAAAGCTCTGATGATGTTCAGAGTGTACAGTTTCTGTGCATTCAATATATCAAAACTTCAAAGCCATTGTACAAAGCAGCAATCATTATTTAGTCAACTGGCAGGTAGAATTTTGAAGGTTTGGTGTTTTCTGGCTAACTGATTCTTGCCTAAACAGTCATCAAAAGTAAGCTAATCTGGGAGATAAAAATGGACTATTAAAATGAATAAGAAACTCAAAATTTCATCAGATTTGGTCAATACTGGAAATATTCAATATTTTGATACTTGCTTTAACGATAGCTGTAGTTATTTCAGTGCCGGTGTCCCGAGATATTCTATCCCCCCTAAAGCGTATCCCCGGGATAGAATAAACCGGTTTAGAGTATCCGGTGGGATGAACCATTCTATCCCCCTCGTCATACGCATCACGATAGCCTCGACGAAATTCCAGTCAAAATCACCAAAAACAAAGTAAATTTATTTCAGGTCGACGTACAAACTAAAGATACGCAATTCAAAAATTTTATGTGTGCAATAAATCCAAACAGTACGACTGAATACACTTAGAAACCGCCAAAAATGCAAACTAAACCGAATACTCCATTTCGCTAAGGGGGATACGCATGTATGGGGGATACTCTATTTCGTGACACCGGCAAACACTTGACGGTGTGCATGTGGCTTGAATTTAATGGCGCGTCAGACAATAGAAGTTAAACATCCGACCCATCACATGACTTCCAAACTTGACAGGCAACTTGACGTGCGAGTGCACGTTGTTACGAGGGTGTGTGGAAGAAGTCTTTGATGATACTGCCAAGTGGGCGTAGTCTTGTCCGAGTACTTCCTGGGTGAAGTCTTTGATGATACTGCCAAGTGGGCGTAGTCTTGTCCGAGTACTTCCTGTGCATGGTAATTAAGTTACTTTCGTGAAGATTTACACGTTTGGTGTTTGACGTCTTTCTACGCGTCTACTTTTCTGGTCGTCAGCCTGTTGCTGCATTGAAGACCAGGTTTTCTTTGGCGTTCTTCCGTGTGTGATGAGCGAACCGTTTTCCACCGTCATTCTACGGTTGGGTAATGTATCGTTATTTTGTTTAGAGAATTATACCTGTTTAAACTAGACACGAGTTGTTTGAGCTTTTATTAGGATGAACTCGTAACATATGGGTGCTCCCGGGATTTTTTTACGCTCTAATTTGTCTCTTTGCATACGAATTTGTATTGTTAAGGGAAATTGAGAATTTTGGGGGCGTAACATATGAGGTCTCGCGGGATTTTATTCTCGCTCTCATTTTTCTCTTTGAAATTGAATTTGGAGAGTGTAGTTTATAGTATGGAATTTGTGAATTTTGAATAGAAGAATTTCGAATTTTGATAGTTGAATTTTGAAATTTTGAAGGTTGAATTTTGAATTTTGAAATTGTGGACTTGAGGGGCGTATCAGTGTTGAAATTTTGAAATTTGAAATTGTGGACTTGCGTAATTTCTGAAATGGAAAATTCGCTAGAGTTTAAGCTTTTGGACTGTGAAGATATTTTCGATATGTCTGTTGAAGAGATGAGGGAAAGATTAAATAGTTTAGGACTAGGAATAAAAACTTGGAATGAGGTAGAGCTGCAGAAAATGGTCTGGGTATTTCTTGACGAGTTGAACATGAAAAATTTTGAAATTTGGGCACAGAAGGTTGACGAAGAACGAGTTCGAATTCATGAGCAGAGAATGAAAGAGTATGAAATGGATATAGCACGTTCGGAAGCGGAAATATTGGCAAAACAGGCTAGAGAACGGGAATTGGAAGCACAAGATAGGATAGTGGGTCCCGTTACGACTTCTTTAATGAGTTGTACTCCTTTGCCAGTGAATATACGTGATTCTGTTGAGACTCGAGACGATAAACTAATTCAAGGTGTGTCACTAAATATTTCGGATAGTTTGTACACCGAGTCTGTGGAAATTAATGACTGTGACGAGTGGCGACTGAATGAAGGTGATTTGTTAGGACTGTTTCATGAGTCGAATGAGATTAATGTGTGCAGGTATTCTGGCTGTGTTGAAAATATAAATGTGTTTTCTAATACTCCTGATTTCTTTGGTGAGACAAGGGCAAACACTTCGGATGTTGATGAAGGTGTGTCGTCGGACGATTTGGTTCGGTTGTTTGACGAAGACAACGAGGATGATGTTGCGCCAGTTGACTTACTTTGTTGCTGTCGAGATGAGTATGTTTTGTCAACTTTATTTGCGAATGATGAGTCGAGTGAGATAGTGGTCAATGCATGGAATGAATGTGAATTGATTAACGGAATCTTGAATGAGTCGTTTGAAAGTATTCCGAACGATTTGTTGGTGGACTCGAATGCGAGTATTGCGTTTCTGCATGTTGTGGAGAAGGATGGTCATCCGTTGGCTAAAAGCGTTGCTGTTGATGATTGTCTATCGCCGAAAGATTTGGTTCGGTTGTTTACTGAAGACACTGAAATCCTCAGTGATGTTGCATCGACTTTGAATGGCGGTGTTGTTTTCGTTCATAGTTTGGATGAGGTGAATGAGAATGTGTTGACGCCTCATGACTGTGTTCGTAATAGACAGATTTTGACCGTAGCTTTGCATCCGACTGATTTGATTTGTGAATGTACGACGGATGTAATGGAGTTGAGTTTGACAGGAAAGACTTTGTCTGTAGTTGATTCTTCTGTTTCACAGAATGTTTTGCTGTGTCAAGATTTGCATTTGACTCAGGGAGTTTGTTTTACGAGCGAGTGCTTTGAGATGTCTGTAACTTTGAGTTGTGGCACTCTGGTGTTGGTGAATGACTCGCTTCATGCGAATTGGCTGTCTTGTTGCCTTTCCTTTCGTTGGACTGCATTCCAGGGCATTGGTATATCGTGTACCGTGTTGACTATGTGCCAGTGGTTTTCTGTTTACATGCATCGTAGATATTTGTGCTCTGCATTTCGAGTGTTTGGGAAGCAAGGTGCTTTGTGCGTTGATGAGCTTGGTTGTTCAGAACCGGTGATTGATTCTCTTGTGAACCGTTGCACTGAATCTAATGCTTCTGTAAGAGTTTATTTACAGAGATGTTCTGTTTTGGATCGTGTTGGTGGACGTCGACGGAGCATGCGACTGCGAATGTGGAACCGATCTTCTGCTTCTTCGATCAAGTTCGTGGCAATGGTGGTCCTGCTGATGACACTATGCGGCTACGTTGGTGACGCCTCGCTGTCGGAAGCTTTGCGCTCCGATGGTAATACTTCGATTGTGTTACACGATGGCGTGTGTTGGTACTTTTCCTACGCGTCGCGACCATGGGATGTTATGGTCACTTCGGACTACGCTTCTCGACGGTTGCTTGGACCGTTGGTTTCTTCATTTGCTTTTGTCGGTGTTGGACAATCGCGTTCGATTCTAGGAATTGGACTGTGCTCTTCGAAGGAAATTTCTTCACGTCGCTCAGGATCCTTGGAGTCGACGGCGAGCGATTCGCCATACGGGTTTTTTCCAGTTGGGGGTCATTGCTTTGTTGGTGTTTTTGGGTGTGTTTTCTTCTTATTTTCTTGAGGTTTTTGTGTTTTTGTCTGTTTGGACATTTGCATTTTGAACATTAAGCCTACACAGATGATTTTGTGTGTGTTATAACGTTGTTTAGTGGATTGTTACGTTGAAGGACCTTCCGGATTTGTTGAGTCGACCGTCGATGGTTATCACTGGATAATCATGTTTAGGGCTGACTTACATGAACGTTTAGTGTGTTTAGTGTGTATAGTTTAAATGATTTTGTTTATGTGAAATGATTAATTGCATAGGTTATGCTTTGATTTTGATATTTGTTGCAATGTGCATGGTAATTGTAAGTTAGTTAAGTCAGAAACCCTTCTGGTTTCTGCCTTGCATGGACGTCCCGGGGTATGTTAGGATCCCATGACTGACTAGTCCTAGGATGGGCAAGAGTCCTGCTTGACTGGTTTTCTTTGGCTAATAAGAGACCTCTACCGAGGAAAGATCCATTATATAAGGATAGAGAATAGGGTGTGTGGAAGAAGTCTTTGATGATACTGCCAAGTGGGCGTAGTCTTGTCCGAGTACTTCCTGGATGAAGTCTTTGATGATACTGCCAAGTGGGCGTAGTCTTGTCCGAGTACTTCCTGTGCATGGTAATTAAGTTACTTTCGTGAAGATTTACACGTTTGGTGTTTGACGTCTTTCTACGCGTCTACTTTTCTGGTCGTCAGCCTGTTGCTGCATTGAAGACCAGGTTTTCTTTGGCGTTCTTCCGTGTGTGATGAGCGAACCGTTTTCCACCGTCATTCTACGGTTGGGTAATGTATCGTTATTTTGTTTAGAGAATTATACCTGTTTAAACTAGACACGAGTTGTTTTGAGCTTTTATTAGGATGAACTCGTAACTTATGGGTGCTCCCGGGATTTTTTTACGCTCTAATTTGTCTCTTTGCATACGAATTTGTATTGTTAAGGGAAATTGAGAATTTTTATATGAGTTGTGTCCGGGTTATCAAGGGATGAATGGATTGATGGGTAGCAGTGGCGCCGGCACGCGGACGCAATAGACGCATTTGCGTTATTTTTTTTAGCTAAACAGCAAACAATGAAATATTAAAGACATTTGCATAAACATTTAAAGAGCTATTTACGTTCTACCATGGGTGCTGAAAGTCTGAACGGTTTGGCATTGCTGCACATTCATCATAACAAATCGACGTTGAAGCTGTGTTACAGAAATTTGATAGCAGTGGCCATCGTCGCATTGCGTTAGCATTTCCGCGTGATCAACAGAGACAGTGATTGTTAGTGACCAAATCATTTAAATGTCATGATGAAAGTTTCACGTATATGATCACACTAGCTGGTGAACCCGGCGTTGCCCGGGTTTCGGAGGTTTCGGGCCGGGACACCATGGTAGCGGTCAAAACGGGGGACGCGAAGCTGCTTAACCCGGCGTTTTGGATGTTTCAATCCCTCTAGCGAATAAGCAACAAAACACTGCTTAACCCGGCGTTGGCCGGGTTTAGTTCAGTGAAAGTTTCAATCCCTCTAGCGAATCCGTACTGTAGCTGCTTAACCCGGCGGCGCCATCTGGCGAGTGAAAATAGGTTGAGTGTAAGTTTTTTTACCAGCTAAAAATGCATTGCCCGGGTAGGTTTTGGCCCGGGAAACCATGGTAGCGGTGAAAACGGGGGACGCGAAGCCTCACACTGGGTGTGTAATGCCGACCCCGAGACAGTAGTCAAGGTTTGGAGTGAAAAGGTCGAAAGCTGTAGAAATGCATCGCGGTCAAACTCGCTGCGACAAACAGTCTTCTCTTTATTTATATAGATGATACTGTGTTGTCAGCGTTGACACTGTGTGTAAATGTTTAGGACTGAGATCTCGTCTCTGGTAGTGGTAGGCCTATAATGTAATGTACATTTATATGCCTCATTATCACATGAATGATGATGACCACTGATTTACCAAAATAGATGTCTTAAATAGATGTCTTAAATAGATGTCTTAAATAGATGTCTTAAATAGATGTCTTAAATAGATGTCTTAAATATGTTTGCGACTTTGCGTCCACTTTTTTGGCGTCTGGCGTCGCCACTGATGGATAGGGATGCATGAATGAACGGAAGGATGGAAGGATATGCATCAATAGATGCATGGACAGATAGGTGCATGGATGGAAGGACGGACGGATACATGACGGACGGACACATGCAGCATGATGGATGCATGCTGCATGAACGGATGGACGGATGAACGAGTGGACTGACGGATGGATTAGAGAGAGAGAAAAAGAGAGAGAGAGAGAGAGAGAGAGAGAGAGAGAGAGAGAGTGTGAGAGAGAGAGACAAACAGAAAGACAGACAGACAGACAGGCAGACAGAGACAGAGACAGACAGACAGAGACAGACAGAGAGACAGAGACAGAGACAGAGACATACACAGAGACAGAGACAGAGACATACACAGAGAGACAGAGACAGAGGCCGGCAGGGTTAGAAGCACACAGAGACAAGACAGAGATACAGGGACATAAAAACCCCGTATAGAAATATTACAGATAAAGTTTATCTTCTGTATTACAAAGAGAAACGTCTGTAGAACGTTGGTCAACAGCTCAACCGAAGTGCGCAACCGCGGATGTCACTACTTTCTTACCCTTGTCATTTCTCGGAAAGGTCATTGTTAGAACACTAGTAAGAGCTTGGTTTATTGCAGTATAAAGCAATGTAGGTATGATAATTGATCATGTATAATTTGAAGGGATAAGACTTTAACATACAACTGTGATTGTGTATACATCTCATGATGCAGGCTGTTAATCATAGCTTTTTAAATGTGTCATGTGTTGCTGTACCAGTGGCGTGTTGGATGGAAATGTGGAACTATAGAACCAATGATGATGTGTAATAAAAATTTCCTGCTTGTGTTGCTGTACCAGTGGCGTGTTGGATGGAAATGTGGAACTATAGAACCAATGATGATGTGTAATAAAAATTTCCTGCTTGGTAACTGAATGGACCCCCTGTCCTTGATACGAGGTCCATTTCAAGGATACGAAGTCCAGTCCTAATGATGTACTGGAATTTTGGGTTTTTGATGTATTATGGTAATGATGTATTACCATAATACGATACACACTATTTAATTTATATTTGTATAAATACTATTGGAACGTTGTATTACCTCAAACCGACCAACAGTGTACCAGAATATTACCTGCTACATTAAGACGTAGTATAAAACCTTTGTCTGTTCCACAGTTTTAAATGTAGGCCGGTTGACATGTTGTTGGGTCCACTGTCGTTGTCATCTCTAGTAGTGGACGTTGTTTCCCTACAGAACAAAAACAGAAATTGAACTCACCTAGAGATAGTGGGTTTTAAGAACCTTTAGACATTGACACACCTACCATTTTAAATATTCAAAGCTTCATTTTAATATTGTTACACCCTGTGGCGTTTTTAAAGATTATAGCACCATACGCAAAATAGATAAAGATTCCACTATAATGCGCCGTTGAACTCGCTTTGTTGTATTGGGTGTATTTGAACGTTTTTGTAACAATGTTCCACCATGTGACGAATTTTATAATATAATATGGCGAAAATTTAATAATTTGTACTGATAACTAAGACCTGGATTCCTTCTTAATTAATGCGCCACCTGGCGAACTAATTATATATATTTTTATTACCTTACCTTATAATTATGTTCCCATTATTTATTAGTGGTTATGCTCCTACTAATACCCACTTTGGTGGCTATTATGGGCTCTAGAGGTTATGCTCCTACTAATACCCACTTTGGTGGCTATTATGGGCTCTAGTCTCTGTCTGTCTGTCTGTCTGTCTGTCTGTCCGTCTCTGTGCCCATCTCTCTCTCTCTCTCTCTCTCTCTCTCTCTCTCTCTCTCTCTCTCTCTCTCTCTCTCTCTCTCTCTCTCTCTCTCTCTCTCTCTCTCTCTCTCTCATGCTGCATATAATTTTACCATTAAACGTATTATTTTATCATTATAAATGCCATCGTTACCAAATGCGAAAAACAATAATTACCTAAATCCGCATAAGGTATTTAATTTTTTCGCGTTTTCGAGCCGACGTGTATATATTTTCCGACTTGGTTGTTTTGCATTGTTATTGAGAGAGAGAGATGGAGATAGAGAAGGACAGACAGGCAGACAGAGGTAGATAGAGGCAGAGAGTTATGGTGGCCTGGCAATGACCATGCTTTGACAAGCATGAGGTATTTAATTTTCCGCGTTTTCGAGCCGACGTGTATATATTTTCCGACTTAGCTGTTTTGCATTGTTATTGAGAGAGAGACAGACAGACAGACAGACAGACAGACAGACAGACAGACAGACAGACAGACAGACAGACAGACAGGCCTGGCAATGACCATGCTTTGACAAGCATGAGGTATTTAATTTTCCGCGTTTTCGAGCCGACGTGTATATATTTTCCGACTTAGCTGTTTTGCATTGTTATTGAGAGAGAGAGAGAGAGAGAGAGAGAGAGAGAGAGAGAGAGAGAGAGAGAGAGAGAGAGAGAGAGGGGAGAGAGGGGAGAGAGGGGAGAGAGGGGAGAGAGGAGAGAGAGAGAGAGAGAGAGAGAGAGAGAGAGAGAGAGAGAGAGAGAGAGAGAGAGAGAGAGAGAGAGAGAGAGAGAGAGAGAGAGAGAGAGAGAGAGAGAGAGAAGGACATAGAGACGGACGGACAGACAGACAAACAGACGGACAGACAGACAGAGAGGCAGACAGATAGAGACAGACAGACATTTGGACAGAGGTAGATTGAGGAGAGTTATGGAGGCCTGACAATGACCATGCTTTGGCAAGCGTAAGGTATTTGATTTTCCGGGTTTTCGAGCCGAATTTTTTATTTTCCGACTTGGATTTTTTGTAATTCAACGACCAGTTAGAACGATTTGGGGGGAATTTGAGATGTGGTTTAATTACTTTTATTCAGATATAAACTAATAACTTATTTTTAATCCTTTTTTGGGCTTTAAGCATAGGTTTCCGGAAATACAAGTTCGTGTTTTCCGTGTTTTGGTGCTGATGCCGCTAGTTTTACCAGCGTTTTTAATTCGCCCTACGTAAACTCATTAATTTTGTCTGTAATAGGCCTAGTAGTTAAATCTTTCAAACTGGCATGGTCAGTATTTTGCGCTCAAACTGCACCTCAAGCGTTGCAACTAGTACTGTCGTTACTACATTACAGTACATTACAAGGTCTATAGATATAGAGCGGTAAATTCGACGTTGTTTACGGGTGAAAGAGGGCTTAAATTTGTACATACGCTATCGGCTAGAGCGCAGGCTGACTGAAACTCCACTAATTCTGCACAGTAGGCCTACTCCATTAGTACATCGGTTTTCGATAGTTTATCACACTGTCATGTACATCGTAACTGTATGAAAGTATAATAGGATGAATTGGAGAAAGTTACTCGAATACATCGAACACCTGCAAAGATGCTCAACGCATGTCCCACCAGTGTAACCACTCTTGAAAAATGAAAAACCCAAGTTGGGACATTAAAAACCCATGAAAACCCAAGGTAAGTTTTCGGCAACTTTAATAAACGAATTTTAAGACAACATATAATAAATAATAATATAATGAAATTTTACCATTTTGTTATAAAAATGTTGTTCTATCTTTTATTTCCAACTTTTAGTTGCTAAAAATTATTAGTTAATATTTGAAGCAAATGAAATATGTTTATATACATGCATTTATTTTCATCACTGTCCGTATCCATACACTTTGGTCCGTATCACGTGATTTGTTACTTCTATCGCACATTTTTTATGCTTTTAAACAAGAATAACTATGAAACTCATAGTATTATTTCTTAAATTTTAAAAAGAGCAAACAGTTTAGGTCGGGAAAACTTCTCAAAAGTGCAGCCTGAGTTTGCAGTATAGTCTTTAGAGTTATATTCTAAATATTGCAATTGACTAGTACAGCACATTTTAGTCTCTTGAGTTATAATTATTCTAAGCATAGCAATTAACTAGTATAGCACATGCTTGCACGCATGCCTAAAGCATCGGTTGATTGTCGCTTAAAGTGAATCACAATCAAAAATTGAATAAGCAAATGAAAAATAATGTGATATTGGAAATACGGTAACTTAATGTTACTGCGGGGCAAAACGCCCGACTATATATGAGGCGTTTTGCCCCGCTTGCTGCTACCCTGTGAGATGGCCTATCTCATACAAAAAACGCAATATAGGCCCCTAAAGCCCCATTTCCTACGCATAATAATTCGATATACCGTGCACTTTAAAACTATATTTGTACTTTTGGCTTTTCTTAGCATTTTACACCCTCTAATGAGAAGGAATCGGCAGCAAACCCTTACAAGGAAACACGAAAAAATCATTTTATAAATATAAATTATGCAAACCATGAAAAATACAAAGTGACTGACAATTATCTCAATAGGGTACAACAAATAGACCCCAGAACAGTCAAGCAGTCATTACGTAGCACAGAGGATCATACAGGGTGGAGTGGGGGCGTTTTACCCCTCTCCCCGATATATTTTACACATGATTATTTTAGTCACTGCTGTGATCCGGTCTGGTCTGTGGTACTGTGGCGAAGTGCTGTACGGCACACTTGCGCTAAATAAGTTACCTAATGGCTGACCTAGTTTCTACAGCCGCCTGCGCGCTAAAGTAGGCTAAGGGCGCTAGGCTGATGTCATCTCTGTCAGTAGTGTGAGCAAGAACCGCCATGACGGATGGCCGATGTATTTCTGACGCTCGAAATTGTCGCCAAATTGCCGATTTAAGAAGCAATTGTAGGGTACATTTGTGTAGTTTCGAGTAGTTGGAAATCGAACAGTGAGCTGCTCAATGTTTGACGCATTTGAGTCGAGTTGTTCGCCGTTTTATATCGAATTTCGACGATCCTGCCTGGTCTGGTGAGCTCGAATCGACAACGCATCGACTGTATAGAGCTCAGCCGAAGTGGTCTGTGTGCCGAGGTCGAATGTTCTCGAAAGGACAGGCAAAACCTTTGATTTCTTTCTTTCTAGATTTAAGAAAGTTAAATTTGGCCGTAGAGTAATAATTCCAGTGCTTTTTTCTAGATAAAAAGGTTCCGGAACTGAACAATTATAGGCGGCCTAAAATCCCGAGAAAAACGGGATTGGGGGCTAGAAGGAGTCTCAATAAACACTTAAAACAGTTTAAAGCACTGAAATTAAATTAAATTAACTAAATTATTGTTTTTATTATTAAAATAAATAAATAATTTTTTAGTAGCTGAAAAAGGTGCCGGAACGCCGTACCGGCGCGTTCCGGCTGAAAAAAAGCACTGAATAATTGAATCGTATATTAGTTTCTTTTGATATGGGCAATCCGTGAGCACTGACAAGTACGTCCAGCTGTGACATTGCAATTGTTTTAGTACGTCAAGCATTGCATTGCACTGATGGCCCTCGTGAGCCGGTTAGGGCCCTTATTTGCAATTTGAATGATGTCATACGAGTTGCTGGCATTGTGTTCAAAGGGTATTGATCACTACCGCCGGTAGGGTGCTGACATTTTACTGTTATATAAGTGTTTAATGAGAGCTTTTATTGATAGATGAAAGACTGAAAGATCATTTCTGTAATTACAAATTTAAGTTGTTTTATTGCTGAAATTAAAGATGAGTTTAAGTTCATCTGAACTGGTTGAATTGCTGTTGAATGATCCTAATGTAAGAGCAGAGGTCACTCAAGGAATATTGGCGTAGTTAATGGAGACTTCTAAGGCGCCTGTTCCCTTAGAAGAGGGGCCTCAATCCAATGGGAGGTTCGATTCCAGGCTACGATCACAGATCCAGATAGGATGAGCCAAAACGAGGGATTTCCCAATGATACTCCCATTAAAACTGTGTTTGGGCCCAGTTCGAATCCTGAGGAAACCATTTGGCCAAACCTCGCTTCCAGACCAGAAGCCGCTGACAGCCGTTCAGCCATCCTGGTAGATGCTGATAAGGCGTCTGAAAATGTAGAGTTAGGAGTAGGGAACCCTCCCACAGGCGTGCCTAGGCGTAGCTAAAGATTAAAAGGTAAATCAGCCGTGTATTACGGACCACAGGAGTTGTGCCCTGCGAGCCAACGAAGTATCTCACCCAGTCGGCCATGACGCAGCACCAGGGCCCAACACAGCGCACGCCCGCCCTTAAAGGGGGTACGCGACAGTTGTAGCCGTCACCACAATCGTATCAGCTCCAGGCTATAGTAGGCCTACAAGTTTTTAACTCTTAAGATTTTATCGTAGTTTTCCTAGTAAGACAGGATTTTAGGCGAATAGCTACATTACTGGCGTCAAAAGCAAACAGAAAGAATGAGGGTTACGTCACCTGCATACCATGACACCATGCCGAGAAGCACCGATGGCAGGGAAATGCATTTGCACTCTCACCTGGATGGGGCAATAGAGATATATCTTTGTTGGACCTAGCGAGCGTAAAATTTTGTGTCCGATCATTCATATTGCGTCTTCATATATTGAAAATGCATTATATAAACATCTTGACACCTGCTCTATATTACAGCACAGAGAAGACAGCCCTCTATATATCTACCAGTATACATATCTATATATTTATGCATGCAAGTATACACATTGACCGTGGATGTATTTCTACGCACAGTACGCTATACCCATTAAGCACCGTCTCCGGGTTTTGTCAGACGTGGGGGAATATGATGTCATTTTCTGTATCTACGCTCGCCGCACGAACCCGAGTTGATAGAAGATCGTCAAGGCCATCAACCCACATTCGCTCATAAATGGTCCCATCGAAAAAACTATAAATTGTGTAATGTAAAAATAAGGCAACAAAGAATTGAAATATTGGTAGGAAATCTTTGCTTGTGCTATTCAATTATTTCTGACGCGTATTTATAGAATCAAAGACAACTGGAAGCCCTGAGATTGGCTCACACGTCCGCTTGTAAAATGAAAATAAATGTCTGCTGATAAGAGACATCGTATAGTCAAAACTCAAAAGAAACACGTGCAAATGCCTCTGTGGTAGGCTTTGACGTGAAAACCACATTACTGATTGCCATTGCCTACGCAATCATCCTTCACACAAACGTATGACGTCATATCTATTGTGTCACGGGTTCTACAGGAAGCGTAGAGATGTGTGGACATGAAAAGAAATGAAAAAATGGTTTTGGGGCGGTCGATGTCAGTGGAATCACTACTGGGATGCGGGGGGTGCGGGCCGTATCGGGTGACACCCTCAGAGGGGGTGAAACCAACTGTCTAACAATATTTGCAGAGCTTCGGCAGAAATATATAATTTTAAATTAACAGTAAGAGATAACAACAAAAACATTTTTCGTAAGCTCAGCTTACGTGTACTGTATCACTATTAATTTGCCTAAAGCTGAAACTCTATGCTAATTTACTTTGAACCTTCTAATGGAGTGACACCATTTTGTCTAAAAATTGTTCGCTTGTGTTTTTTAAGCTACTTAAGTCCAGTTTATATTGCCGTTGTTGGGCTGGGAGCGCTTCTGAGTAGACAACTTGATGGGGCGCTATATTAAATTTTCAAAATGAATAAATGAATTACCCTACCGCACTGGGTGACACCAACCATAGTGACGCCACTGGTCGATGTGTATCGCTTGGAGAACGCATTGGGATCGGTGTTCGGCTCAGTTGATGGACTGCTTAAAACGTGTAGGCCTACCGAATAGGCCTCAGGTTCACTTTTATTATATTTACTTTGTTTTCTTGAGCTTTTATTGAAAGAGTCCGTTGAATTCCTTTCATCCTATAGACACAACCCATCCTGACAGCTCCTCCAGAGGCGTAACTTTGGTCTAAAAAGTGGGGGTACCAATTTCTTACATACCTGAAGCAAGGTTGAGACTGCGATCTCTGGGAAGGTACAATAATAAAATATTGCTTGGCATTGTTCAAAAAGTGGGGGTACGGTACCCCCAGTCCAAAAAGTAGGGTACGGGTATCCCTAGTACCCCCTGAAATTACGCCTATGAAGTCCTCTATCTCATTCCTCTCTTTCTATCTCGTCCTCTAGCCTGCGGATTTTCTTTTCACATGGTATCTTTCATTCAACAACCCTGGGACCCCTGTGACTTGACGCAGCGCTCAGTAACAAGCTGCTTCCTTTCGCTTAGCATCTAAGAAGCACTTAAGTGATTTCGCTTTTACGATTTAAATCTGTTTAAAGTTAAAGTTCTACTGCGAAGCGAGTAGTCTGAAAGCTCGGAAGAATATATTAATACGTCATTTACTGTCATACTATTGTGTCACGTAATAAATAATTGCAGATTACGTCACACGAAGATCTTAAAATTTGACTATGTCGTCCAGCGTTTCCATAGTCTTCTACAGGCTCTCGTGAATGCAATTCCTGCATTGCCATACACCACTGTCGCCACGATTTCTATGTCTAGTATCAAAGCAGCCGTTGAAGGTTACAGAATAGTACTTTTTTGCTTGTCTGCGTGTATATATGCATGCAAACATTTAGTTTTGCGCCTTTGTAGACACCAAAAATGTGCTATCCCACTTGTTAGCCTAGATGACGTCATATTTCGTTGAAGATTACAAGTACATCTTTAAGCAAAACTGGGAAGCAGATGGATATATATAGTCTGAACAGTCGCTATTGGCAGACTCTAGAATATTCGCAGAGTCCAGCCAACGAATTCCCTCTAATCCAGAGTTAATAGCTGTTAGCGTGTTCAGAGTTCTGTACTACTAACGCTTTTAAAATTTCTTGAGAACATGTGTTTTCGGCACGGCCTGGAATGCCTGTGAAAGTAGGCTATTTAAGAATATTCACAGAGAATAGATGTCAGCGTTCGAGAACACTGAAATGGAAGGATGTTGCTAATGCCTACGTTCATACGGCATTAGGGTGTGTCAATTTTTGAAAGGTCAATATTTTAAAAGGTACGCCTACTTGGGATAAACTTATTATTATTATTTTTTTTTGCCCTGAGGTACTTCGTTCCCTCAGGGACTTTATTATTATTATTATTATTATTATTATTATTATTATTATTATTATTATTATTATTATTATTATTATTATTATTATTATAATTTATCGCCCGAGGTACGAAAATCCCTCAGGCTCTAAGAAACTATAAAAAGAAGTGTATTTAAGCTTGGAGCACGCCGTTCTCGTCTCCGGGGTGTGGTGTGAAGGTGCCTCTAAAAGCAATGGCGTTAAAACGTTGGAGACAAATTGGTAATTATTATTATTATTATTATTATTATTATTATTATTATTATTATTATTATTATTATTATTATTATTATTATTATTATTATTATTATTATTATTAAATGTCATTTGTAGCGCGCCTAAAAAAATAGGAATATTGCACAAAAGCGCGTGACAGAGAATCAATCGTAGTACAACTTAAATAAATAAGTTTGTGAACTGAGTTTTGTGCACAGTCTGGCATTGCGAGATATTGCCGTATATATTTAGTGCGTTTACTTTAGTTTCACGTGTATATATATATATGATAGATGTATTGTCTTAGGTGAAGCGCGTGACCGGCTGATATCAGCAGGCGGCCGCGCTATAATTAGATTTCTAGAGGCGCAGAAGACAGATGCCAGAGAAGGCGCGAAGATTATGCTGACGAGAGAAGTTAGAAGTTTTTGAAATCGTGTGTGTTCTCTGTAGGAGTGTTGCTGACTGTTTGTAATTGAATTCTTTTATATGTTGAAGAAAAGAGTTGAAAACTGTGTTGGTAATTAATGCAGGTTAGGCTACACAGTTGGAATTCAGCTACTTATGCGTAGATTTAGTGTCAAACAGTGAACATTAAATAAGCGTAAGTGAGGAGAGAACAAAGAAACAATCAGAAGTATTGTCAACGGAAGGATAGGGTTGACATTATTGGTGGCAGCGACGGTGAGATAAAAACTCACGGTGGATAAAAACTCACGTTGGATAAAAACTCACGTTGGATAAAAACTAACGGTGGATAAATACTCACGGTGGATATAGAACAATCTACAACGCTGCTAGAAGAATCTACGACGGTGTTAGAAGAATCTACGCGTGGTTGTCGTGTGACGAGTCTACGATATCAACGACGGTGAAAACGGTATAAAAATTTCATTGTTTTCCACGAACAAATACAAAAGAAATCCCGTTTGTTTATCGATTCACACACCAAGAAAAACCGTGACTTCTTTGAAAAGAGAAATCACCAAAGTAAACAAGTAAGATGGAGAAACTAAGTGCTGAAAGACAAGCAGATATTAAGATGATGTCTACGGAAAGGCTAAAACAGCGTTTGTTGAAAGCCGGTTTTAAAGAAGAACAATTAGAAGGTATGTCACGTGGTGACATGATGCAAGAGCTCGCCGAAGTGTGGGTGAAAGAAGAAGTCGAAGAAGAAGGTGCCGTTGGCGGTGCCGTAGAAAAGGCTATTGAAAAACCTCCTGCGCCTATGTCTATGGAGATGTTGATGCAGTGGATGATGATGAAAGAAGATAGGGAAGAGAAATGGAGACAAGAAGAGAAAGAAAGAGAGGAGAAACGGAGACAAGAAGAGAAAGAGATAAGACAGGAAGAATTACGTCTTCAGAGAGAGAAAGAAGAGAAGGCAGAGCGTCTGCAGAGAGAGAAAGAAGAGAAGGCAGAGCGTCTGCAGAGAGAGAAAGAAGAGAAAGCGGAACTTGCAAGGCAAGAAGAATTGCGTCTTCAGAGAGAGAAAGAAGATAAAGTAGAACAAGTGCGTAAGGCAGAACTTGAATTGCAAAAGAATCAGTTTGAGATTCAGTTAGAACAGTTGAAAAGAGATAGGGAAGATGCTGAAAGAAGAAGACTGGAGCAGATGATTGAATTTGAAAAAGCTAGAAAAAGTGATGAAGAGGTTCGTCAGCAACAGATTGAAGCAAAGAGAATGCGTGAAGAAGAAAAAGAAAAAGCGCGAACGTTAGTGTTGGAACGCGCAGAACAGATTAGGCAAGAAGAACTCAAATTTCAGAAAGAAAGTTTGGAAAAGGCAGAAATAGAGAGACAAGAACGTCTAAAAATGGAAAAATCAAAACTGACATTGAAAGAAACGCAAATGAGAGAAGAACGGGACGCAGAAAGAAGGAAACAACAAGAAAGTGAAACTTTGATATCAAAAATTAAGAAAATAGGTGATGCAATGAAGCATGTATTGCCTAAAATGCCAACTGATATGATGGAAGTGCCATTATACTTTGAAACAGTCGAGAACGCGTTCCGTAGTTTCGCTGTGGAAAAGACATTTTGGGTGAAATTATTACTACCCTTAATGACGCCGAAAGCTCGAACTGTTCTGAATAGATTGTCATACGATGATCTAGACAATTATGACAGAGTCAAGCAGCACTTATTAAAAGAATTTAAACTGACCTCGAGAGAATACAGAGCTAGATTTGTGGATGCTAAGAAGACAACAGAAGAGACTTATACGATGTTTACGGCAAGACTGAAGAACTTGCTAAACTATTACGTGAGAAGTCGAAACGTGAACAAAGAGTATGATACGCTCTTTGATTTGCTGGTTGCGGATAAGCTGAAAGAATGTTTACCGCCAGGTCCACTACAGTTTGTATTGTCGAAGGAAGGAACTGACTGTCTCCAAGCTAGTGCAGTGGCAGACCTAGCAGACATTCATGTAAACAATCGAATTGGGTTTGCATTTCCAAATATAAACAGTTATCCTTCTCAACGTTCCGTAAACCAAAGCCAGAGTGGAAAGTGGAAAGGTAATCCAGAAACAGGGAACCAGTTCAAAGGTGAAGAAGTCAAGGCTAGTGTCCTTGTACCCAATGAGAGCAGAGAAGTGACGTTTGGTCGTCAGGGATTTAACAAATCGCCAGCGCCGTTTGCCAAGAGGGAAGGCAGCACATCGTTTACGCAGTATAAAAGAACTGAAGGAAATGAACAACGAGGTATGGGTGTGAAGCGTTGTCACAATTGTGGTTCAGACAAACATTTGGTAAAATTTTGTCCAGTTCCAGTGGCAGCAGCTAGTTCTAGCAGAAATCAAGAACACACAAGGGTAAATTTGATTCAGGTGGTTAGTGATACAGATAATCAAACCACGGGTCAAGAAAACCGAGAGACTGAAGTAAAGTCAGTAATGAAATGTGGTATTCAAAAAGAAATTCTATTGGATGCTGAAATTCAGAGAGAAGTCATAGGAAAAGATGACAGTCGAATATTGAAGAAATCGTTCTTGCAATATGTCGAGGTTGAAATTCGTGGAGTAGACGGAAATGAGCCAGTGAGAGTCAAAGCACTGAGCGACTCGGGTGCAGAGATTCCGGTGATTAGTGAAGAATTACTGGAAGGCATGAAGGTGGAACAGATTGGAAAAGTGAACTTGCAATGTGTGGCAGGAGATGCCATTCCTGCGAAATTAGTGAAAGTTGATGTGAGACTGTGTTGTAGTGACGTGGAAGAAGAGGGATTTCCGCGTAAATCCAGTGTTCACTTACACCTTATGTCACTTTGATGTGTGCTAGTATTGCAAAGATGGGCAGTACTGAAAGATTCTTGTTACATCCAGAGATAATTGCCGAATTACAAGCCGTACCACAGATGAAGGTCAAAACGATACAAGGAGATGTGAGTGTGCGAGCAAATGTAATGACAAGAGCGCAGAGTCAGAAACAGGAAATGGTAGATGTGGATGAGAAGAGTGAAACTGAAAGTTCAAGTGATGAGGAAAACGAAAGTAATGAGCAACAAAGCTTATCGCGAGATGGTGTAACATCAGAGATGAATGAGCAAGAGATGGTTGCATGCGAGAATGGTACATTAAATGAAACTGAAGAAGACAATGAATGTGATGTGGGGATAGGAGACTTGTATAGAGATGAAGAGATGGACGAAGAACAAAAGGTGCAGATTGCCGATTCGAAGAAGTTCGAAGAGCAACAGAGAAAGGATGAATTGTTGAAGCCGTGGTGGAAGTTAGCACAAGAGAAAGAATCTGAATTCTGTGTGATCAACGGTTTATTGCATAAGAAATATCAGATATTAGACCAGACGATATATCAACTAGTGTTACCAAAAGAGAGACGAATTAAAGTGATGGAGTTGGCACATGAATCAGTGTTTGGAGGACATCTCGGAGAAGAGAAAACAAGAGAACGAATAAAGTTGTCCTTTGTTTGGCCAAAGATGAGAAGAGACATTGTGAAATTTTGTAAGTCTTGCGAGAAGTGTCAACTAAAGGCAAGGAGTCTGGTGATGGATAGAGTGCCTATCACTCCAGTCTCAAGAGAAGAGGTCGCCTTCAGGAGGATGACGATGGACCTAGTTGGCCCGATCGATCCGGTATCTGCTGCAGGTCACAAGTACTGTTTATGCATTGTGGACTCATGTACGAGATGGCCTACAATCTTCTTATTGAAATCGTTGACAGCGAAGGCTGTATGTGAAGCGTTGGTGGAACTGTTCATGAACGTGGGTGTGCCATCCGTGATCACCAGTGATCAAGGAGAAGAGAATTTCTCAATTTAATGGGCTGTAGTCCAAGATTCGACACACCAGGACATCCAGAGGCTGCTGGATTAGTGGAAAGATGGAATCAGACATTTAAAAAGATGATCCATCATGTGATAATAGACAACCCGAGGAAATGGCACAAGATAATTCCTTTCACGGAGTGGGCATTACGAGAAGTGCCGAATGCAACTATCTCCATACATGCTTGTCTATGGGAAAATTCCGAGAGGACCATTGGCAATATTAAAAGAGAGTTGGACTAGAGAAATAAACTTACCACCTCATGTTGGAGTTAAACCAGAAAAGTATTTGAAAGAACTCAAAGAAAATATGGAGAAAGCATTATTGTTTGCAGAATCTTACTCTCGAGAAAAGCAATTACAATACACAAATCAGTATAACAAGAGAGCAAAGCACAAAGAATTTGAAGCTGGTGAGAAAGTCATCGTTTTATATCCGACGTCAACAAACAAACTTATTTCTCGATGGCATGGTCCATGTACGATCATACATCGAAGATCAAAGTACTCTTACTTAGTCGATATGGGTGAAAATGGTCGAAGAATAATTCACGCCAACAAGATCAGAAAATATGTTACTCGAGCATTAAGTTGTGGTCTAATTGTCGAGGAAGATGAAGATTTTGGTTCAGTGGTGGAATTACCAATGAGGACTGAAGTTCAAGATGACAAGAATTCACTTAACCTCGACCCTGAACAAATCAGCCATTTGACAGTAACTCAACAAGAACAGTTGTTGAATGTTTTGAACAAATACAGTGACAGATTTTCAGAAAAACCCGGATTATGTACATTAGTTGAACACGAAATTGAACTTAAGCCAGGATTTCGTGGAAAGGAATTTGCAGCATACCGAATTCCTTAGATTTATCGATCAGAAGTGGAACGTCAGATGAAAGAAATGTTAAAAACAAACATTATCAAACCATCATCGAGTAGAATGGCAAGCCCTTTAGTTATTGTTAAAAAGAAAGACGGTTCTTTAAGACTTGCCTGTGACTACAGATACATTAACTCATTTACTGTGGATTGTAAATACCCGATGCCGATTGTCAGAGACGTTCTAAACAAAGTTGGAAAGTCTAATGTGATTTCCATTTTGGATTGTCGAAGTGCTTATTGGACTTGTCCTGTGAAACAATCTGATCAATGGAAAACAGCTTTTGTAACACATAATGGACTATATGAATTTACTCGTGTTCCTTTTGGAATGATAAATTCAGGACGAACTTTTGTTAAGGCGATAAATTTAGTTTTACAGCCAATAAGTGATTTTGCAGAACCGTATGTTGATGACATTGCTGTGCATTCTGAGAGTTGGAAAGTTCACTTGCAGCATTTAGATAACTTTTTGAAGCAAATGAGATTGCATAACGTTACTTTAAATTTGAAAAAATGCATATTTGGTAAGTCTGAAGTAAGATTTATCGGTCATGTGGTTGGGTCTGGTAAGATAAAGATGAATCCAGACAGAATTGATAGTTTGAATAATTTGAAGATTCCAGAAACTAAGAAGCAAGTTAAGCAACTGCTTGGATTTTTTTATTTTTACAGACAATTTATTAAGGACTTTGCACAGATTGCGAAACCTTTATCTGATTTAACTAGTAAACGTGTTTCTGATAAGATTGATTGGACTGTTGAACATCAGCAAGCATTTGATTTACTTAAGGAGGCTGTACGATCAAAAGTAGTGTTATATGTTTTTGAAGTGGGAAAACCATTTAATTTATACTGTGATAGTAGTGACTTCGCAGTTGGTGCTGTTTTAACACAGATAGACGACAAGGGAATAGAACGCCCTGTGTCATTTATCAGTCAGAAATTAACTGATACCCAGAAGAGATGGGCCACTGTGGAAAAGGAAGCCTATGCTATTGTTTGGGCTCTAAACAAGTTGAAAGAAATTGTTATTGGATCTAAAATTTTCATTTTTACTGATCACAATCCTCTGACATATTTGACTGAGTCAATGTCTAAGTCTGCTAAACTTGTACGTTGGTCGTTAGCCTTACAAACTTTTGATGTTGAGGTGAAGTACAAGAAGGGCAGATTGAATGTTATTGCTGATTGTTTGTCAAGGTTATAAGTAATCATAAGACTGTTTGATTAATTAGTAAGATATGTATTTGTTTCATGTATTTTGGTAATTTCGCAAATTTTTAAGTTTAATTTGCTCAATTCCAGAAAGAGGAAGGAGGTAATGTGAACTGAGTTTTGTGCACAGTCTGGCATTGCGAGATATTGCCGTATATATTTAGTGCGTTTACTTTAGTTTCACGTGTATGTATATATATGATAGATGTATTGTCTTAAGTGAAGCGCGTGACCGGCTGATATAAGCAGGCGGCCGCGCTATAATTAGATTTCTAGAGGCGCAGAAGACAGATGCCAGGGAAGGCGCGAAGATTATGCTGACGAGAGAAGTTAGAAGTTTTTGAAATCGTGTGTGTTCTCTGTAGGAGTGTTGCTGACTGTTTGTAATTGAATTCTTTTATATGTTGAAGAAAAGAGTTGAAAACTGTGTTGGTAATTAATGCAGGTTAGGCTACACAGTAGGAATTCAGCTACTTATGCGTAGATTTAGTGTCAAACAGTGAACATTAAATAAGCGTAAGTGAGGAGAGAACAAAGAAACAATCAGAAGGATTGTCAACGGAAGGATAGGGTTGACAAAGTTTTAAGGTTAGTTTTAAAGATCGATAGTGTTAAGGATTTGCGAATGAAGTCTGGGAGTTTATTCCATTCAGTGGGGCCAGCTAACGCAAATGCTCTGTTACCAAGTTTTTTGAATGAGCGTGTGATAGCAAAATCACCTTGGGACGATGAACGTAGCCTCGTCTGGACTGGAGAGAGGAACAGAGTGTAACAAGTGTAGAAAGGTATGAAGGAGAAGAGTTTGTGTAGACTCGGTACAATAGAACAAAAATTTTGAAATTTATGCGTGCTTGTATTGGAAGCCAATGTAGTTCACGAAGGGTCGGGGTGACATGATCCCGAGGATTTAGGTTCTTGACAAGCTTTGCAGCGTAATGGAGAACTGTAGTAAGAGGTTGAAGGGTAGATGCAGGAAGACCATACATTGGTTGCAATAATCAAACTTGTGCAGTTTCATGTGAAAAATCAACATATGGGTATAAAATTTGTTTTAAATTAGATTTAGCTAC